>JANUWF010001719.1:1200000-1800000 GCA_026120185.1 Voacanga thouarsii | reverse complement strand
AACTGTTGGGGAGTTTTGCTCCCAACCATGCAAAACAATAAAGGCCCATTAACTTCATGGCCCACTAGGTTAACAACCAAAATGAAAGAAATGTTTTTCCTAGTCAACAATCATGAAAAAAAATAACAATAGCCATCAAAGAGAGACAAAAAATAGAGGGAGATGAAAGAAAAATAAAGCATTGCATTTCTGTAAGAAAATTGACACTCAAAGGGGTAAATATAGTACAATTGAGATCAAATTTGAACTGGTGGTTGAAGGTAACTTATTCTACAATATAGTTAGTAGATCTCAAGTTTTTCATAGTTTAAGACTAAGATTTCAGTGTCCAAATTGTTGTTGAATTTGGTGATTTTCTTCCAAATTTTTCTCTTCAATTTTGTGAAATCTTTGTGATTTCTTGTTCTCATAGGACTGTAGTTTGTTGTGGCTGTGACAGAAACTCTTGTTGTATTTCTTTTTGTTGATAGTGGGTATTTTCTGGTGGACCAAAGGGTTCTGTGGTTTTTCCACTTTATATTGGAGAGGTTTTTCACGTAAAAATTTAGTATCTCTTATTTTTTGTTTAGTTGTGTTTTTTAGCTTCCTTTAGTGCTACCATTTCACTTTTCGCTGCTCCTATTTTTCAATTTTCCACGTAAAAATTTAGTATTTCTATTTTTCGGTGCTTCCATTATTGTGTTTGATGAGGATATGATCAATTATACCTCTCATAACACTGATTGGGTAGTACATACTAGTGCCTCACTTCATTTTACAACCAAGAGAGACTTCTTCCTCACCTATACTCTGGTGATTTTGAAGTTTTAAGGATGGGCAATGATGGTGTATCTAAAGTTATTGGCATGGGTAATGTTTGTTTGAAGAACAATAATAGCAGTCAGTTATTGCTTAGAGATGTCAGACATGTTTTAGATATTCGATTGAATTTGATCTCAGTTGGCAAACTTGACAGTGATGGTTTTTGTAACAGTTTTGCTTAGAGATGTATTTGATGTAGGCTTCGATTTTTATTGCTAGTGTTAATGTAGTGGATAACAAAATCCCACCTAAACTATAGCATAAGTGGCTGAGTCACATTAATGAGAAAGAACATAACTTTTTGTAACACCACACCTAAGGCTATCGTAGAAATAGAGGGAAGGGTTGCATTCCATGACATATTACATGAATAAATTCTTTATGGGTGAAATTGTGCATTTTTAAAATTGCTATAGGTGGTTTTTGTCAATTATTTATGCTAGATGTGTATTGGAGGAAATTGGGGAATTTTGCTTAGGGATAAGAGAAGAAGTGGCCTGGGTTTTACAAGAGAAGAGAATTAGGTTGGGAAAATAAAAATAAGAATTATTGTGATTAAGTGGTTAGAGTTTTGTGGTTAATTCCTAAAGTCTTGAGTTCAAATCCCATCAACTATGTATTATTTTTTATTATCCTAACTAATGCTTGAATTTTATTTATTGCATTCCATAAAATTAGGAATGATGTCTTAGAAAAGACACAATGGTAATATTCTAACCATATAATCTTGTCCTAAAAAAAAAAAAAAATCTAGAGGAGTTTTAATCTCTACTATTTTAGCAACCAATGTCCTAGTATGTTTGAATATAAAATATTCATATTTCTTGAATTCTTTTAAATTTCCTTATATAATATTTTAGATTATCTTGAGCTTGAATTTTTTAAAAAAAAGTCCCAACTCTTGGGGAATTAGTTGGCCAAAATATAGGAGTGATACTAGTGTATTTGTTTTCCAAATTAAATCACCATGAGTTCTTCTCTAAAGAACTTCATTTTGCCTATTCTTATTTTGGTGCAAATCTGGAATTTTCTCAGCACTTCCTCTTGGTTAAACTTCCGAAAATATGCTGCAAAATTACCTTCTCTTTCCTTGCTATCAACAGCTATTTCATATGTGTAAGAAGCTAAAAAATTCCTTGAAAATTCGGAGCTATCATAGCTTCAACAAACCAGAAAATTTTCCAGCAAACCACAAAATAATTTAGCCATAGGAGTTGAGCATTCAACCTATGCATAAGTTCATCTAAAGTCCTCTTCTTTTCCTTCAAGATGATGGCTGAAAACCACCATTAATAGACCTTGAAATACTCCTATTTTACAACTACTCCATTCAAAATAATTCAAATTCTTACTAACAAACTACCTAGATCTTATCACTTCTTCTAGCTAGCTAACCCGATTTTTTTCCCTAGCTTTTCCAACCTTCAACTAGCTAGCATTTCTCTTCATTTTCTTTTTCAATTCTCCTTCATTTCGTCACCATATTTTTGGCCATACTAGGAACCTAGCTGAACGTCCTTTCTTCTTCACCAACCTTGGCCAACAAAACTCTATTAAAGCATCTTAAAACTCTCCTAGTTTCTCTTTGTTCAAAATACTTTGAATTTGAAAATTAAAACCCACCTTTTGCTCCATCAAACACTCACCTATCTAGCAACCAATCTTATCAAACCAAACAAAAAATTTTGCACTCATTTCCACAAGGAATTTCGGCCACACCATCCAAGAATACTCTCCCACTTCATCTAGCATTCTCTCCTACTTCATCTAGCTTTCTCTCCAATTCTCTCAAGAACACCAAGAACACACACTATCCACCTTCAACAATTTAGTCACTTTTAAACATCCCAAACCACTCTAAAACTCTTAAATCAACTAGAGATCATCATATTCTTTCCTTTTGTAAATTTTATAACACCAAAACATCCAAAATGCACCCTTCATTCAGATCAAACAAACATTTTTTTAGCAAGTCAAGAAGAACACCATAAGGTAAACCAAGACCAAGTATCCTCTTTCTTTCTCATTTCTTTTTACTCTCTTCTCAATCTCTCTCTCTCTTGGCCGAATTCATTGGGGGCGGACTTGGACTTCTTCAAATCTCGGTCTCTCAAAGAACTCATCAAGGCTCCTCGATTATCAAAGTGGCATCTTCAATTTAGATCGGTCATCAAACAAGTTTTTTGTCCTAACTCCCTCATTTATTTTCGAACTCAAGATTAATAGGGTGATGGCTTATTGATATGATGATGGATGATCCAGTGGTGTTGGGGAAAATAAATGCATGTTTATATGACATGGATGATTTTATGATGTATAAATTGAGATATGTATTAGAACTATTCTATGAAGAAGATTGGAATTTTGATTTTAACATGAGGTTATGATATGTTGTTAGTATATTTATGAATTGGGTCTATATGACACTAGCATGAGATGATATGGTAGATAGGGAGATTGTTGCTATTATGATTTTACTAAAACTTTAATATTTGTTGATCTTGCCATCAATAACCATGCAAACATTTATATGGCTAAAGATACTACTTTTGCCATGAAAATTGTTATTATCACTTTACTTGTATGACTATTACTTTATTTATTAACGGCAAACTATTACTTCTTTTAAATACTAATAGTAATATTATTGCTACTTTTGACACTTAAATCGCTATAATTACTTTTATCATTAACGTTACTACTAATATTGTCATTTTTAATAATAATATTATTAATATTATAAGTATTATTATTGGTATTACTATTTTTAAGTATCATTGATATTATTAATATTGCTATTAGTATATTACTAAACATTTTTGTTTTAAGAGAAATATTAATAAAATTAATATTATTATCACTATTAGTCATAATATTTTTATTTAAATGATATTATTGTTAATATTAATATAAGAAATATTATTACTATTATTTTTATTAAGCATTATAATTTTTATTTAAAAATAATAAATATAAATATATACATAATAATATCATCAATTACTATTTTATTCTCTTTATAGCAATAATATTATCTATAAAATTTTCAATATTTTATCATTACTTTTGAAAATGTTATTATTTTTTATTATACTCAATTAATACCTATGTCACTTACTTATGTTACTATAGTATCAAATTATTTTGATATTAATATTAACGTCTAAATTATTTTATTAATTAATTTTAGAACTTCTAAGACATTAACGTCATATTTGAGTGTTGTTATTGATTATGTGTATGTAAAGTTGTGAGTTATTTGTATCTATGCAATTTTGTTACTTAGTTGTGCGCCGATGGTGACATATACCCTGTGTTTACCCCAGACAAGGTTAGGTTGCCTTGAGAAAGGCTTGGAGGATTATTTTGCTAAGTAAAATCAAGAGTTCAAAGTAAGTCCTTACATAAAGATGTTTGTGAACAAAAGTGCTTCTGTAAGTCAAATGCACAGATTATTGTGGATGGTGTACTTTAGGATGCAATTATGGACAATTTATTCCTTCTAATAAATAAAATAATTTTTGTCAAGCAAACAATTTTTCAAGCAAAATAATAAATTTTTCTTAAACAAATTTTTTACTTAAGGTTGTTTGAAAACTATAATTGCTACTTCAAAGAAAGCTCTTCATTGATTTTACATTTTCTAAGTGGAATAAACATAACGTTGAGTACTCTATAAGGGTAGACTACTAGGACTAGTCTTTGAAGGGTTGGGTAAGTCTTTCAGTAGGAGGCCGACTCTAAAGGGCAAGCTCTGCCTAGATAAGACGACAGTTCTTGTTAGTTAGACCGATCCAAACTAGCAGTACAGTTCAGATAGATTGTTTATTTTCAAAATGGACAACCGGCAAATTTGGGTGTAAAGATGGTGAAGTATCTTACCTGGTGGGCTGTACACCCACCTTGTATCAGAATGCACGAATTATGGCATCCTGATCATTCTCTTGTCATGATGCATAAAGTATGGCATCCTGACCGTTCTCTTGTCATGGCACATAATGTGTGGTGCTACATAGTTAATTTTATTTAAGTGGTTATTTCTTTATAAGTTAAGCACTTTTACTTTACAAATGCTGATAAAACACTACTCAATGTTCAAAGTTAATTTTCTAAATTTGTAGACTTTTTGTTGTGACTTGTTCAAAACTTGCATATATGAAATGGTTTCTTAAACTGTCATGAGCACACACAGGACTTATTGAGAAATATTTCTCACACATTTTTTATATCATGTCTTCAGATCGATCCTACTTTGAAAGTTAATTTACTTATGTTACCATGAGCGTGGAAGATTTACTTTGATGTATTTATTTGTTAGAGATTTTAGTTATCTTCTATTTGTTTTAAGACTTGTACAAGTATTTTTTTGGGATTGTAGTAAGTTTATTTTTAGTTTATTTTCTTCTATATTTTATATTACTTAATTATAAAGACCTCTTGTCCTAAGGATAGGGCGACCTCCCCGCCCCTTTTGGGGTACGTAGTTAGTGGGGTGTTACATGTTTGATAAAAAAAATAATACAATTTTTGGAGTTAATATTCCAAAGTTAAAAAAAATGCAATTTTTGGTGTCTTTCAAGACTAACCATCTTTCAAGAGAATTCAGGTTGTTGGAGTTGATTCATTTTCATATTTGCGGTCCTTTAAAGGTATAATCATTTAGTAGTGTGTCTTACTTTGTGATTTTCATTGATAATCATTCAAAGAAACTGTAGATTTATACCTTAAGAACTAAAGATCAGGTCTTGGAAAAGTTCAAGCAGTTTCAGACTTCTATTTAACGAGAGATTGAAAAAAAAATTAACTACATCTGACTAGATAGTGATAGTGAGTACTATAGACCGATTGATGACTACTTCTCCTAAAATCCCTCAGTTGAATGGTTTGGCAAAAAGGATGATCAGAACTCTAGTCAAGAGAGTTAGATGTTAGCTTTCAGAGGCTAAGTTACCGAATTCTTTTTAGGGTAAAGTATGCATATAGTGCTTATGTCATTAATTTATCTCCTTCTATTGCCTTAGATGGAGATGTTCTTGAAAATATTTGGTCTGATAAGAAAGCTTCTTATGATTATCTGCGTATCTTTGGCTACAGGGACTTTATTCATGTTCCAAAAGATGAAAGTCTAAGAAGAAAAAATAATGTATCTTTCTTGGATATGACTAGGATTAGTTTGGATGCAGATGATATGATCCGGTTGAGAAAAAGCTAGTTAGAGCAAAGATGTGGTATTCTTTAAGGACCAAACCATTAATGACATTGAGAAAGCCAAAAAAATAGAGTTACAAATTTAACATGATCTTGTTAATTTGGATCCAGAGATCGAACACTATTTACTTGATACATCTGAGAATGGTATACAAACACATATGTAACAGGATGATCTTCAAGCCAATAAATAGGGGTGCTGCTGATTTAAACATCCCAAATGATGATGCTGCTGATGCTCAGATTCCAAGATCTACAAACTTGCCAGAGGAATCATATAATGCTTCACTTAGAAGATCTCATAGATAGACAGAATTCCACTAGGTATTTTTCAAATAAGTATGTGCTTCTGACTGACGATGGAAAACTAGAATGCTATCAGGAAGCTATAGAAAGTGAGTAGAAGGATCAGTGATTTAATACAATAGAAGATGAGATAAAGTATTTATTTGACAATCACACATTTGACTTAGTGAAGTTGCCTAAGGGAAATAGGACTTTGAAAAATAGGTCGATTTACATATTAAAGCAGGAAGAGAAATCTCCTTACCTATATTACAAATCTAGATTAGTTATCAAGCACTTCAGTTAGAGAAAATGTGTATACTTCTCAGAGATACTTTTTCTCGTTGTAAAAAAATCATCTATTAGAGTTCTGCTTGGTTTAGCTACTAGTTTTGACCTAGAAATTGAGCAGATGGATGTTAAAGTAGTTTTTTTTTTTTTTTCATGATGATCTTGAGAAAGAAATCTATGTAGAGCAACCTGAAGGATTTCAAGTGAAAGGAAAAGAAAATCATGTTTGCAAATTGAAAAAAAGTTTGTATGGCTTGAAACAAATACTAAAGTAGTGGTGCAAGAAGTTTGAGTATGTTATGAGGAAATAAGGCTATAGAAGGATTACTTCAGACCATTATATATCTCTGCAAAGTTTTTCTGATGATGATTTATCATTCTTTTACTTTATACTGATGATATGTTTATTATTGGTAAAAACACTTCCAGGATTGACAGGTTAAAGCAAGACTATGAAAGACTTAGGACTAGCCAAACATATTCTTAGAGTAAAGATCTCTTGTGATAGGAAGAAAAGGCCAAGAAGCTATGGTTATCTCAGGAAAGCGACATTTAAAAGGTATTCTAGAGATTCAGGATAGATAAATTCAAAATTATGAGTACTCTTCTTACTAATCATTTCAAACTAAGTCTGAAATGATACCCCTCTACTCAAGAAAAGAAGCAAAATATGCAGAAAGTTCCCTAAGCTTCAACAATTGGTAGTTTGATATATGCAACAGTATGTACAAGGCCTGATATAGCTCATGTTGTTGTTCTTGCTAAACATTGGGATGCCGTGAAGTGAATTTTGAGATATCTTTGTGGTTTTTCTATTTTGAGATTCTATTTTAGCAGTGAAAAACCTATTCTCAATATCTATACAGATTCAGATATGGTTGGAGATATTGATTCAAGTGTTAGAATGTATGCGCAAAATAAATTATGTGTTTCTGTATTACAAATAGCAATAAAATATTGCATTCATTAATGATTAATTTATTTATATATATATTTGCGCATCAAGATCCACGTATGACAAATTAATGACCTATGTGTTGGGTTATTCTTCATAGTAAGATATAGGTTATAGACATTTGACATGCAAAAAAAAAATATATTGTTCTTAATCTTTTGATAAAGTTGGATATTTTATCAAGGTAAGATCATTATACTTTAGTTTCTAAATGAGGAATAGTTTACTTTTAATTAGTGAGTAATTTTCTCACACTATTAGTATAAGTATATTTAGAATATATAGAACTGAACATGTACTAGTAGTTTCTAGTAAAGTACCATATTTAAAGAAACTAGACTATTACTGCTATAGCGTAGATGAGTACTCTAAGATTTGAGTACAAGTTAGTAGTTTGATGAAGTTGGACTTGTGCACTTTGATATTTAATGGGTGAGGTTTTTATGTTAGATCACCATCCTTATAGGTTGAGCATATAACTTTGGTTAATTAAGACAGACTTATACAATATAATTTTTATGTTTCGCTTAATGAAGATAAATCACCCTTTTGTGATTATATAGGATAATCTAAATATCCAGGGCTTTGAAAACGTGACGTAGTATTGTATACTTTAGGGTAGCTTCCATAGATAAGCGGATACATATTGAAAGTCATTGATTATCGGACTAGATATTTATAAATAGTATATATCATTAAGAAAGGTATTAGTACATTTTTTTCTATCTTAATTATGGGTGTTACATAGAGGGTTATTTTCATCATTACATCTGTATGTCAAAAACACTGTATTTGTAATATTATTCTTGAGGTCAATATTTTCATATAGTGATAAATGTAATATATAAAATAATGAAATATAAATATTTGTTAGCAGAGGTATTTTAGTCATTTTAATAACTAAGAATAATATGTCTTTTTGTTCTCAGAGTAGACCAAGTAACATTAATAATTTATTTACTATATGGGCTTAATGGATGAAGTTAATATTGAGAGAATTATTTTAAGAGTCCAAATAATTATTTATTCGTCTTAGAATAAAATATTGGGCAAATTTTATTAAATTAGATTATTAATTAACTATTTTGGATAATGTTATATTGATCCCACCATGATCAATTAATTAATAGAAGAACTAAATACAAGTCTTTGACTTATTTAAGGGGTAGATCAGGCCTTGGCCTACCCGATAATGAAAAGATGGTTACAAGGTTTTAGAAACCCTGGGGATAGCCATCTTTATAAGGAAAAGAAAAGAGAAGCAATGGATATAAGTCAAGGTTGTTGTTTTAATATGTAGTTGTGTATGTGCATGTGTTGTGCCCTATTCACGTAAGGAAAAACCTGAGCAACAATTTTGGTGTGCCGCTGTCTTCTTTTCTTTGATATGTCTCCTAGGTTCTCTCAAATATATTCATCCTTGTTTCTATTTTCATTGGTGGTTAGCCTAGTCCAAATACTTTGAAAAATCAAGAGAAAGCAATTCTAGCATGTGTTTGATGCGACGAAGCAAACACTTGGCTAGTATTCCCATAGAAGAAGTTTATGTCACAAATAGAATGCACCAAATTTGAGTATTCTCTTGTCAAACTCAAATCCGTCTTTGGTAGGTCGCCCTACATATAAAAAAAATATGTATTTCCTAGATTATGAATAGGAAATTATTTTTTAAACCTAATTTTTGCTGCGTTTTAAATTTCTCGTGATCCTTCAAGTGATATCAAAGTCACAGGTTATAATCTAGGAGTATGCTCAGTGTTAACAACCAGATAGAGGGTTCCTTTACTAATTAAAATTCAATCTTTGTTATTGTTTGTGAATCCTCATGGTTACGCATCATGTTTGGAGGCATAAGCACTTGTATTTTGGTTTTCATTCTGTAGAACTCATGTAAGTCTTGCTTTAAAAGACACAGATGATTGTATATTGTTTTTGAATTCAGACTACTAGAATTTTGTAATAATTGCATGAGTGACGGTGAAAAAACCATGAAAAAAGATGGAGGAAATTTACAGGAGAAAAAAAGGTGAAAAATAACACAAGCCTGGGTTTCAATAGGAAACTGACAATTGCTTTTGGATGCAAGCCAGGGCCGACTTGGGCATGGTGTGAACCAAAGCCTACCACCAGCCTTACGGAGCAAAAAGGAGCCGACGATTGGTTATGCAAGGCTTAAAGCTAACTCACAACTAGTGAATGATGGCCTTGGTTGGAGGAAGTCAACCCATAGCTTTTGAAGCCAAACGTTGGCTGGCACAATAATGAAGTCAACCGCTGGCTTGCATGAAGCCAAGGGCCAGCTTAGTCTTTGATGTGCACTGGCCTAGCCCCAGATATAAGCACCAATTTTGGATCTTAAAAGTCGTGGTTCAAGTCTTTTCTTGAAGAGCTACGAAGTTAGTTTTCTAGTATTTTTTTTTTTCCTTGTAATTTTCTTTTTCTTGTGGGTACTATACCACACAAGGTTAATTTTCTTGCAATGGTTATTATCAATAATGAATATTTGTATAAAAATGGTTAGTAAAGGAGGAACCACCTTATGATTAAATAAGATCATTTTATTTTATGAAGTTTAATCTATTATTTGATCACTTAGGAATTAAAGGATAGAAATAGCATGTAAAAATTTTACTTTTAAGAGTATGCTTATTTTGTTAATTTTGTGATCAAATACACAAGTTTTTAAGATTTAATTTCTCTAGATAGAACAACTACAAAAATGTTTTGTTTAAAATAAAAAGAACTTAAGAATTTAAAATAAAATTAATGATTTATTCTCTTAAAAGATTTTACCCTTGACATGGAGAATAATTTAAATTTAGTTCCTAAAAGGTTTTTAACTTAAGTAGTAAAATAAAATTCATGGTTTATTTTCTCTAAAGATTTTATCCTTGACATAGAGTATAATATTCGATTTTGGAGGTTTTACTAAAGTTAATGGAACCAATATTTTATTAAAGGAAAACATTTTTTCAAAACCCATTTTTTGACAAAAGATTAAGTGAGAGAGGGATTCCAATGACTCCATGGCTTCTATTATGGATTTTTGTTAAAGATTATAGTTATCCTCATGCCGTCTTAAGCATAACCCCTTATAGAATGGATTTTCATGAAAATATAGATCTAACGGAGAAATTATAATTATACCTATGATATATGTTGGTATCGGTCAACCTATGTTGGAGGTATTAATCTTAAATTATCCATAGGTAATGTAAGTAGTAGCCATCCTATCAATAGAACTATTTCTAGGTCATTACCTATTAAGAAAGTTTAATTGCTGATAGTTATACACTTAACTTAGAAAATTGTTAACCTTCTTATGAAACTACATTAGTTCTTCTAAGAGCTAAACTTCTCATATTAATGATAATGGCTTTAATGGGTTAACCATATCATAGATATAATATAATATTTATATATGTATTTTTATATATTTTCTCAAATTCAAACAAATTTTAATTGAATGAATGTTTTTTTTTTTTTTTTTTGCAATCAATAGAAATGTCTGGTTTCAATCTATTGTTCATTATTCGTAAGAAGAATAAATTAACTAAACCTAATTTTGTGGACCGAAAGAAGAATTTGAACACAATACTCACATATAAGAAGTACAAGTATATTTTGATAGACTCCTATCTTAAAATTAGGAAAGATTTCACAGACCAAGACCGTAAGGTTGAAAGGGCATGGAAAAAAACTGACGAGATGGCTAAATGCTATATGTAAGCTTCCATGTCCAATGTGCTTCAATCAAAGCACGAGAACATGTCCACTGTATGTGACATTGATGTATCGTTGCGCACCACATTTGTAGATAAGAACCATCCCGCAAGGCAGGAAGCTCTTAAGGTAATCATAAGGACTAGAATGGCTAAAAGGATATCAGTTTGAGAGCACATACTTAAAATGATTGCTCATTTTGAGGAAACCGAGGTTCTAGGGGCAACGATAGATTCTAAGAGCTAAATTGATATAGTTTTTGAAACTTTGCTAGATTCATACTTTTAGTTCAATTGAACTATAATATAAATAAGTTGAGTATGGCTTTGATTGAGCTGATAAAGAAACTACAAGAAATTAAAAACATAATGAGGTCTATGTCAAAGGTTTTGATTACTCGTTCTACTTCATCTTCTGGAACTAAGGTCTAGTCCAAGAAGTTCTTGAAGAAGAAGAGATAGAACAATGTAGGGGCCCAGTCCAAAAGACCTAAGCCTGCTCGGTCCAAGCTTTATGTCAAACTCAAGAGCAAGTATTTTAGATGTGGCAATAAGGGACATTGGAATAAAGATTATCTAGAATTCGTAGCCAAGTTGTCCTCAAGTATTACTCTTTATTTAGAGTCTATATTGATTGTTAGATCATCACTCACTTGAATTATTGATTTTGGAGCCATTGACCATATATGTAACTCCTTGTGGGAGTTCATCAAGATAAAGAGACTCAATGGAGGAAAGTATAGACTTTGAGTAGAAAATGGAGCACGAGTATAGGCGGACGTAATAGAAAAATTAAAATTATTATTTGATTGTAATATGATTCTAATCTTAAAAGATATTTTATATGTTTCTAGTTTTAAATAAAATTTAATTTTAATTTCATGATTGATTAATCAATGTTATTCTGTTTCTTTCTATTATGTTATTTCAATCAATAGAGATGGAAATAGTATTTGTTCTGGAAACATATGTGAAAATCTCTTTTATGTTAATCTTATAAATTGTTAAATAAATAATACTCCAACCGAAACTAACAATAATAAGAGAAATGCCACATTAAAAAACTCATATTTATAGCACTTGAGATTGGGACACATAAATCCTAATCGGATTTAGAAGTTAATATAAGATGTGCTTTTAGGCTTATTAAGATTGGAAGAATGGCTTCAAAGTGAATCTTGTCTTTTAGGTAAAATAACCAAAAGGTCCTTTGCACAAAAAGTAGAAAAAGTCAAGGAAATACTTAACTTAGTTCATACTAATATTTGTGGTCCTATATTTACATTAGCCAGAGGAATGTATGAATATTTCATTACATTCACAAATGATCATACACGTTTTGATTACGTTTACTTGATGAGAAGCAAGTCTGATTTTTTTGATAAATTCAAGAAGTTTAAGGCTGAAATAGAGTACCAAATAGGTAAACTAATCAAGAAGTTAAAATCGGATAATATTGGAGAGTACCTTTTTGGTGAATTTAAAGATTATTTGATACATCGGGAAATAGTATAGTTAACTGTGCCTAGAACTTTCCAGTAGAACGAAGTAGTTGAGAGAAGAAATAAAATTTTAATGGAGATGGTTAAAAGCATAATGAGTTATGTAATTCTTCCTTTTTTTTTTTTTGAGGACATGCTTTGGAAATAGTAATATATATTCTGGGCTTGGTACCTTCCAAATTAGTATCTACGACACCTTATGAGATGTTATGCTCAGTCTAATTCATCTTAAGGTATGGGGTTGTCCACCTTATATACTAACTAAGAAAATAAGCTAGAGTCAAGGTCAAAATTATGCTCTTTGTAGGATATCAAAAAAGAATAAGGGGTTGATACTTTATCATCCCCAAGAGCATAAAATACTTGTAAGTACTTATATTATATACTTAGGGGATGAACAAAGTATATCCACTAAAGTCTCGAGTAAAGTGAAATGAAGAAGAAGTTGTCTAATACTTCAACTATAGATATTGTAATTGAGGAACTTAAAAAGATACAATCAGATGTTCCTATACAAATCAAGCCATGTCATAGTGGGAGGATTTTAGAGTTTCAGAAAAATGGACTGCAGAGGCTTTTGATATAGTCTCTGACTGTTAGGAACAAGATCCATTTAGATATGAGGAGGTGATGGTTGCTACTAATGCAGACAAATGGCAAATAGCTATGGATGCTTAGATTAAGTCTATATATTTCAATCAAGTCTAAGATCTTGTCATTACACTTGAAAGGATTAAATCAATTGGGTGTAAGTAAGTATGTAAGAGAAAAAGAGCTGCAAATAGAAAAGTTGAGACTTACAAAGTGAGGTTAGTAGCAAAATGTTACAGTCAGAAAAAAAAAAATGGATCAATTATAATGAAAGCTTTTTATCAGTAACCATGCTTAAGTCTATTTGCATACTCTTAGCCATTGCATATCATTATGACTATAAGATATAGTAGATGTATGTCAAGATAAGCTTTCTTACTGGCTATCTATGTGACCCAACCTGAAGGCTTTATTACTACAAATTAAGAGTATAGAGTATGTGAGTTTAAGAAGTCTATTTATGGATTCAAGTAAGCATCATGAGCATAGAACATATGTTTTAATGAAATTAAAAAGTTTTATAGTGTTACACAAAACGTAGATGAACCATGTGTGTATAGGAAAGCAGATGAGAACAATGTATCCTTTTTTGTACTTTATGTAGATGATATTCTACTTATTGGAAAGATATAGGGACATTATCATCTATAAATGTTTGGCTATTGAGTCAACTTAACATAAAAGATATGGAAAAAAGTTAGAAATAGGAAGCAAAAAATATTAGGCTTATCCCAATCTACTTATATGAACAAGATATTAGCTAAATTTAGCATGGATCAGTACATAGGAGCAATAAAACCCTTTAAGCACAGATTGACATTATCTTCCAAACAGTGTCCTCAGATACAAGAATAAAAAGAATCCCCATGATTCAGCTATGGAAAATCTCATGTACACCATGTTTTGTACTAAGTCAGACATCGTCTCTGTCGTAGACATGGTTAGTAGATATTAGTCAAACCCAAGAAAAGCAATTTGGCAAGCTATAAAGTATATACTCAAGTACCTGAAAGGAATAAGGGATTATGTGCTAATTTATAGAGTTGATAATTTAGATCCTACTGGTTACACTGACTCAATCTTCTAAGCAGATAAAGATAAGAGAAAATTCAGTAGTGGGTATTTCTTTACTTTTGTCTAGAGGAGCTATTTTATAGAGAAATGTCAAGCAATCCAATACTACTGATTCTATTATAGAAGTTGAGTATATGGTAGTTTCAGAAACTTCTAAGGAAGCAGTTTGGCTTTATAAGTTCCTAACAAAACTTAAAGTAATGCCACAAATAGATAGACCCATCATCTTATATTGTGATAATTTTGGAGATGTGCCACAATGTTAGGAATCAAGGAATCGTAGAAAGGGTAAACACATCAAGAGGAAGTATCACATGATCCAAAAATTCATCCAGAAATGGGAAATAATAGTTAATTAGATTTTCTCAACAAATAATTTGATTGATCCTTTTACCAAGTCTTTGATGGAGAAAGTGTTTCAGAGATGCTTCAACGTCATAGGGTTAGGCACACATATGAACTTTCATAGTCTCTTTAGTGCAAGTGAGAGATTGTTAGAATGTATGTTCAAAATAGACTATGTGTTTCTGCATTACAAATCACAATAAAATATTTCATTCATTAATGATTATTTGTTTACATATATTTATACATTAAAGTCCATGTATGACAAATTAATAACCTATATGTTGGGTCATTCTTCACAATAAGGTATAAATCATGAACATGTGACATACAAGAAAAAATATCATTCTTGATCTTTTGATAAAACTAGACATTTCATTAAGGTAAGATTATTATGCTTTGGTTTCTAAATGATGAATAGTTTACTTTTAACCAGTGAGTAGTTTTCTCACGCCATTAGCATAAGTGTATTTAGAATACGTAGAATTGAACTTTTAGCACTGGTTTCTAATAAATTACTATATTTAAAGAAATCAGACTATTACTGTTACAGTATGGACGAGTACTCTAAGACTTGAGCATAAGTTAGTTATCCGGTAAAGCTGGACTTATGTATTTTGATGTATGATATGTGAGGTCTTTATGTTAGATTAATAACCTTATATGTTGGGTGTATGACTCGAGCTAATTAAGACGGACTTATATAATAGAGCTTCTATACTTTACTTAGTGAAGATAAATCACCTTCTTGTGATTGGTTAAAATAATCTAAATAATCTAGGGTCCTGGAAACGTGATTTAATATTGTATGCTTTTTGGTGGCTCCTAGAGATAAGTGAGTACATACTGAAAGTCTTGGATTATCGAACTAGATATCTAAAGAATGGTAGATGTTATTGAGAAATATATTAGTATATTTTTTCCTATCTCAATTATCGATGTTATGTAGAAGTGTATTTTTGTCATTATATATCTATACGTTGAAGACACTGCATTTGCAATATTATTCTTGGATTCAATATTTTCATACAGTAATAAATAAAATATTTAAAATAATAAAATATAGATATTTGTTAGTAGGAATATTTTAGTCATTTTAGTAGTCAATAATAATATATCTTTTGGTCCCCAAAGTAGCTCAAATAACCTTAATAATTTATTTACTATATGAGCTTACTAGATGAAATTAATATTGGGAGAATTGTTCTAAGAGTACAATAAATTTTTTTTTTAGATTAGAATAATATATTAGGTCAATTTAATTAAATTGGATTATTGTTTCGAGTAATTTTATATTGGGTCTACAAGGATCAATCAATTAACAAAAGAATTAAATATAAGTCTTAGACAAATTTAAAGGGTGGACTAGGCCTTAGCCCGCCCGATGATGAAAAGGCGGCCACATGGTTTTAGAAACCCTAGGGATAGCTGCCTTTATATGGAAAAGAAAAGAGAGGTAGTGGATATAAGTCAAGGCTATTGTTTAAACATGTATTTGTGTGTGTGTGTGCATATGTTGTGCCCTATTCATGTAAGGAAAAAATTGAGAAATAGTTCTTAGTGTGCTGTTGTCTTCTTTTCTTTGATAGCTTTCCAAGGTTCTTCCAAATATATTCTTTATCCTTATGTCTACTTTCATCAATAGTTAGTCAACAGAGGTTGGAGAATACTCTGAAAGATCAAAAGCTAGCAATTCTAGTGCGTGTTTGATGCGAATGAGCAAAAGCTTGGCAGGTAGTCCCGAGGAACAAATTTCTATCGCGAATCAGGAGAACTAAGTTCTAGTGTTCCATCATCAAACTTAAATCCATATCTAGTAGTTTGCTTTATGAATAAAAAAAGTAAGTATTTCCTAAATTATGAACAAAAAATTATTTTTGATACCTAATTTCCACTACGTTTTAAATTTCCTGCTTCCGCTTACTTGATTATTTTTGCAGGGGGAACTATGTCATAGCAATCTCGGTTGCAAAGATGTGTTGCACTGTTTACTACAAAAGTTGAATTCAAAGCAGCTAAAGAGGTTTGTAAAGAGTTGCTTTGAATGAAGAGGTTTATGTGAGAACTTAATCACTCGAGAGAGAGATTTGTGCTGCACATTGTGACGGCCAGGTGATATTCACTTTGGTAAGAATTTAACCTTTCATTTTAAGTCTAAATATATTGATGTAAGGTATCATTTGATATGTGAGGTGTTGGATGACAAGTTTGTGTAACTTAAAAAGGTCCATACATAAGATAATGGGATTCATATAATGACAAAGGCATTGTCAAAATCAAAATTTGAAGTTTGTTGTTCCCTTGTAGGGATGGCAAGTTTTTTCACACAGTTAGGGATTGTTGGGGAAAAAAAAACAACAATAGCCATCAGAGAGAGATGAAAAATAGATGGAGACGAAAGAAAAACAAATCATTGCATTTCTGTGAGAAAATTGACATTCAAAGAGGCAAATGGAGTACGATTGAGCTCAAATTTGAAACAATAGTTGAAGAAAACTAATTCTACAATATAATTGGTAGATCTAAAGTTTTCCATGGTTCAAGATTGAGATTTCAGTGTCTAAACTACTAAATTTGGTGATTTTCTTCCAAAATTTTCTCTTCTACTTTGTAAAATTTTTGTGATTTCTTGTTTTCGTGGGGCTTTAGTTTGTTGTGGTTGTGATAGAAACTTTTGTTGTATTTCTCTATGTTGATAATGGAGACTTTTTGGTGGACTAAAGGGTCTCGAGTTTCTACTTTTTACATTGAAGAAGTTTTCCACGTAAAAATTCTCTTGTTCTTGTGTTTGGTTATTTTTTTAGATTCCATTATTGCTGCCATTTTATTTTTCGATGTTCCTATTTTTCATTCAAGTGTGGAGTTATAAGTTTGAGTTTACATAGAAGCATTATTGAGTTTTCTTGTTGGTTCTTTGACTTTAGTGTAAGTATTAGGAACAACTAATTTGGTGTTTTGTGAATGGCTTCTGTGTGTGTCCCCTGTTTTACCTAACAAAAATTATATTCAGTTTTAGCTCGGTCGCAAACTTCACAAACTCGGAGGAATCAACTAGGGGTGGCAATGTTGAATACGACACACCAACTGGACAAAAAAAACGACACAATTATAGCATGTTAGGATTGGGGCATTGCAAGTTCGGGTAAAAAACGGATCGACCTGTTTAATATTAACGTGTTCAGGTTATAAACGGGTCTAACCCGTTTCAATATGCTAACCCTTTTCTTTTTTTTCTTTTTTTTCTTTTTTTGCATAAACCCTTCCAACCCACATGACCCCTCTAATTTATTTTTTTTTTGCACAACCCTTTCTCCCAGAAACCCTAGCTGGCTACTACCTCTCTCTCTCTCTCTCTCACACACACACACACAAATCTTTTCTCCCTTCTTTTCTACCAAGCTGCTGGCAGCTTAGTTTCCATTATTCCACCTGAAAATCACTTGCACACACTCACTCCATGAGTTCTTGTTATATTTTGTTCTCTGCATTCTTCAGCAAAGACTGACTTCTGGCCAAGGACAAAGGACCTCAATTTGCGACCTGGGCTACTGTTCGCGGAGAAAAAGTGAATCAGAAATCATTTCATCCCCATTAGTACGTTTGTTATCCTGTTTCTATTGTTAATTGATTCTTATATCTGCTGCTCAATGATAAAAAAGTATTGATTTTTGACATCGATTGAAGATAATTTGAACATAGTCGTTGAATTTTTAAACATCAACTTCTTCTCAAATGTTGCATCTTCTTTGTTATTGGTTGTGCATTAAGGTTTGCTAGATGAGTTATCTGGGAAGTACTTTCAATTACTCCAATAGCGCTGCTCTTATGATTCCCTGAAAAATGAAGATATAGTGACTTTAAAGTTAAAAAGAGGGGGAAGAGGAATTGCTGGTTTGTTTGCCACAAAGAAGGTGACTATTTGCTTTGGCAAAATTTTTAATTTTAATTTTTTCCCAAATTGGAAGTCTAATTGACAAATGCTTGTGTTCCTTCCTTCCAAAGGAGAGGAGAGCAAGGTTGTGATGCCACAGTGCATATGAATGAGAAAAAACTAAAACTTAATGACTTAGATCAAATTTACTGTCCTAGTGATTGCAGCATAGGGAATGCAGTATCAAGGTACTAAGTTACTGGTATTTGCTGCGATAGAGCTCATTACTTAGCACTCCAAAGTTAGTGGCAAATAGTCAAAGCATTTGGATTCTAGTGTAGGTAAAGTAGTTCATGGAACTAGACAACCAGAATAGGCAATAGTATTAGTTTGACAAATAAATCCAATGTAGGTATTTCTTCATAAAATATGAATCAATAGCATAAATGCAGCAGAATGAACATTTGGAAAGCAATCTAGCTTATTGAGTTGCATATCAGTAGTCAGTAATCTATAACAGAAATTGAATGCAGTATGTGCATATTACACAACAAACAGCAAAAATTAGTCAGGAGAATGATATTTGCATATGAGTGAACTGTTATCAACTATTATATTAGTTCCCTTTGGATCCATCTTTGTCAATTATAATGGCACTTGCAATTACATATAGGGAAGGGTAAGAGAGGCCTACCATTGTTTGTAGAGTTTTAAGACTGAGTCATGGCCAGAGAAGCTTTGGCATCACATCCATTTAACAGCTGTAGGAGAAACTAAAAGAATCATGGTACCTTTTGTTATCTACTCCAACTCTGGACCCCTTACTGCATACCATCCTCTCAAATAATCCATCTAACCTCTAAGCTAATCTTTTGGCCTGCTTCTAGGGACTTCAAGGCATAGGATGCCCTTTCTGTTCATCCTGCAGGAACACTTTCTCTTCGAAATAGCCTTCTTGTCCATAGAATTCAAATAAAATATGGATCACATTTTGTTTAACCTTATGTACTCCCATAATGAAATATTACATCTTTGTACATTTTCCATTTCAAATGGCAGGAGTTAAATAGAACTGGCCTCTTTTATCATCTTTATTATTGTGATAGGTGCCCCCAATTTGTCAAACATTTTTGATGCAATGTTGCTGCTGGTTTTTTTTTTTTTAAAATAGTAACATCTTTATTGTCAATAAACCATTGTTCCATTTTTTAATGGTCGTGTAGATCTTCCCTTTCCTATTGTTCCATTTGTGGAAACTGTCACTTTTCTTTCATTATAGAATTGGTTGCTAAAAGTTCTCTTTTTCTGCCTTTTATTCACAATCAAGATTACTAATTATTACATTTTAAGCATGCATTAAGCTGTATTTTTCATATAATACGTAACTAATTATGTCTTTTTCAATAATTGTAGAGATGGATACATTGTTACCTCCACCACAAATTGATGAATTGCAGCAAGAGTTTGTTGAAATTGAAGATGACTCAGATGATGAAAGTATTGAGATGGTTGGAAATGACGATGGAGAGGGTGCAAATTCAAAAGATTCTTCTACCACTCAAACAGGCCAGAAACATAAAAGAAAGCTCAAAAGTAATGTTTGACAATACTTTGACATACTTCCAATTGGTGAAGATGGAAAAGAAAGATACAAGTGTAAGAAATGTAGCCAAACATAACTTTCAGCAAGTAAATATGAGACATGTAACTTGAAAAAGAATATTAAGAAATTAATGTCTTAGGATTGATTCAAAGGACATAAAACAAATGCTCATTGAATCTAGTGAAGGAAGCATGAATACTATATCTAAGAGATTCTGTCAAATAAAGTTTAGGGAGTTGTTTATTAATGTTGTGATACAACATGATTTACCTTTATCTTTTGTGGAATATGAGGGCATTAGAGTTGTATTTTCCTACTTAGAGCCAGATGTGTCTCATACTAGTAGGAATACTACGAGGCAAGATATTAAAAAGATGCATGATGATTATATTGCCAAGATAACTTTTCAACTTAAACAATATCCTGGTAGAATTTGCTTGACTTCTGATTGTTAGACTTCAATAGCTATAGATGGATACATGACTTTGACTGCACATTTTATTGACAAGAATTGGGTATTATATAAAAAGATTTTGAATTTTTCATACATACCTCCATCTTATTCAGGTGTTACATTAGCTGAAAAGATTTATAGCTTGGTTGCTAGTTAGGGAATTAAGAAGAGATTATTTTCTATAACTTTGGATAATGCTTCTGCCAACAATTCATGTGTTGAGCTTTTAATATATCAATTGAATTTGCAAAGATGTTTGTTGGACTTTAGTTCTTTGTTTCATGTAAGATGTTGTGCCCATATTCTCAATTTAATTATAAAACAAGGGTTGAAAGAAATTGATAAATTAGTTCAGAAGGTAAGAGAATCTATGAAGTATGTAAAAGGGTTACCAACAAGAAAGCAAAAGTTTTTAGAGTATGTGGCACACACATTTCTTGAATCCAAAAAATCTCTTAAGCAAGATATTCCTACAAGATGGAATTCCACATATGATATGCTTGCTAGTGCACTTTATTATAAGCTTGCTTTCTGTCATTTGCAATTGAGTAACTCTAATTTCAAGCACAACCCTTCTGAAAAAGAATGGAGTAAAGTGGAGAAAATATGTGGTTTCTTGAACTTGTTCTATGATGCAACAAATGTTTTTTCTAGTGCGAAGAGGCCTACTTCCAATCTCTATTTTCCCCATGTGTTTGTGATTCAGTTGAGGCTGACAGAAGAAATTAAAAGTTCTGATATTTACATGACGAGAATTGCAAACAGAAGATATGGTCAAGTGGAGTACTCAAAACTTAAATCTAAACTCTTCTCTATCTTTGAAGCATATAAGACCAATCTTTTTTCTATTTCTAGAGTATCTAGCACTATATCTCAGGGACAATCAAAATTAGCCTCTACTAAAGAGAAAGATAGTGTAGAAAGTTCAAGTGTTCTACATGTTATTTCTTTTATATATTACTTTTTTATAAGTCTAACATTTTTTATAATTATATTATAATGCTAATATATAATTTAATTCATGCTCTCTAATTCTATTTTTAATTTTTTAAATAGGAGTTTGATAATTTTAAAAATGAAGATATCATGAAGCATATGCAAAAATTTGAGTTAGAATTGTATTTAGATGACCCAAAGGTTGATATGACAGTTAAGCTTGATATTTTATTTTATTGGAAGGCTTATTAGTATAAATACTCTTTGCTAGCTAAAATGGTTCGAGATGTGCTTACTGTTCATGCCTCTACAGTTACTTCTGAGTTTGCATTCAGTAGTAATGTTAGAGTTGTTGACCAATTTAGAAGTTCTTTGTCACTTGATCTTGTTGAGTCTTTAATTTGTTCTAAGGATTCGATTTATGGAGGTAAAAATATTTTTAGACTATATTTTTATTTCAATTTATATTTTTAGATAAAATTTATAATATTTGTTTGTTTAGATTTATTGCAGAAGCACTTACTAAAAAGTTAAATGTAGATGAAGTTGTTCAAAATATCATGGATTTGAACATCAATAAGGAGACACCTACTGAGAAGAACATTGTCAATGTTATTTGAAGTTTGTTAAATTTTCAATGTATTAAGTAAATTGGATGTTTAAATTTTTAAGATTAAGTCTTATGAATTTATTAACATCTCTAAATATTTAATTGGATGATTTGTTATTTTATTGGCTATTTAAGACTTTATGGACTATTTTATTGGTTATTTTAATTTTATATGGTTTGATTTATTTTTTTTTTAAATTTTTAGTGTAATGGGTAGACATGTTTAGTAGGTATTCGAATTGGCGGGTTTAGTAGGTATTCGGGTTGGTGGGTTTAGTAATTATCTATTTAATTTTTATGTATAATCGTGTCATGTCGTGTCAATCCGTTTATTTTCTTGTCGTATTTGTGTTACAAAATTAGACGTGTATGTTAATCATGTCATGTTTGGATTGATGTGTTGTGTGTAATTATCCTAAATTAACACGACTCATCAACCCGGACACGATACGATTGTCACCCCTAGAATCAACCCATTTTTTCTACTTGGAGTTGTTTTTAGGTTGTGTTGAATGGTTTGTAAATTCGGAAGGTGATAAGATGGAGAGGTATTACAGAAAGTTTCTTGTTAGCGGCTTTACTCAGCGCAATATTAATGGGTAATTTTCAATTTTAATTTAGTTGGAAATTGAACTTAGTTTTGTTTGTCTTACATTTTTTTTATTTGGTATAAATAGAGATGTTTAAGAATCATATTTCTTTTATTTCTTTTTAAAGTCATATGTAATTCATATTTTTTGTACTTTGAAGGCAAAAATCTTTAAAATAAAAATTGAAATTTTGTGTTTAAAAAGATTCTTTTTATAGTAAATGCAAGCTTTACTAATGATTACTTGAACTCTGTCTAAGTTTTTGATTTCTGCAAACCTATGTGTTATAGTCCATGGGAGAAGCTACCTGCAATGCCCTTAATGGAATTAATTGTGAACTTCAATGTGTTTCCGAGCTTGTGTTATATGTCGGGCTGATCTTAACAAATACATTTTATATGATTTGGCCATCTTGTGATTATAGTCATTTTGTAATTTATTCACTTTCCATTTTCCATTAGAATCAACCTCAAAATGGACTACTGCCTTGCAAGTAGTTTTGGTCTCCAAACTTTTATGAGAAGACGCGCTCTCATTTTTATATTTTTTAATACCTTACTTCAAACATAAAAACACTTTAGATCTAATATTCTTTGTTCCCTGCATATAGTATTGTTTTCCCTTCCTTATACTAAAGCCAGAAGCATGAGCATATTCACAATACAATTTTTATGTCGCCTTTTGTGAATCCATATCAGTATTCATAAGTTTTTTTTTTTTAATTCTTGGATAATAGCATCACGACCATCAACTTAGTTTTCTGATTCAATATTCCTTGTCTTATGCAACACTTGAAATTCTTTCGTGTCATCTTCAATATCATTTTGTTATATAAACTAAACCTCTTCATCTGAACCATTATCTATACTTTTTACCTTTTTTTCCCCTTCTTCTTATATTAAGGCCAATTTGTTGTTGAGATAACTTCTATTGAATAATCGCCTATCAAGATTTGGATAGTTTTAAGGGATGGAAAAAAAGTTGAAGTTTGGGGAACGGTGAAAATTTGATAATTCATAAAAAGTTTTTCTATTGTGAAAGAAGAAAGATAAAATTTATATAGATTTTTTAGAAAAATAGTAAGTTTTTAAGGAGAAATAGGAAGTTTTAAAAAAATTTAGAGTTGAAGGCAAAAATACCCTTCAAAAATATATACTTTTGTAATTATACTCATCGCATTTAAAATTCAACAATAGTATTATTTTTTAATTAAAATTATTTCAAATATATTTCTCACATTTAAAATTCAATAATAGTATCATTTTTAAATTTAAATCCTTTTAAATATACATTTCTAAACTCCACATTTAACCGTTTAAAAATATATGATTGCAGTATACTTATTATTATTAAGAACAAATTAATAATCTCAACTTTTGTCTTCTTAAAAAAATGAATGTTTCAAACAGATGACGGAGGCTATTATTGGCAACCCATACTTTTTGTACAAAATGCAAAGTTTTAATAAATTATGAAATCAATTTTTTTCTATGGTATACTAATACAATGAGGAGGATATCAATACATCCTAACTCTTTCTTTCTTTTCTTTCTTTTTTTTTTTAATGCTTTTAAGTATTAAGATACTACTAAATGAATTAGTGTTTTTTATATGTAAATGTAATTTATAAATTATTATATCATAAGTAAATTATATATTTTTTGTATTTCCAAAAGCAATACAATATTTATTTACTTACTTTTAGTTCATTTTTAATTGGAAAATTAGCTTATTCAATCCCTTAACTTTTATGTTTTGGAAATATAGATCCTTTTTCTTTTTTTTTTTTAACATTTTAGGTCCCCTAACTATAATTTTTGTACAATTTTTGTTCTATTTTTAGGGTTTCATTAGTCAAACCGTTATCTAACTAATAGAACCCCAATAATAGGACCAAAACGACATAAAAATAATAGTTAAAGGACCTAACAAGTTAAAAAAAAAAAGAAAAGGGATATAAACATCCAAAATATAAAAGTTAAGGGATTGAATCGGCTAATTTTTCTTTAAAAAATAAAGCAATTAAAAAATCTGCCTCCAAATTTAGAAGGATTTTGAATAGATTTAAAATAAATTCTTGAAATTTTATTTTTAAAAATAATAAAGTAATAAAAATATTCGTTGTAAATCTATCCCAAATTTAATTAAAATTTGAAAAAAAATTCGAAAAAAATTCTTTAAAATATTATTTAATAAAAGTAAAAATAAATTAATAAAAAGTCCGTTCCAACTCCATCCCAAATTTGGCATGGACTTGGCATGAAAAAATTCTTATAGAGGAATCAATTCCAACTTAAAGATGGTTAGATAATAAAAAATTCAAAAAGAAATTAATAAAAGAATTATTCCAAACTTTGAGTGGAATTGGGGATAGATTCCTTAAGAAAAGTTATTATTTAATGACAAATTAAAAGAAAAATTAATAAAAGAATCCAACACAAATCGATTTCAAATTTAAAAGAAATTTTGAAATAGAATCTTAAGAAAAAAAATATTATTTAACAAAAAATTAAAAATTAAAAATTTAATCAATGAATACTTCTAAAATTTAATTAATTTTCATAACGATGTTCTAATTTTGCTTTTAATTGTACCAATAAAATGGTTAGTATAATCATTTTATTAATAATTTTTCTTTTTTTTAAGTCTTAGATACAATACAAGTTAAATGAATAGATATATCATTAATATAATAGTTACATATTTGAAATTAAGCAAACGTCACAATGTAACATTATTTAAACACTCTGATAAAATGACAAATTATATCCGGTATGATTAAAATTTAATATATTTACTTTTTTTAACTTTTGTAAAAAATTTAACAATTAGATTATTAATTTGTAAAATTTATATATATATTACAAGTATATTTGAAAAATTAGCCGATTCAGTCATTTAACTTTTATTTTTGACGATTTTGATCCATTTTTTTTTAACTTGTCATGTCTCCTAACTATTATTTTTGTATGATTTTGGTCTTTTTTTTAGGGTTCTAAATCGTACAAAAATAAGGGATTGAATCGTACAAAAAAAGGATCAAAATCGTAAAAAATAATAGTTAGGGGACCTAAAATGTTTTAAAAAAAAAGAAGAGGGACTTAAACTTCTAAACCATAAAAGATAAGGGATTGAATCGACTAATTTTTTTTAAAATTATATTCTACATTATTTGGTTTTTATTGCAAAAGACACTACTGCAATCTGAACTATCGGCTGAAATCGGCTATGGGGGGAAAAATACAAAAATTCCGGCTCCAATGAGATATGGATTAGTAACGAATTAGCTATGGAAAAAGAAGATTTTTATTTTAAAATTATAAAATTGATTTAATCAATTACTTGTGTAAAAAACGCATTTAACATCTAAAATTCTGAAAAATTGGATATTTGCCCCCAATTTGGCATTCAAATTTTCATGGGTGTTAAACCAAAGAAAACAAAATAGGAAAACCCGGGACCAATGAAATGTGGATAGACTTGTATCACAATATTTAAAACTCACACCATACATATTGGATAGGGTACTTTTAAAAGAAATACAAAATTTTAAATCATATTATTTATTAAAATCGTGCCTATATAAATATTTTTTTAACAAATAAATTATAATTTATGCTTGGACTACATAGTACAAGTAGTCGGATGTCAAGCTTCAAACTACAGCCTGTTCAAGACTTCCTAAAACAAAGAAAAACAGAGAAAATCTCTTTGGTGCAACTGCAAACAAATAATGCTAATATTTAGACAAATACACTTGTTTTGCTCATAAGGACTCGTTCAATTACTCTGATTCTGGCCATAGGTTAAAAACCACCTTGGCCACCCGTTACTATACCATATTAATGTGCCATCTTAAGACACACACATGCATGCCTCTCCTTCATTTTCTGATATTGAACCAACAATCTCACCAAGCAAGGAAGAAAATCTAGAACACTAAAACAACTTGTTCCTTTTTCCTGTTTAGTGTCTACTCTGTTCTTGTGGTTTCCTCTCTTCGTGAAAAACAAAGCCTAAGGCCGGACTGGTCAATATCCGGCCAACCACATTAAGAAGCTTTTTTTTTTTTTCTGCCTTTGTTTTTTTCAGGCAATGTCGACGGAAAATGTCCAGCAGTCGACCACAGAAGCAGAAGCATATAGTTCTCCCCCAATTACCATAATCCTAACAGTTATCATTCTTGCATTTTTCTTTATAGGTTTTTTCTCCTTATATTTTTGTAGGTGTCTTATGCAAAACTTACTCTGGACATGGCATCTCCGGCATAGTCCTAATGGCACTCCGGTGGGTCCAGCTGGTCCTGCTAATTTTCTTGGGCTAGACCCTAAGATCATTCAATCGTTTCCTACTTTCATCTATTCGAGTGTTAAAGATTATCGAAAAGAAAAATACGGTTTAGAATGTGCCATTTGCTTGGTTGAGTTTGAAAGTGATGATGTACTTCGCCTTTTGACATCATGTTGCCATGTCTTTCATCAAGAATGCATTGATTTATGGCTAGAATCACACAATACATGCCCAGTATGCCGGAGAGGCCTCGACTCAGCCGCGGAGGCGTCCCCCGAGAAGTCCCCCCTTGCTGGAAATAATAGTTCCATGAACGACAGAAATGAAAATTCAACATTAGATGACTCTTTCGTCATTTCAATCAAAGATGAAAATGAAGACGAAAAAAGTACTGAAAGAGAGCCTTCTGGCAGTGATCACGAACAAGTTGAAGGCCAACATAAGATAGAAAAATTTTCAAGATCTCATTCCACGGGACATTCTATAGTTAGGAGCAGAGAAGAAGAAGATAGATTTACTTTGAGATTGCCAGAACAAGTGAAAGCAAAATTAGTCAAGGGGCATAATCCGACCAGAAGTTGCATCAATTTTGGCGATTACAAAAACGAATCAAACACAGGAAATTCTGGTTTTGGTGAAGTTTCAGGGTTATCTGGTGGAGATATCAGTAGAGTATAAAGTCTTTTTCCCTTCCTCCAATGTGTTAGATTTTATTTCTTTTTCCTTCTACATCTACGTCCACATTGCTTTAATGATATTAGTTCTATTGATATTCATTTGAACACCTGCGACTTGGTCCATAATGTCCCTTCTGAATTCTACGCATTCTTTTAACACATGCATACTGGTCTATATATATAACTTTCTACTTATATCATCAGTTTGTTAGTTTATTTACCTGAAAAACATCTAGGTTTTCTGTTTTGAGATTTTGTTTAATTGTGATTAGAATATGAAAGAACGGGAGACTTGTGATCGTGGCGGTGGGGGCGGAGGTGATGAAAGCGAGGTATGATGATGACAGCTGTGGTTTCAATACCGGTAGAGTCCATGAACGTATTGGATGAGGTTTTTTCTTTCTTTTTTTTTTTTCAGAAATCACTTTTTTAATAACCATTCTTTTTTTTTTTTCTGGCTTTCAAATGAAAAATGAATAGTTATGTCCACTCTTAAACTCTCGAATAATATTTAACTTAAATCATTTCACCTTCTTTTAATTTATTTTTCTTCTTTTCTAAACTTGCAAACTAACTACGAGTCTAAAATTTAAATATGTTAAATGATTATTTATTTATTGTAAATTGTATTAAAACATTGTATAAAAATAAATTATAGTAAATTCAAAATTTAGAATTTCATAATTCAACTTATAGACTTTAAGTTTCAAAATTTATAATTTAAATATTCAAATTTTAATTTTATTAAATGAGCCGTAATTGTTGTAGGTGTAACAATGTTTAATTTTGATAAATTAATCTTTTCAATACGCTCTAATTAAGTCATAACTATATAGTTCCTCCTGAAATATTTTTTATCATGAAAGTTACTATATATATTATCTAGTGTGAGAGAGAACATTCATGTTATAGTTGGATTGGCTTCAATCATCTTCTACTCGTATATAGGAAGAAGAGCTGTGGAAGGACTTTCATCTATTTTTCTTCTTGTAAAATATTAATGATCTTAGAAACAAAACCTGTGAGAAGCTTTTATTTATCCTTTAACCTTAAATATTTGCAATAGTTTGAATCATAATATATAAAGCATTAACTCATATTTTAAATTTAGAAATATATATACTAATTAAAATATTACTAATATATTTTTTAACACTTTTTTCCCCTTTAAATGTTCATGGTGGAATGACCTTTGGAAAACGATAAGACAAAGAGATTCGTTGATAAAGAACTAATGAATAATTAATAAGAATTACTACTATTTAGTTAAGATAACTTGGTAAAAAAAATAAACAGATGAAAATTTGGACAAAACATTTTTTATTTAAAACATCAAGGTTTAAACCTATACTTGTTCAATAATTTTCTTTTTTCCTTCCAAATCAAAATTTTACTTTAATTCAATTATATTATTTTATATATTTTTCGTTATAAAAAATCATCGTCTACTTATAAGATATCATATTTATTATTTTTATAAAATTTATGTCAAATTAATTTTTATCCATTATCAGTCCTAAATCCCCAAAAATAGCCCTGAAAAAGGGGCAAGTAATTTTTTTTTTTTAAAATGGATGTGTTTGAACTGAAAACATACCCACTGAATCTCGTTGAATTTGAAGACTTGAAGTTCAGAGCGTCTGTGTAGTAGTAGTATATAAGCATTTGATCAAACGCGAAACTGTAGGGTACCGTCTACCGCGAAGCTAATCAATAGCTGATGGATTCCTCTGTGAAGACGTTGAATCCCAACAAGCGTCTGAAAGAACAGTAAATCTCTGTTTCTATACAATCGCGGAGTATGTAATTCGTGAATATGTGTATGATAATGGTGAAAATTTTGAACAGATTCGTGAGCAACTTAACAGGATCTTCTATGCTGGAGCTGTTCCTGGTCATTACAACACTCACTGTAAGAGACATTTCTCTGGCTTTTGGAAATTTTAGAAATTTTGTTTTCTCGTTTTTTTTCCTCAAAAAAATTAATTGGTTATGTATCGTGATTTCAGATTTTGATTCTTATACGACGTGCAATTGGCTTCAAGAATGAACTTGGTAAAGTTTTTGATTGAGTTGTTGAATTTGTAAATTTGAATCCGTTTCAGTGAATTTTTTAGTTCATTTTTCATATGAAATCTGTTTTTCTAGCATGCTGCGGATAGATTAAATAAGGCACAATGTTAAGCTTTTCTATTCCTCAACTAATTTTGTAATTTGAATAGAAGGTTATACGCTCTTTCGCATAAACACTATACCGGTAAAAAATTTACTTCAGGTCTTAGGATTTGTGTATATTTGGGCGTTAGCACTGTATATTTTATTCAATGGTAGTGGCTTTTCATTCGTCTTTTAGTTATAGTGAAGAAAATGTGGCAAGGGAATGAACAATTCAGGTTGTATTTTGATAGTTTCGTTTGTAGTTGTCTGGACTTTGGACTTTGAAGTGAGATTGAAATACATACCCGAAACTTCGTGCTTTAAAGTATGGATATGCAGTTTGAAGTAATATCATGGCTAAGGGGATTGGGGTTCCATTTGGTTAGTAAGAATGACTAATTCTATCATCATTTTGGTTGCTGGTTTTTCTATTCAGCAAGGTTTTGAATGGTGCTCTTAGTTGATGAGCTCAGCATACAACTAACATTCACTCGTTACATTTATAGTGATAAGAGTTTCTTGCTTCTCTAGGTCCTAATGCCAAGGAAGCCTTGCTGAAGAAAAATGATGACACAGTTGTTAGTAAGAGTTTGAGGGCTTACATAGCTGGGATGACTCTAGATTTTCTCATTATTGTTGTTCCGTGGATTCTAATTCTGACTGTAAGTCCTTCGGTCTTTTGCCAATCTTTCGTCCCCAAGCCAAGGAGGTTTTAAACTCTTTCCTATTAGTGTCTGTTCTAAAGATGGCTTTTTGTTTGTTGCTTTGATTCTTTTTAACTGAGGAATCATAGATAGTTGAATGAACATTATAAGTTTTATATGGGGAGAAGCTTTTGTCTTGATAACTCTACACAAATTTTTATTTACTTCAAGTTTTCTTTATGATCTGGGTGGAGAGAAGCTTGGCAGTTGGTCACTTAATAGTGATTATCTGCCTGAAACTTGTGATTGAATATCTTTATTGGCATGGTTCTCTTATGTTTAAGTGGTACAGAAACTGTTTGTGGCAGGTTCTTTCTGAATGGATATACCTAAATGTTACTCTTGTAATTGTGTTGCTACTCATCTCTCTTGCGGCTAGAAGGTAATTCCAACCAGCCGAGTGATTTTTCTGGTTATTGATTTGGAAAATGATGGTACGCTTTAAGTGCCAGAGAGTTGAAAAGAAAAAAAGAAAGAAAAAAGAAATCACAAAAAGTAGTGTTACTTTACAAATGCTATTATCTTTAGGTCAATTTTCTTATGTCTGTTTGATATATTAACTGGAATCCATTAACATCCATTACAGATTTGGATCTTTTCATCAGCAGGATGGTGCTCCCTCTTTTAGGGAAAATGTCTCATCTTACAGGGTTTCTATGGTACGTAACTATATATGATTATGCATGTGAGACAAACTTTTTTTTCTCCCTTGATATGTTAAGGTTAAGTTATAGTTTGTTTGGAATTCCCAATGTTGGCTACAAGCATGATTACTGCAGATGCTTGTTACGTGCTTGTGTATTCTGGCTGTTGACTTCAAGATATATCCTAGAAGATATGCTAAAGCAGAGACATATGGCACTGGCTTGGTAACATCCCCCTAACAATTCTAGGGCTATATACATGTCTATATTTCTTTGGCTGTATTTTATGAGCATGGTTTACTTCCTTAATTTAATTTCCTTAGTTTAAGATGTGTATCTTTTATGGTTTTTGAAGTGGTATCAGGAAGTATCAGATTATTGTCATTTTGATTTCTTTTAGACAATATAAATTTTGCTTAGCTGCATGCTGAATTTCACTGGTATTGGTGTTAAGTTACTTGTTTTGGGAACCTTTGAAAATCATTCCCCTAGCTTTTAGGTTTCTAGTGACTGAGTAGTTCAGAGCTGACTATTTGATGGTTAACACAAGAAAAATCCTTTGGAACCCTATAATTAGGAATTCACTTATTCACTGTCAGCTGGAGAATGTGATGATGATGATGATTTTTTTTTTTTTTTTTTTTTTTGGGGTGGGGGAGGTCTGCAGGAGCTCATATGGAATATTTTCTCATGTTCTGATTTCCTAATAGACTGAGGAAGTTTGGTAAAAAGCCAGTTATTTGCTGTGTAAGGCATTGAAAGTATCCATAGTCAACTGATTCTGCTAATAACTTTATGCTGGTTGTCGGATTCTTTCTTAATGTGCTTTTAAGTAACATGTCCCTGCCCTTTTGAATTGTGATAAGCTGATTATTATTCTTATATTTAGTCTGCTATTATGTCAGATGGATCTTGGGGTAGGTTCATTTGTATTTGCCAATTCTTTTGTTTCACGACAGGCACGGGGCATTTCACGAATGTGAGTGATTTAATGTACTTTATCTATATGTCTAATTTAATTTAAGAGGGAGAGCTTGATGTAACGTGATTGGTTTTGGTATGTTTCCTGTTACTGAACCCACTATTTGATTGTCTTACCATGTGTTTTTGTGGTATCTGAAAAAATGCTATTTATTCCATGCAAGAGGATGCTTAATCTATGGTCCTAAATCTTTACTACTTTTGGAGTATGGCCACATGACAAATTTTATTAACATGCAGTAATACCGTTACTAGATCAATGGCATTTGTCATCTTCAACGTCGTAGCTATATAAGAAAGCTTGAATTTGTGGTTGATGGTAGTGGTACATGTACACCTTTTGGAATGGCATGCTAGAAATTCCTTGCTGAAAAGAAACACATTTTTCGGTGGTTGTAGTAGTACATGAAAAAGTATATCCACTGTAGCCAATGTGTCATTTATTGGGAGGAGAATAAGAGGAGCATCTCTACCTAGCATTTTGGCCTAGCTGATGCATTTCCTTGTTAATTTATATTGCCAGTTTGCTCACTGCATTAGGCCTTAGCTTCAATTGTGAGAGCATCTTTTTCCCTTCTGTTTCTTTTGTTAGATCATGTTCGTTCTCGTGGTGTGGCTAATATCAATATAACCTCTTTTGAGTGGATATGCTGGAGGCTCCATGGTGAAAGGAGCTGTGGCAGTAGTGCTCACTTGCAGAATCAAAAGAGAGGGGGAAGAGAATGTGGGAAATTTCTTTACTTTGTTTGGCTCTTTAGCTCACTTGTCCTTGTTTCCTCTTATCGATAACTACTTTGTATGATAAGAGGCATAAATTTCCTCTGTGAGAAATTTATTCATTTTTTCTATGTTTGCTATTTGGATCCGTTCTTTCTCTGTTATTCTCCAGAAACCCAAATATCGATTTTTAATGTTTGTTAGCATATTGGATCAATAACATTATCACAGTTCATGGGACTTGCAATGTGGAAAGCATGTGCAGGTTAATTGGTCTGTCAGTCTTCACATATCAGTGTTATGGTTGGATTCCCACCCGAAATGAATGTGGAAGTCTTGCATCTATTTTGATTGAGATATGGAAGTCTGGACTTAATTAAAGAGAATTTTATTAGATAATTTTTTTTTTTATTTTAGAATTCTCTCTACCTTGTTTGTCACTGGTGCAGCAAAGAGAAGCCATAAGTCATCTGCAGTTTTAGTGTTTTTGTTTGATGTTGAACTATTTGGTGTATATGTTTGCTTAAAATTACTTGAAAAAGTTGCTGATGCAGGCACCACATTTTTGTTTCACACATATTTCAATGATACTCATTGCTTTTATTTCTCTCTAGTTATTTGGAAAAGGTGACTTCTGATTGCCAAATACTGCTCTTACAAAGTTTTGACACATCGAAAGATAATCCTCCATTTTGATAAAATATTTTTGTACCTTTTTTATGTTGGGTTTAAGGTTGGTCATTTTTTTTTGCAGTTTCCTGCTTTTGCCAATCATATATGATTTCAATACTCTGACGTGTTCTCTTTCAGGTCACTGAGAAGTACACTTCGCTCATCTAGTCCTCTGATTCTTCTTGGTTTTGCTCGATTTTTATTTACCTCTGGTGTTGATTATCAGGTGGAAATTTTATCCTTTTACCTTTGTCCTCTATCTGGTCTTGTATACCTAACTTATTGCATAAAAAGTTGAGGTAACATTTTTATGTTGAAAATTTCTTCTGGAGTTTTTATACTTTCAATGCGATTGTGTCCTTTTAGATTCTATTGTCCATGTCTTTAGTCTAGCATATCAGCTGTATGGGAGCCTGAGGGAGGGGCAATAATATCTTGGTATTGGGTTGTGTTAAAACGGTTTTAATTGGCACAGTGCAATTTTGATGCATAGCCATGTTTTTTTTGCCTTTTGTTTTTGGAGTTGGTGATTTCCATTGAAAGGTGGATAACATAGAACTGTATGGTTTTTCTCATAGGTTCATGTGGGTGAATATGGGGTTCACTGGAATTTCTTCTTCACACTTGCTGCAGTGGCAATCCTAACATCATTAGTTAATTTGCCTCCAATTTATTGCAGCATCCTAGGTATCTTAATTTTAGCAGGTAAAATTCATGTTTCTCTGTTTTCTACTTCATTTTTGTATTATGCATGACTTGATCGGTTTTCTTGCTAGCATTTGAAGTATTTTGGTGTTTTAGGGTACCAATACTTATTGCTGCATGGGCTGAATGAGTATTTGCTTTCTGATAAAAGGGGAGCAGACATCATTAGCCAAAACAAGGAAGGAATATTCAGCATATTTGGTGAGCCCAATGTGAAATGAAATTGTATTTAGGCCTTCTTTTGCCTTAACATTCCCTTGTTCTTTCTTTGCAACCTTGTTTTTCTGTAAGTCAGGGTTTTTTGATGGCCAGTTTTTGTTGCTTTTGTTCTATTTGATTACAAAATAACCATGAAGAGAAATAGTGGCTTGAGCGGGAGCCATTGTGCAGTTTGATGGCAAGACAAAGATATATTCTTTATTGTTATGATAATTTGGTGATTCCATCTTTTGGGATCTTTTCATTATTTGAGTGCTGTATTTTGCTTTGCATTTTCATTTTGGCGACCTTGCAGTGACATTTTCAGTCTTATTTCAGTTGTCGCCAGGGCAAACAGTTTCTTTTTCCCTTTTGGTTTAAGTACTATCTACTGTAAATGCACCAAATTAGCTATATTAAAATTTTCTTTTTATTGCTTTTCGTATTGGATAGATGAATACAGTTCGCAAATAGTAGGATGATGGAATTTGGAGATGTTTGTACATGTAATGACTAAAAGTATTTTTGAGGAAGGAAGCAGAAGTGCAAAAGGATGAACTTGTGAAGTTCTAACAGCACTGAGGGAAAAGACTCCAATCTACATGAGAAGTTGACAACATACTGCAGAGATATGAAATAATTCATGGACGCAATTTTTAGCCAGTACAGAGATATGTAATAGTTCAAACTTACATAAAGCTCATCCAAAACAAATTCAAACATGGGCAAGGTTTCTGAATCTGTGATTTGTTCAATTTTGTGAAAATAAATGTGTTATTTCAAATTAATTCATGTCTCAGGAGCCCTCAATAAGGTCTTAGAATTGTTGATTTCTTAAAGCAAGATGGCTTGAATTAGAAATCTATGGTCTCCACTTCCTTTTCCTTTTTTTTTTTTTTTTTCATTTTTTGGTGTTTTCTTCTTTTCATTTCGTATTTCGTTTAGTGTTTAATCTTCTTTTGAAGGACTGAACAGTGTTCACAGTCATATTTTTGTAGGTCCTATTTGGTATTCATACTTTTCTGATTATATGTACTATATTTTTGTATGCTTTTTGTGTTGGTAACTAGGAACCTTGGTATTCTACAGGACAACAGGGGTTTTTTTATAGTCTCTAGTGATGTTTGATACTCAATTTGGACTACATATATAGATTCTGCAGATGAAAGTGTTACTTTTATAAATTGTAGTTTTAGAATTTGTTATACGCTTCCTTCATTCGTTATTTCAAATATTTAGACAGAACCTATCTGTGACTTTAAAGTGATGATCTATACATGTTACCATTTGCAGAATATATGTTGGTAAGAACATCATGTTTGATGTCTGCATATGCGCTTCCAATAGACAATGACTGCTGATCTTAGGGTTCGAAGGCTCCAAAGCCAGTCTCTTTTTGAGTGGCTTAGAATGTTTGTTCTGAAATGTTATCCGGTTATGATTTATAGGATTTTTGTAAAATGTTTTTGGTTTAAATCTCTGTGGTCATATACTGTTAATTACTGTCATATAAACTGTGGCATGCTGTCCTTGAAGAAGCAAAAGGAATTTCATTTGACGTGTGAATATGGCTAAGAATTCTAATTTACTTGCAATTCAACCCATTTGCAGGGAGTGATATTATTAGTCAGCAATTTGATTTTAGTTGAAATGCAATTCATAACTAATAATGATCACTTACTCAGACAGTATCTTCTAATGGATGCTTTCAAAGCTTCATGATTTTGTCTTGAAAGATTAAATTTCTCAGACAGGGGTTATGTTGATTCTCCCCTTTAATTGAAGCAGATAAATCTGTGGCATTTTATTACTATTTTTTTACCTTATTCTAGGTTTTATTCAATTTATTATTGTCTCAGGATATTGGGGTATGTATCTTATTGGGATACAATTAGGTGGCTATCTTTTGTTTGGAAACCACACTGATATTTTGTCAAGAGCCAATAAGAAGGCAAGGATTAGAGTTTGGATTCTTTGTCTTCTCTTCTGGTATGCCTCACCACTTGGGTTTACTGCCTGAACAACTTCACGACGTTTGGCATGATTGGTTTTACCAGGCAATCTCATCGTTTGTGAATATTGCAGGTTTCTGACTTTGTTTCTAGATGAGTTTGTGGAGAGAGTCTCGCGGAGAATGGTAGGACTTCACTCAAACAATCACATATTAAAATGCTTTCTTTAGCATGGATAGCATTATTCTTTCATAAGAGAAAAGAAATAGATGATTTTTAATCTTCCATTTATGATAAAATATAAATGTCTTTTGCAGTGCAACATGGCATATGTTACTTTAGTATTGGCTGTAAATCTACAGGTAAATCTCTTTTTTCTGAAGCCTCCTCCAAAATACTCCTCAAAATGCTGCACCAGTAAACTAGAAAAAAAAAAACACTTGTTGATTGATATGGCATGCCAGTCCGTGACCCTTTGTCATTATTTCAAGATTGACGGGGAAAGGGACTATATATTGCAAAATTGTGGGGTTTGTGTAGATGGTCAGATATGAATCTGAAGTCAAGGTTGATGGGTTTCCTTCATGTTTTAGCCAGCTGAAAAGAATTTTAACTAATCCAATTAATATCAATATTGAATTAAATACTTTTGCATCAATCAGTGTCTTGAATGGCTTATTAGCCAAGCTTGATATGCCAACCAACCATAGAAGAGGTCAAGCACAGGTTTTTCAATATTAACCTTCAAAGGAACTGCTGATGCATCAGCCTCTAGTATGAGGTCTAAAAACTTAATCGAGAATTCCAGAAGGAGAGATTTGGAGCCTTTATTTGATTTTGACCAAGTGACCTTGTTGCTAATTGTGTGTCTCACAGGTGTGCAGTTTCACTCACATGAAAAAGGAACACTCCATATTTCCGTGCTGCTGCATTTTGCCTTTTCTCTTTTTTGTCTGTTTTCTTTGGATGGATTAACTGTTCACTCTTGCAGGAAATACATTCTGTTTTTGTTTGTTTAAAAATTAAGCAATTTATCTAACTGCATTTTACTGCTTCTATTTCCATATCTTCATAAGAGTGGCATCTAGTATTGCTCATTGTTGCTTGATTTTACCTCTGCAAGTTAGATTAGTCACAGATCTCACCAATTTCCAGGCACTGGCTATAGCAATGATCTCTGATTTTGTAATCGGAAGTAAACTTTCCCTATTGGAAGAAGCATTTAATCAGAATCTATTGGGGTCTTTTCTTCTGGTAAGAAATGTTTGTTTTTTTCATTCTTTATCCCGATCTTTTCTTCATTCTTCATGGTTCCCATGTACGATATGAAATGAATGATAATTGTCTTTATTCATGCAGGCTAATGTGTTGACGGGGTTCGTAAACTTATCCGTGGATACCCTGTCTGTACCCTCAGCCTCTGCCCTAGCAATCTTACTTGTCTATGCATTCACTTTATGTGTTTCTGTTGGATCTTTATACTTCTGCGGCATTAAGTTGAAATTTTGGTAGTGGAGCTAAACTTTTGTTCTGTTACTACTAAAGTGTTGATTGAATTTGTGTTCTTCCAATCCAGCTATTCCCTTCCAGTAGATGATTTGGATTGTAGCTCATTTGTGTCCTTAAATCAGCGACATAAATCTGCTTGAGAGAGGACGGCAAACAGCTGCATTTATTAGCTTTGTTACGCAAAGATTTTCGAACTCCTGTAGATTTTCTGTTACATTTAAATTGAATTGCATTTTGGAGACAAATTCCTTAAATTCCTCTGCCAAGCTGCGGATTTGGTTTGAGAAATATGGCATTTGCCATACATATATATTCACAAGCATTTGCATGTTGAAGTGCCCATGAATCCATGATGATGCATAAGCTCAAGCATTGCCCAAATAGTACAACTAATGTAGGGCGGTGTACGTCCTTTTCCCTACTTTGTTTGTGCAGAGAGTGGATGGTTAGATTGCCTTTTATCCGTATTCAAAATCTGTACCCAAGGAGCACAACGCCCCCACTCCCCCCCCCGCCCAGCAAAAAAAAAAAAAATTGGGAAAGGGAAGCTAAAAAGAAACCGCTAAGGCTATTGGATTGATTGTATTATTGGGTTGAAGGCAATTTAAAGAGTTTAATATGTAAAATGTGGATTATTGCTAACATGTACTTTCCGTGGGGATGCTGGCTGTCACATGGATTCCCCTGCAGTGTCTCTGACAGCTTGGACCGTGGTCCAAGGCTTCCCTCCTCATCAGTCCTCATCTCCAGATAAGGCTACAGTTCCCAGTGTTTCTGCTTTGTTTCCCTTTCCTCTGAGTAAACTTGTTTTTCTGCAGTAAAATTTGCCTTTCCCATTCCATCAGGACTGTTAGGATCTAATTGGAAACTTTGGTTTGCATTGGAAGATTTTCTTCTCTTGGGTTGTTTTGTATTGGGGGTTGCTGGGTTGAGGTGGGGTGGGAGGTGTTTGTTGGAGGGTTGTTTTCTTGTAGAGGTGTTGTGGTAAGCTCTGGGTTAGTTTCCACTCCTTTTAGAGCTTAGGCAATGACGTTCTTGTGTCCACTCTTTGCCTAAAGAGGATTAAAGGTTCCTTTCAAACCTTCTGTTGTTCCATTTTTTCCCTTTTTCAATACTTAGTTATAATAAGAACAAAAACAATTTAACTCGAGACTTAATGATAAAGATGTTTATAATACTAATTCTTACTTTACCTGTTACAAAAATAATTTTTTAATTTAATTATTTGGTTCATTTATTTAAATTAATTCTTTTAACTCATTTAAGAATACATCAGTCCTCGGAATATAATATTTTACTCATTTTCCTTTACAATGCCAGTATCCATTGTTCTTTTCTCCCCCCCCCCCCCACCCCCCTTTTTCTGTTTTTATGCATATATGTAAGGTAAGAGAATGTGAACGAAATTTACCCATATCAAGACATTAATTAAGTAATTTCCCCCCAAATTTTGGATCTCTACCAGGTAGCTTTTTTTTTTTTTTTTGGGAGGAAAAAAATTATTACGTCATTAAGAAGGAGATAAATTGGCTAAAGGAGTCGAGAGTACATCTGCTGAAAAATCATCAAACCACTCTAAAGGGACTAGAGAACAAAGTCCTTTCTAAGCAAGCAAATGAGCTAGTTTGTTTCCATCACGATCCACAAAAGTCATACTATATAAAGCAAAAACACATAACATATCCCATATTCAAATGCAATTTGAAGATTTTTATTACGAGGGATACAAGTTTCTTCTGTTTTTGTTAGCGAAAGATCTCCAGTTAAATGTCGTTCATCCACCATTTTGCCCAATGTATAGTGAACTTTTTTATTTTGATAGTAGTTTCGAGAATCTTACGTAGCTTTTTTGCCCTCACAGTACCATTGGCTTAATAGTATTATCCAGCGGTGTACTCAGTGCCATCTGCCATGGAAATTAGTGAATTGGCAATATTATATAGATTAGACTTTGGGAGCCCAAATTTGTAATGACTGCTTATTTGTACCCTGGTTCAATAATTAGATGCTTACTCTGTGGTCTATAAATCATATATTGCGAGAAAGATATTCTAACTATTCTAATTCCTATATTTGACAATCAGTGAATTCATGGACGTACCAAGCTATGAATACTATTTCTTTCCCTGAAAGAACAGGGCAAAGTGTGCTGCAAAATGTTCATCGCCTTGGACATCAATCATCACAACCAAAACTTCAAGTCAGCAATCATATATATCATGGAATTTTCTTATATCGGTGCAGAGAAGAATCTTCTCAGCAATGATGCTGAACTCAAATCGACCAAGGACATTCAAGATGTTAATGCCTTAGTATTAGCACGGCGGGAGTAGATAGTAATTAGATTGAAAAAAGTTTAGATAAATATAATAAAAAATTATTAAATATATAGAGTTGAATAGAGTTTAAAGTGAGATTAATGGAAGAAAATATGATGTATTTTGAATATATGATCATTTTTAGAAAAAAAAAAAATTTATTTAAATTATTATTATTTTAAATTAAATTAAAGTTTTAAATTGAGAAGAATTTCTTCCCAATTTTTTTAAAGATATTATATTCTTATATCCACTACTAATTTTCTATTTTTACAAAACTTGTTATATGATTATAAAGTGGTAATGTAATTAATAAAATAATTATATACTATTTTCAAGATAAAAAATTTATCTTTTATTTCTTATAATATTCATTATCCGTGACTAAGGAATTAAAACACTTTTATTTCTTGAGGGCTTGAATTGGCAGTACTTCCAGATGGCAGTTTCACATGTTTAGAAACAAATGGCCCTGTTGTGGATGTCACACGTCTCACAGAAGGGCTAAAAACTCATTTGTTCCCAAAGGGAAGAAAGGGATATAGATGGAGTGATAGGCATTGCATGTTATCCATAATTTTGCCCTCTCCCGCCATCAAATTACAATCACCATCTGATCTGATCTGTGAAGCAGAGAACAGAGATATCTCTCCCAATGATAAGTCCAAATTTCCTAATCTATTCATTGTTGACTATCAGCAATCTTACAAACACATTGAGACACACACTACACTTTTCATAAACTTTAGCATATACCAGAATCTGAAGCGAGCGGTGAGCCAGTCATTTCTTGCAAATCCCAACTACAAATACAAATATTAATCTCTTTTTCACTTTCCATTTTTTTTTTTAACGTGAAGGGTTGCTTTTGCACAGCTCGTTCTCTTGTTTTTATGCATATTTCTATATAGATTTTGGGTCCACTCCAACCCCACCCGGTCACTCTTGCAGGCACTGTGGCAGCCTGTTTGACAGCATCTAGGAAAATTTGGCCAGGGAAGCAGACTCTATCCTCTGATATCACTGGGAGTAGTGTACCACCAAAGCATTGCTTAGTGGCGGGATACTGTTTTCCCAATATAGGTCACAATAACGCATTGCTCGTTGAAATTGCAGTTTATGAGCATATAATGTATAAAGTTACGATTTAATTAAATCTTTTAATATCTATTAAGATATTGATGAACTCATTAGTCTTTTAAAATTAGGCTAAATAGAGGTTGTTTTAAGACTTTTCATTTTCATTATTATTGGGGAGTGAAAGATTTATGTGAGAGTTGAGCGGAGTTCTTCTTGGGGAGATAGTTGGAGGGAAAGAGAACTTGACCCTCTCCTCACTTTCCTTCCCCTACTCTCTTCCCCATGCTCACTATGCAGCCATCTTCTTTCCATTTTCCCCCCCTCTTATTTCTTTGGTGTTTTTACTTTATTTTTGGCAAGAAAGCTGTGATTAAAGGTAAGACCATTTTGTCCAAAATTGTTTTTTTATTTTACGAGCAAAAAGAGTTGAGGGAGATAAAACTACTAATAAAGTTTTGACTGAATAAAGTTTTTAATTTTCTTTTTTTAACAAATATGTTTTCATAAGGTGAAAGGAAAACACCAATAAAAACAAAGAAAAAAAATGAGATAACATAAGGAATGTAAGGAGAGAGAATTGGAGAGAGACCACAAAGAGGGTCAAATTAGTAAAGCGCGATGAATTTCTCCAGTCTGCTATCTTGCCCTATTGATCTCTGAATTGAGTCGATTCTTCACCACATTTCTTGACCGCATCAATTACACCTCTCACTTGTTAGCCTAAGTTGGAAAGCAAAGAAAAGTCTAATTTGACCTTGATGTCACTAATGCATTTAATCTCAATGTCTTTTGCCAAATGGATTTTGCAATGATTAGCCTATACATGAAAGTTTTAAATGAATTTCATGTTGCAATCTGTGCATTTATTACACTTTATATACTTTAATAAGGCTAATCTGTTATAAAATTAGGGTAGTGTTAGAATAAAATCTACACACTACACACTAAGAAAATTCTAACTATTCTTTGCACAAGAATTTCTCTTCAAACTTCTCTCTTTCTTTCTCTCACAATTCTTTCTCCAATCTTTCTTTCACTAATCTTTCTTTCACAAAATGATGGTGTATTACAAGCTTAGAGAATAGCTCTATTTATAGAGCTCTAATTAGTGAAATACATCATGGCATACATCATCTTCAATTAATGGTGTCTCCACTAAATGGTGGACATCCATAAAAATCTTCTAATAATTCACATAAATCCATAATTAGTGGAGCCTCCACTAATTAATGGAGATTCCAATAATTCATAATCAATATTTTAGTTGAATTCTATGACTAAACTTAGGGCAATTTGGTATGAAGTGTTAACATTTAAGAGTAATGCCAATCTGAGAGGCATGGCTAAAATTATGTTGCATTTCTCCCACTAAAATACTGTGGGTTGGGAGGAATTTTTCTTAGAATTGTCCGAGCAAATTTGTTAGTAATAAATTCTAAGAAGCCTATTCTCATTGCTTTTAAAGTAAAAACCCTTTTAAATTGTTTTTAATTACTTTCTCTTCTAATTTAATTATGGAAAAGATTGAAATAACTATATTAGAGGAGCAATTTTCAAGCTGGTTTTCGCAATTGATTTTGTTTATCAATGCTACTAAAAATGATAACATTATTATTAACTTCAACTTCTTAAAAAAAAATTTAAATACACTAATTTTAATAGCTTAGAAAAGCTAAACAAACAAAAATAGTCTCTAACATGTACAAGATCTTGACTGTACAGATATAACATGGTAATTTACAAACTTACTCTTATGGTTATCAAATAAAGCACTCATGTAAAGTCATTTGACTAGTTGAATTTGGCCTAAAAAGTAATTGACCTAAAGTGAAATAGCTGAAAAGTTGAAGGGTGTGAAAAGATGTGCGATTAAAAGTTGGAGGGATTTATTGAAATAACCCAAAATAGTATGAGAAATCTCCAAGGGGTTAATAAGAAGCAAGCACTTGAGTAGAAGGGTGGAAGGAAGGATATCATTATGCACGTGAGAGAGGGCACTGTTTAGGTAGAGTTCTTTCTGTTTCCAAAAGTGAGTGAAAAGGAAAAAAGAAGAAGAAGAGAAGCCTCTCTCTCTCTCTTCACTGTTCAAGAACTTGGGGGTTTTTTGCTATAAAATGATTGAGGTCCTTTTAATAGGGTAGAGCTGCAAGTCAATAGTATTATTAGTATTGGGAAGCTCGTATGACGAGTCTCTTCTATGCATACAAAAGCAAGACTGGCTCGACAGAAGCAAAAGAGAAATGGCTTTAGAAGCACTTTCTTCGAATGAACTCTTGAATTTCATCATCTACGACACGATTTCCGCTGCCCAATACAGTTGTAATGACTCTTCAGAGACTACCTTTTTGCTGGACAATGGCTTGAAAACTCAAGATCAGCAGCAGCAGCAACTTGCTGGTGTTTTTGATAGCTCTTCTTCCATGCCACAACGGTGCCGCTCTGCTGGACCACCTGAAACCACCATTCAACGACAGCAGAATCTGGCCGTCCAAGGCCGCAAGAAGAGGAGGAGGAGGCAAAGAGTGTGCAAGAACAAGGAGGAAGCTGAAACTCAAAGGATGACTCACATTGCTGTCGAGAGAAATCGCAGAAAACAAATGAATGAGCATCTTGCAGTCTTGCGCTCCCTCATGCCAGAATCTTATGTTCAAAGGGTATCTCTCGAAATCTCTAATTCCATTCATGCACATTGAAAATTTAGCAATATGGTATCAACCTGGCGTCCCAATTGATTAATTATAGCACATTCCCACCTTTATTGTGCCCTTTTCTGCTTTTGATTAGTTTGATTTGACCCCTAATCAAGTAATTAATGTTTGATGAAATTTCTGGTCCTTTCCGAGTCATGCATTTTGTAATTACATGACATTTACACTTTTCATATATGTTGACAACACGACTGACATGTCTTAGTACACCTAAAATTACAACATTGATTGATGGATAAGAGGCAATTCAGCCCTTTGCTCTTTTGTTTTATGAGTATGTGGATGTGTGTTGAGCATATGCAGGTATATGGGGTCAAAATTCTGCATTTCTGAGGTAAGACAGGTTTTAAATCAGGTGCCTTGTTTCTTGAAGAAGCCAAAATTCATGCTAATATCCATATTGATTGGTTTGATAATGGGAATGCGTCACTGTATTTCCTAATAGATTTTTTCCCGCTTTTCTTTTTTAAATTTATTTTGTCAATTCATATATCTTCAGCCAGAACCTAGACGGTTAAAGAATAAGGCACCACCTTTAAAGAGGGTTTTATAGTTAAATCTATGCAGAGAAGAGAGAACTATAGCCGTCACAGTTTGGTGCACGCTGTATCATCTTTTTATGAGCTTTACAGACTCTGGGAAAATTTCTCATGAAGTTGTCGTTCTTTCTATCGTATATATCGTTTCAATCCTCACATGATTTTGCAAACTACAATCCACCCAAGACAAAGACAAGAAAAACCCTTCATCGGCCAAGAATTTTGTGTTGCAGGGGGACCAGGCCTCCATTGTTGGTGGAGCTATAGAGTTTGTGAAGGAGCTCGAACACCATTTGCAGTCCCTTGAAGCTCAGAAGTTCATATTACTACAACAAGCCGCAGGAGGAGGAGGAGGCGCAAATGACAACACAACGACCAGCACCAGGTTTCTGACTCCAACGAGCACCCCTTTTGCGCAATTCTTCGCATACCCACAATACAGTTGCTCCTCCCAGTTGCCGAACAAGTACACATCAAAGAGCAAGGCCGCAGTTGCAGATATCGAAGTAACCTTGATAGAAACTCATGCAAACGTTAGAATCCTTTCTCGAAGAAGACTCAGACAACTCTCGAAAATAGTTACTGGTTTCCAGACGCTGTTCCTCACCATACTTCACCTCAATGTCACCACTTTGGACCCGCTGGTCCTCTACTCCATAAGCGCCAAGGTAGGTGAACAATTCAACACGTATATTTTTGTTCATTTATACAGGATGATTTCATACATATCGACATTCTTAGAGAAAATGACTAGAGAATGCAAGAAACAACTTTACACATGCTACAACGTACTCTTGAAAAGCTATGATGGACCATTGCTGTCTATAGATTTTGGGGAACAAATTTGTGTGTTTTGTGTGGGTATTTTGGGTATTATACGTAGAATGCATCTCAATGGCCAACCATTTTGAGGGGGTAATCATGGAGGCAGAAAAAGAATGATAATTCCAATTCTTTTTGCACTTCTGAGAACCAAAAAGGAATGTCTTTTAACTTATACTTTGCTTATGCGTTTGGGAATCTTGAAATGATTTTTGGGGGGGTAAAAAGGCTTGGCTTCTGAATTGCAGGTTGAAGAAGGTTGCCTTCTGAATTCTGCGGATGACATTGCAGGTGCAGTGCATCACATACTTAGAATTATTGAGGAAGAAGCTGCTCTCTGTGGTCAAGATTCAAGCCTAGCCCTACCCTGTACCTGTTGATGACGAATTGTGGTGGAATCATAATCATCATCATCATGCTCATCTTTATAAGTTCATCCCTTTCATATTCAATAGTTTCTTCTGGTCTTTTCTCTTGTATGTACGAAAGGTTGTAATTTTGCTATGGCTGGTGGGAGAACAATGACTTAGGCTTTTTTTTTTTTCCCCTATTTTTTTTTTTTTTTGTTGTCAATTTCGATAAAATTGTCTTCTTCTCCTTGTTCTTCTCTTCTTTTTTTTTTTTTTCATCTTTTGGTGAAATGTTCCTCCTTTTTCATGAGCAGGAAGAAAAACTCATAATATTTGACCATTTAAACATTCCAAATTAGTACAAATATCTTACCAATCAATTCTAGTAATTGAAGGGAACCAATCGCTACATACAGCAAATAAAATTGGATCAAAATAGACCTTTCTGGAACCTTTTTGGTACTATACTGAGAATTGACACCCATTGGTTTTTGGATCCTGTCCAAAGGGAAAAAGAGAAACAAGAGTACTTGTACTATTATTTTGCTCATTACATTCTGAATTTCAATGAGAATGATAGAGATGTTGAGGCAAGTTGCTTTAGCAGAGAGTTTGTACGATGTTATTTTCAAATTTTAAATATTCAAAAAGATTTCTTTTTTTCCCGGACTAGACAAAGTTATCATATTGCACAAAATATTCTTGTTGGCACATTTATTTTAATAATTATTTTTGTATTTAATCATTAAGTTATGATACAATGATATGTCTAATAATTTAGTATGCGATATGATAATGATGATAATCAATTAATGCAGTCGATTATAAAAGATTACTCCGTTTAAGCATGGACATCTTTAAAAATAAAGAACTTCCTCATCACCTGCTAGCTAATATGGAGTTGAAATCTGGTACATAACAAATCAAAATTAATTCTTATTTTCTTGATGCATTCTTTAGTGGAATGAAATGGAAAATCAATTTAACCTAAAATGGGATAAACTTCCAATTTAATCATTAAAAGTTAACTAAGTACTTTGGCCTGTTTTGTAGTACTGGAATATAAACATCCTACTACTATTTCTTTTTGTTTGTGGAATTGACGCAAGTATGTTCATCTTCTTGTAAAATTATTGTTAAAAAAATGTAATAATATTTAAAAATTTCATATGAAGTTATCTTATGTACTTATAAACTAAACTAGGCGTGTACTTTTACAAGGACCTCTCCATAGTTGTGTTGGAACCAAAGTGCTTAAGAAGAGAAGAGGCCAGTTTTCTTGGGAAGTGTTTCTGCATCTTTCAGCTTCAAGATTACCACAATCGGCAGCCTAAACAAAAGTTATCTGACGGCTCTTTCGACAGTACTGTTTCTTCAAAACACACAAGTTAAAGCAATTGCTACTATTTGCTTAGGCAGTGGGCGGACAATATGTGTAATGGCAAAAGAATCTTATATTAGGCCAATTGGTCCCCTCTTACCAATAATGTGGCTTCTTACACTTACATTTGTCCTAATCCCGTTTGAATTTAGTCATGTGCTACTATTACAATTGTTTAAATCTTTCATAGTAAGATAGTAATTTTCGTCTGCAAACGAGGTTCATTAACTCGGGTTTAGAATTGGCTTTTCTTCTTGATCAGGGTAGGCTTAGGTCCTCATTCTTTCCAAGGTTCTTGAGGTTTCTTCCTAGCAAAGAGAAGATTTCTCAAAATATATAAACAGTATTCAAATACAAGAAGTCAGTCTAAAAGTTATATAGCCTGCACAATCACAGATTCACAGCAAAAGATGAAGGGTAGCTGCTAGATGTGTGTGGTCCATCGTTGTAGACGTTCTTACTCAATCGAACTAGATGTAACAACAATATCTCTCTCTCTCTCTCTCTCTGAGTGTGCATGCTTGTGTAGTTTATCTGTTCATGCTTCTCATGAATCTCTTCCTTCTAATCTTTTTATCTTGTCTTCATTCCACTGATTTAAAACTTTGCTCGGTAAAGGAAGAATTATAGAATAATGAATCTCGAGATATGCGTGCATGAAGCACCTACCCTTCTTTGGACCTTTAGTTAATGACTGGAGATAGACTTCTTAATTTGCTTTACCATTTTCATTTTCTTTGGGGTAGGGGTGGAGGTGCATAGGGCTGTAAACATGTTGGATCGGGTTTGAATCGTCTTGTCTCGAATCAAAACCTGATTAGCAAAATCCGATATTGGATCTAACTTGAATATCTGTTATTGGGTATGATATCAAGAGACTCATACTTGAGAATGTGGATATTGAGTCCGAGTTGGGTATACCCCAACCCGAATATATTCCTATGTAAAATATCTTCTCTGTGTTATAGGTAAGAGAGGGAACAAATTGATAATAAATCTCACATGCAAATATGGATAAGAAAATATTACACTGAACTTTTTACAAGGCGTATAAAAAAGTCTCAAAAACTCCAATTTAATTAATAGTATACTAAACAAGCTTAACCAACAAAAATGCCATAAATATAGGAAGGATACAGTAATAATTAGTTGGGCAAATGTAATGCTTTTAACAACTAGCTTGCTGACCAAGAATCAACCCATAAGAAATAGTTTACAAGTTTGAAATATTGGAAAAGATTAATTAGCAGCGCGCTATAACCTCTCTCAATTGTTAATATATAATATATATTATATATTATATATATATTTATTATTTAAATTAATCTGATAAACGGATAAATAGATACGAATATTATAATTCCGTACCCAAACTTAATTATATAAACTAAATGAATAAACGAGTTAAGGTTGGATTGAGTAATAAAATAATTATATCAGATCCAAAATAAATGGGTTCGGGTTGGGTTAGATTCGGGTATACCCAATCCATTGGGTGGAGGACTAGTAGGTCATGTAAGTTTGAGTTTCCATTAATTACATATTGTATCTGTAGTACTATATTCCCTAAGCAAAGAAAGCAAAATGACTGTTTGTGCGTTTAGTGTGTGTTCTACGGTGGTAATAATGTTTGGAACAAAAGCTGCTGATTGCTGAAGGATTTGTGGGATCGATGCAAAATGCCAAATATGTTTGTTTTTCAGCATTCAGTTTTGTTCCTTTGTGTGGATTAATCTCTATCCTCATTAAGGTTTATGTCATTTTGTGGAACCTGATGGAGACATTGAAGGACCCCCAACATGTACCCACCCCAGTTTATGTGTGTGTGTGTGTGTATTTTTGGGTAGGAGTAGGAGGTACCGGATGAAGATAACCCAACCCAGAATTCTGTAATTACATGGCTTCCGGGTTTCCAACGTTTCTAAGATGTGGCCAAACATGCATGTGCATGAACCAAGAGTTGTTTGGAGTTTCCTTTGGAGAAACAATTAGGTAGGTTCCATCTTCTCATCTTTTGTTTTTTCAGTTTTAACTTTTCCCAAACCAAGATTTCAAGTTCAAAATGGCTCAAGCTTGTATGGTAAATATACTCACTAGGTGGCTCCTACAACTATGAAAAACCTGTTGGCAAGAGTTAGAAGAATCAATGTTCTGGTCCATCATACTTTAGTAAGTCCGGAAACGTCTATTATTATTTTAAAATTATTTTAAGAGTTATATAATTAAAAGATTTGATTATATAAGAATGACATACCTATAGTTTTTCTAATCCTTTATAGATTTTAATAATTAAAAACTCGAAACCAATTGGCTAAAAAAGAAGGAAAAAAAAAGTTAGGGTCACGGAAAATCATCCAATCTGTTTGTCTCATAACATTGCGGTAAATAATCATCCAAAGGGTTAAACCCAAAGTCTTCGCCACCGCCCACGGCACCTCCTGCGCAGCAGGAAAGATATGTACAAGTCACTGTGACACAACTTGCGTTGCCAATTACAAACTTAGGAGACAGAAAATGATAAGGTTGGTCTTGGATGTTTTATCAAATACAATACCAACTTGCTCCATATTCACATTTTCTTAGAATTATGTGCATGAATTTGTGATTCATATGCTTCGATTTCTTGAAGATATGAATAGCCACATGGACAAGAAAGTACTTGATACGTGAAGATAAACCTCAGGGGAAATTATAGAACGTATGGCGTTGGGAAGTTCTTCACTACCAATAAACTTTGGGTATACTTGGCAGTCCAAATGAAGTTTTTAATTGAATTAAGGAAAATTTAAATAAAAATACTTTTTATTATTCGACAACGGTCATTTACTTACAAAATATCATATTTTATTTCTTTGACCCAATATATTTTTTCTATAATTTATTTTTTTAAAAATTTAAACAAATAATTCTAAAAAAAAAATTGCAATATTCCAAGAACTAAATATTTCTATGACCTATATATTCAATTTGAAATGGAGAGAAAAGATGATTTATAAATTTCTAAGACTTGGGCAGAAGTAGATGGGATATGAGGCTGCTTAATTTGGTGTATAAAAATTGTGCAGCTAATTATGAATAATTGTCACGATTATATGAATAATATTTACATTATATAAATATCATGATGATTTGTAAAATAATCACGATTGTATGAACATAATTCACAACTACATAAATAATAGTCATAATTTAATGAATAAATTTTAATACAATAAAAATGACGTTGTTCTATTGAAAGGACTTTTGACCTATTACAATAATAATTTAGATTGATTTTAATCTTTACTGTAAACTAGTCATATAATTTTTATACATAAATTATGCAACCATTAATCCAAACAAGATATACAAGGAATCCATCCTCTGAGATACATTCATTTCATTAGAACAATCAGCGATATATTTTTCTACAAGCAACAATGTGGGAATTCAAATTTTACTGTGAGAACATATTTTGAATTTGTACCCCTTGTACATAGTAATATATATATATATATATATATATATATATTATATATTCTATTATTTATATTCTCCAATATTATAAGGATAAGGTCTTGAGAGTTGAGAATTGATCGAATAAAATTCAAATATCTAAATTATTAAAGAAAAAAGATATATGAGGAATCCTACTCATTATTTAGCCTCTGCTTACATTTTTGGCCCTTCATTGCAAGGAAAAATTGATTAAACGAAGAGAATATTGAGGGCTCCACAAGAATAATTTCCAGTGGCAGCCCTACCAAAATCGAATAGCAGAATCGCAGACCCAACAAAGGCCAGTGTTGGTAATGTGCACTGCCTTCCGCGAGAGGGAAGGCAATTGTTGATTTGCGCTGACCTTGCCGGGTATAGGACCCTCCTTCCAATCACCTTTGGGAATCAACTTTCTGCTGATGTTGTTGTAGTAGTTACATCTAGGCTGTCAACTGACCCAAGTCAGCTCCAAAGCTGAAGATAAAGAAGGATCAATTTCAAGTCCAGGTACCCTTCATTTGATTCCCAAAGGGGAGGGAAAGAAGAAGGAGCATGTTTATTTTTAAAGGAGTAAATTTATTTATTTTTATTTTGTTTAGTACGAATGATGTTTGGTGTGAACGAAAGAAAAATAAATATGATAATTTTCTCGTGTTTGATAATATTGAAAAATGGAAGGAAATAATTATTTATTTTGACAAATTAATTATAGTAGTTATTACAATTGAGATGACAAAGTTTTAAAATACATAAATTGAATTTTTATTCAACTAAACTTGTCGCTGTGGCTGCAAATTCATCTCTTCTACAAAATCATTTCTCTTTAAAATTAATTTTTTTAAAAATCTTTTTAAATTTTACATTTTGCCCTTTCAAACTTTTTTAATATTATTATTTCCTATAATATTTTTTCATATATCTTACCTTTCAACCGCAAGTTCTTAATTCTTTCCGTGGCGTTATACTCTTAATATGTTAAAAAAAATTCTTATCATTTTTCATATGGGATAATACTCACCGACATTTGAGTAAAGAAACTATTGGGGAAAAAAAAAATTATGTTGGATGTTTGATGGAGAGTTGCAATCTCTCTAATATTATTTTATATTTTCATCTTTACCAAACAATAAAAATTCCATAATTACCTCTCTATTTACCCTGATTCCATGTTGCTATCCAATCAAACTAAGCTAAGTTTAAGCGAGAATATATATATATATATATATATATATATATATATACACACACACACACACACCCAACAATAAAAAAAAACTCCTCACCTAAAATTATAGCCTTTATTATAAAAATCAATTAGATAGACAAAATCATCGTTATTTTCTACACTCAGAAACCTTATTAATTCAGGTCAAAATAAGTTTTTTTGTCCAGATTGATGAATAAGAATTAAGTTCACATGCTTAATTTTATTACAATAAAATTATTTCAAATTCTTTATATATATGTGTGTGTATTTGGGCTGGCCCGAAACTCAGATTCCATTTCACTTCAAGTGGTCTTACATTCCAACACTTGTGAACATAACTAGTCCAATTTTAGACCCAAATTGAGCTGGTGGCCCATTTTAAAGCCCAATTTAATGCCCTAATGTTTCATTTCTGGGCCAATTGGCACTCTATCGGACCAAAAGTAAAATTGACTTTTTTTTTGGTAATACATTTGGCCCTCTGTATTAGGAATATTTGCAAGTTTTTTTTTTTTAAAAAAAAATCAAATTATTATAAGTACTTTTGATGAAATGATAAAAATACTATAACTTTTATTACTATTCCAAATATACGCGAACCATAACTAATAATAGAAATTTTATTAAATAAATATTATTTATTTATATTTCATCGGGCCCATAAAAATACTTTGAAGTTGCCATTAACAATGGCGATTTCAAAATTGCAAAAAGAAACCATTACCTGTATTCCAAACTCCATTTGTGGAAAATCCCTTAGTAATATTCAGTTTGAAATTACTCCCTAAAAATAATTGTTAGAAAAAAAAATGAAACTTATGAATTTAGTTGAGAATCACAATTCTCAATTATTAAATCTTTCATTTTTTTTTTACTTGTGAAATTTTAAAAGCCAACTAAATATGAAAAATAAGTATAATTTCTAGTCATTTTCCTTCCCCATTTCAAAATTCTTAAACCAAACAACTCCTAAACGTGGTTTTCCTCTACAAATGATTATTGTTTCGAAAGAGACTATAAATGGTGCACTAATAGTGAAGTGTGCAGCGTGCGGAGCCTACATATACTGCACCAATCAAAGACTACTTATTCTATAGTTTCCTTTCTCACACAGCAACCTATATCCTCCAAAAGGGAAAAGGAATGTTCATCAATTCGTCTTTTGTACTCTTCCACCGTGGGATTAGTGAGTAGTTTTTTTTTTTTTTTTTTTGGTCTATGAGAAAAAAAAAAAAAGAAAGAAATCATCGTAGTCATTCATAGCATAACGTGGTTCAAAAGCAAGCATTTCTTCATTCGGAAGAAGAAGCCTCCCATACCTAATAATACTCCAATCCATGGAATGGATCATTTGCCAGTCCCCTCTTGTAATAAAAATTTTGATTTTTTCTTGAAAAAAAGAACAATGTTTGTATTTTGGTAAGAAAAATGATGTTCCGTATACCAAAACAATACTCTAAACATAGACTAAGCAAAAGTTAATCATTTGGTCACCAACTTTTGAGTGGTTAGAAGTTGGCTCGCTTGCTTAAATATTCTTTATTAATTTGATTGGGTGGAAAGAGAATGAGATATAAATGTAAAGATAAATAATTATTTTTTTATTTGGTTAAATAAAGAAAACGATGAACAGTAAATTGATAGGAGAAGCAACTTCCATTCCTCAATAGTAAAATATTCCTTCTAAAATTGGAAGAGTTGGGAAGTATTTGACATTTATTTTTCTTTTATTTTAATTAAATAAAAATAAAATAAATGTTATCATAGAAATAAAGGCACATATTATAAGATTTTCCTTTTACAAACTAAAGCTAATTCGTAACAATATCTTAAGCTCTATTAATGTAGTAAAGTATTAAATATTATAGTGAGAAATATATAAATTACTTCTAAGCTAACTTCTACAAAAAATATTTGAAAAAAAAATCAGAGGGAGCATATATATATATATATATATATATATATATATATATATATATATATATTTTTTTTTTTGTTCATGTAAACAATCATTATATATTTCAATCTTGTATTCAAAATTATAGACGATATTTCTTAGTTTAAACCCAAAAACGAAACGCGATATAGTACATTCTACGCCGGCGGAACACTTCTGTCTCCGATATGAGATGTCCCTAACCCATAATCTCCATGTTCAAAACCAAACATGCTCATCTACAGGCGCCAACTCGACAGCCAACAGGCATATTGGCTAGCATTATTGCTCTAACTATGATGGACAAGGAGATCAAGAATTGAGACAAGAAGATACGAGTTTAATTTCCTGGATCACAGTACAGATGAGCAAACAAACTTTTATGTGTTCGCCCAAATTTTGCGTTAAGCTGAGGGAAACATAGAAGAGAAGCCTCAGAAAAAAAATTGCAAGCAAGAACACAGTAAGCCAACACTAAACGAAGAAATGAAGCTTTGATTTGTTCTGAGATATTTTTGGCCATAATCTAAAACGAGAGAATCCTCAAGCTAAATGATGCTAGAATGAAAATCAATGAACTCAAAATCCCCAGTGAGAAAACTTTGGTTGTTCATCTTCATATAACCTTTTCAAAATTTTCACAAGGGAAGAATTATGTTCCTTCCTCTTGCACGTTTTGGGAACAAAAATCTCCCACTTGAAGATGATCTCTTCATAGCAGTAGGACTGGTAACACAATGCAATACCCTACTTCTATTATTAGACCTGCTCATTTCTGCTGCTGGCCATTTCGATGTTCCAGCATCTTCTGGGAGCCGGTGTTCTTCGCTTTGTTCATCTTCATCATCGTTTATCTGCAATATGTCTGCTATTGATAAACGGCCTGGAAATAAGTAATCCATAGATTCCGATCTTCTTCTTATCTGTTCGCCTTCATCATCTATACTGGCACTACTGCTGCTATGAACATCTGAATTCTCTATATCACTAGGTTGCGTACTGGGAGTTTTGGAGATATTGGTTTCCGAGTCTCCTTCCCTGGTGCCCATTTCTATGTCCTCTTCAGCAGCTACTTCTTCGATCTCCGGGGAGCTCTGAAATAGGGATTCATTAGGTGGAGGAGGAGGTGGAGGAGTTTCTGAAACTGGAGGTAATGGGCTAACGAAGACTATGTTTGCCCGACATAGAGGGCAGTTGGAGTGAGACTTTAGCCAGGTATCAATGCACATTGCATGAAAAGCATGGCTACATTTTGGTAAGAGCCTTAAGCTCTCCTCTTCTTGAAATTCACTGAGACAAACTGAACAATCTGTTCCCTCTATTAGTCCATCTCCTTTCTTGTACTTTAATATGGTAATTGACTTGATTAGAGACTCTTCTAGACCATTTGTAGGAACATGCCATGGCTCATGGTTTGCAGGTTCTTGATTCTCTTCTGACTCTAAAACTGGATACTGGTTTTCTCTTCTTGACGAATCTCTGTTTCTGCAATACTTTGAAATTATGGCGTAGTAACTGACAAGCAGGAAAGCACTTGCCAAAATGCCAATGATCGCGATAACCAGAGGCGAAAAGTTTGGGCCAGAACCATCATCAGGAAACTCAAAGGGTGGTGGAGGAGGGAAGATGTAACACCATTGCGGGCAGTACAAGCTACAAAAACCTTGAGAACAATCTTTTGTATTCATATTCAGCCAAGGTTTTTGATTACCCAGAGACCCCATTCCGATCCCAGGAAGAAGAGCAAAAGAAACTACTGGATCACTGAAAGTAGTGCGGTATAGTACGGTATTGCATGATAACGATTAGGGAAAAGCTTAATTACCATGTAGTACAAGCATTAAACAGAAGTTAATGTGCGCAAATGATGAATAGAATTCACCTTCGAGCTATTCTTGATTGGACTCATTAATCAATATTTGAGGATTGTGACAACTGAAGATCAAGAATAAGAGAGTTTGATGATTTTTGAATGTTTCTTGAAGATATTAGAGCTGAAAGATGAAGGTGGAAAAGGAGCAAAAGCAGCTTACATGGAAAGCAGAGAAAAATCAGGGAAACTATAAGATGAGGGTACTTCTTGTTTTTTCTCTTTCCTTTCTTTTCTTTAGTTGGTCCTCCCTTTTTCTTTTTCTAACTTGCTTTCTTGTAGATAATGGCTGGTTGACAAAGGGCCAACGGGAGGTCATGTTGGTTGGGAATTCATCAAAGTAATGAATGCTTTTCCTTTTTGTTGTCTAAGGCCACTTGCAGGTAAAGTGAAAATCAGAAATACTAGAAAATGCAGGAGAGTGCTTAAAGAGTCTCCTATTATGAAGATCTGAAGTTGACACAATTTACCATAGCTTAACCGACAGCACAAACAACTGGAAATTCTAAGAAATGAAGCATCAAAGACTACATTTAAATTCCAGTCACCAAGTTAGATGTACCCAGACCAGTACCAGAAAAACGCACTTCTACCCATTTGAAGCTGTCTTGGAATTCAACAAAGCCAAAGAGAAAAAAAAAAAGAGACCATGAAAAATGAATAAATATAAAAAATAAGCAAGAAAACCATTCCATAATCATAGGCCATGGTTAAAGAGGTTGGGATTAAAGCAAGTTAATAGAATCTATTAATCTTTAACTAGGCAACACAAAGTACTTATTTTGTCCCTCTATACCCAACCGACGAAGAATATATTGCTTTCCTGACGAGTCTATCCTAACTTCTAGTCCAAGGTTAGGGACAAATCAGTATAATTTTTGGTGAAAGATCTGTTTTTATTTTGTTTTAAGATTTGTTTACTCTGTAGTAACAAAGAGAGAGAGAGAGATACATATCTTGAAAAGATGAGAATATATGTAGGCCAAACCATGATAGAAAACAAATGTTTTTAATTGCTAGATTGTCTTATAGCATTTTTGTGAAGGGCATCATAGGCCTTAAGGTGGGAGAATCCAGTAAACAGAGAGTAAACGCCACTTTAAGAGAGGGCATATATTCTTGCTTCAATTCATGATCTTTGCCACTTTTAAGGTGTTGAAACCAACATTTCCCTCATAAACAAAGGGGCCAGTGGAATCTTGTTTCACCAAATCCTCTTTGATGTTCGCAGAGCCTATTAGTTTCAAAGCACATCCACAACAAAAGGCAAACAAGAATAAAGCTCAGATTTCTATGAATTTTAGAATGTCAAGACTATAAAGCACTTCTCACCAAGTGAAGTGGCCTTCATAAAGCAGTAAACCTTAGGTCAAAAATGAATCGAGCAGCAACTTAGCTACAATAATCTAAGCAGTGAGTTTGCTTTCCTCCCAGTTATTTGGGCCAAGAACAGTGGAAATCTTGACTGTTCAAAAAGAAAGATCATGTTCCGTGCACATTGAGCCTTGTTTTCTGGGGAGCTGAAGTAGAATCGACAAAGCTTCAAATAGTACAGGTATGGTTTTACCAATATGATTGCCTTTCAGGCTTGAATGAAGCTGAATAACGCCATCCGCCAGTTAATAAGTCCATGATTGCAACTGAAATCTGAAAGCACTTATCAATTCAACAAACGAAGCAAGAGATTTGTGCCATGCCATGAACTTGTCGGGCATTTCCTTTTGCCTAAAGATGCAGGAGAAATACATGTATGCAGGGCTCGTTTCCTTTACATTCATCATAAACATTTGAATAAAGACATGAAATGGTTCCTTCACCTACACCGTGCTCCCAAAGGGCCCCCCAACTTCCCTCAATGCAAAGAAAGTCTATTACAAAAGTAGACTAATGAACCATATTTCACGAATATTACAAACTTCTTGCATACTGGAAATATTCATTTTGTGAGACGGAATTTATTAGTCAGATCCTAAAGTATAGTTTCTCCTTACCTAGTTACCAACAAATATCGACGAGAAACCAAGCTTTATGAAGCGAGAAAGCTTCAGAGCACCTCTCAAACTCAACTGAGGCCTCTAAAAAGAAGCAAGGAGTTTGATAAATATAAAAAGGGAACGGCTATAGTTAGAGCTATCTTCACAACTAAGATTACTGACAAAGTTGGCGATGTTGAACAGACCAATCGTAGTCAATCTTGATAGTTGGATTCGTAGGTGGGTTCGCTCTAAACCATGTAACAGGAAATTGCAAGACACTATTCTTCAATTCTATTCCTTTTCTTTAGAAATGTGACTGTGGATCTCAGGCACTTTCTAGCACATCCTATTAACTACAATCACCTTTGAGCTAAGCAGATGAAAGCCAAAAGGAGCACCATGTAAGCAGCAAGTTGGAAATTACTTTTTTCTTTTTGAAATCTAATACAACCAATCAATCGGTTCTTGAACAATTGTATCGTGACTCTGGCACTTGCAAATCACTTGTAATGGTGATGCATTCTGAATGTCATGCCTATTCATCAGCATGACTTGCAGCTGGGGTGTAAATGGGGAATCCGGGCCACGCAAGTTATGGTACAGCAACTTGTGCAGTTATTTAAGGTTATATGAACATTTGACACGATCACATGAATATTTCATACGATTACATGAACATTAAAACGACGTCGTTTTGAATGATCAAAACGATGTCGTTCTATTAAAAAAAATTTTACACTCGGCAACTTTTTCGCACGTTAAATTTTTGTTATTTTTCATCTGGGCCGTCAAATAGCCGTATGCAACTTGCGCGGCCCCAGATCCGTAAATGAGTCAGATCAGATTCGATCTTCTTGTTTTGGACCTATTTAATAAAAAAGTTTTGGACTTCGATCTGAATATCTGACGGGTCTAAAATAAAAATACTTATATTCATGTATTCGGATATTGGATCCGGGTCAAGTATAACAAAAGAAAAATAAAAAAAGAGAAGAGATAGATTAAATAAATTTAAATAATAAGTTAATTGCTCAATTCAATTAAATATATGTTAATTAACTTTTGTTTTTTTCTTCCAAACTGATTAAAATATTTTATTTTATTTTTTCTCAATTTAGAACTTCAATACTTTGATACAATATTATAAAAGTATTTCTAATGTAAACACATTGGTTCAAGCAAGAAGAATAAAGATTACAATAAAGATTAAGGAAAGGCATATTGTAAAATGTGAAATTATTTCTAAAATTATAAAATGATTTACAATCTATTATTATAAAGATAAAAAATTATTTTTGAATGAAAAATATGATTTATATTTTACTTGATAGTTTGTAAACTTATTTAATTTGTTATATTAATATACCATTTTAACATATCATATTGCATATAATATTATATATATTTCAAATAAATCAGGCAAACGAGTAATCGGATTCAAAAAATATAATATCAATTATCGGATCTAATTATATAAGTTAAATAAAAAAATAAGTTCAAATCAAATAACAAAATAACTATACCATATCCATATAAACGATTTTTGAATCATCTCAGGTTCAAATATATCTAAGGGTGAGTTTGGTTGGGTGAAAGTGGGAGGAAAAGATGAGGGAAAGTAAAATAGGAAGTAAATGTGTGATTTACTTAATTTGGTTAGACTGATTGGAGGGGGGAAGTATATCCACCTCAGATTTTTCTTCCTCTCCATTTTTGAGGGTTTGGAAAGTAAATGAGGGTTAAAAGACCCTCTTGTTCTAGGGTATTTATCTTTTTACAATTCTACCATACTTTGCAATTTTTTACTCTCTCCGTTCCATAATATAAATCGTTTGACTTAATTTCACACATATTAAGATTCTTAAAAACAATGTGACTTTATGTTTTTTCTTCTTAAAATACCCATATTTAAATGTTTTGGAAATAAGAGAATAGATGAGAGGAAAAGAGAATAATAAATAAGGACAAAAATATAAAAGCAGTTTCAAAACCTTCTTGAAAATTCTCTAACGACTTATAATTTAGGACAGTAAAAGTAGCCTCAAACGACTTATATTATAGAACGGAGGGAGTATTAACTAGCGTTATGGGTATAATAGTAATTCAATAATTATTTTCTCCCTATATACCTTACAACTAAACAATGAGAGGTAAATCATATTTACTTCCCTACCATTACAACCAAATAGGATGAATGTAATTACATTTACTTCCCCTGATAAAAGTAAAATGTTCTACCCCTCCCCCTTCCCCTTCACTTTGTGAACCAAACTCACCCTAACTCATTAACAGTCATGACTTGCAGGATGCAATGGATTCCGACCTATTTATTAGAGGGTTGGACTCATTATCCCACCTAGACCCAAACCTGTTTTGTCTCTCATGCAAATGGGGATACCAACCCGCCGACGACTCGAATCCGTTTTAGTATTGATGAATATACCATAAATATTCTGAATTAATCATAATCTTTGGATTAAGGAAAAAAATGAAAAAAGAAGTTGAAATTAGGCTTTGAAATTTACCCATCCTTTGTTCTTTTAAAGATGAATTAGGCCTTTTTGTTAAAAGGAAAGATGAATTAGGCTTTTTTAACTTATAGCTTGCCCAAAGGCCAGCCTTTGCTTAGCAGCTGCACGCCAGGTGATGAAAACCTTCACGTCGTTCCTGTTTCCTCAATTTGCACGGTGATTTAACTGTTAGGATTAAAAAGAATCAAGATAAACCACAATACAATAGAAAAACTATACGGGTTATTCATTGAACAACAAATATAGTATTGTTATTTTTTTTCATTTTTTTGGAAGGGACAAATTCATCTCGTTTCTGTGGTACAAAAATGCATTGCATTGTTAGCCTGAAGTACTAACTGAAAAATTGAAGTGTAACAATGTCGATTGGAGTGATACGTGTTGATTATGTGCAGGATACGAAGAAAAGTTCAGCTTTTTCAATTACTACTCTTGCATGTACGTTCAACAACTTCAATAGAGCCCAGACGCTATGAGGTTTCAGGCTGCTCCTCAGCCTTTTCATCCCTTTCTTCTGATGATTCATCAACATTCTTTTCACTGAATTTCAACCGTATTGGCCTGCTTAACAATTCCTGCAATTTAAGAATTGAAACGACTTCTCTCAATTATCATTTGGTAACATCTTGTAGATGTATCAGGCAAGAAGTACAAGAGAAAAAGGGAAGTAGTAACCAATGACAAGTATTTTGCCACCAGGGCAGTTTTTTATTATGTTAAAGGTAGTAAAGGAAGCAGATAATTGCAACATGGACAAAAAGGTCGTAAAATCTCATGACATATAAATGCACGAATAATAAACTAATATGACGAAAATGAGGTGAGAAAAGGAAGTCTGATAACTTCCCAACTGCTTCAAAGCATTGGACTCCAATTCTTAGTAGACATCGTCGATCCGGAATCCCCAATAAGCAAAATTCCAAACAGGATTAATAAGAATTAACAAGGCACGAAGCAACGGAAAGAGAAAAACAAAAGCACACATATATGCAACCATGTCCACAAGAAGCTCGAGTCATTATAGATCTTTTCTATACAGTAATCCTTCCTCAACGGGTTCTTCTGCCATATTTGCAAGCCCAGATTTCCTATTTGGACTACCATATATGCATGCGGACAGACACAAAGAGAAGATACGCCTACGAAAATATGCACATAGAGTAGGCAAAGTAATTAGAACTGCTCATGAACGTAGCATACAAGATGTGCCAACTTTCCGCACTAAATTATTCAATCACCGTTGACCTAATCAAGCACTCTAAGGAGAATTTCTCCACTCTCCCTTTTCAACTAGGTCCAGAGTTGACACATTGACATATCTAATTATTTTGCAATATCGCTTTCCTCCATCCAGCTTAGCTCATGTATCCACATCTTAATTCCCATACGATGCTGATACCAATGTGACAATAAAGTTGGAAATCAGGAGATTTACACCTAAGCATGCTCCTTCTCACCTTTCCTCCGAGGAGCTACAAATAGATTTTTCTTTGACCTAATTATTACAAAGAGTAATGAACTAGTCACTGAAAGGACAAATATACAAGATATATACACAATAGCACATATGTGCACCTCTGTATGCTTTAACAGTGAAATAATACATAAGAAAAAAGCCAATTCGAATATCTAAATGCAGGCATTACTGGGTCAAGTGAAAGTTGATGCTACTTATTATTCTTTTTTCATATTGCTAGAAAACTAACTTTCAGCTTACCACTTGTTCCAAAGAGAAAATCCTCCTAACAAATCTACTTACCTTAAAATCAATTTAGTAGTCACTACAGCTTTTAATGTCCAATGGTTTATATATTTGGGTTTTCCAGAGTACAAGTTGCGGAAAAGATTCAAATAAATAAATGAATGGTTTTCCTAAATTCCTGGCATGGCAGCTCCATCAGAAACTACTATTCCCATATTTTGATAGTAGTTCATGCTATGAGGACAAGTGCCTAAGCAACATGTAAGGATGAGATAAAGCAACTATTCCCATATTTCTGCTGTAGTTTAAGGTTTATGAGGAAATTTGTCAAGCATTATGTACTCTGCAGCTAAAGAAAGGTGCATTCCTCAGATCTACTGAGATAGCAGAATGGCTAGACTGGAACTTAGGCAGGTGCAAGCACCATTATTTGAAGCTTGCTGATTGGGAAATAGTGTTTAGGGAGACTGTCTTCTTGTTATGGAAATGAACAGGTTTAAAGTTGTATGACCTCTTTCTGTTGCTGAATGTTAAACCTACGTTAAATCTCCCCACCTACCATTGTTCATGGTAGGGTTGCATGTATGGTAGCTGGAGTAAAAGAAGTACACCAGGCCAGGGAGAACAGCACAGGAGTGTAAAGCTTATTTGTCCTTTCACATGCTCTAATAAAGATCCATTCCAAAAAATATATATATCTCCCATGGTGAAATTGATACTAAAACCTCTGCAGTAGTGGCAGCTGGACTTACTACTGTATATTTGCATATTCAGATTTTAAGATATTGTGTATATGGGCCATCTGCCCCTATTTTCTCAGGCACCGTAAATCATTTTCTTACTTCCAGCTAAACTCTGTGCCAAAATACACTAACACATTAACGATGCAATAATATATAAAGCCTACAGAAGCACATGACCTTATATACATAGCAAATTATGTCAACACCGGAAATAAAGCAGCTTATAATGAGTAACCACAAAACCCATAATCAATCACACTGTCAAGTGAATCAAAGAAGTAAAAGTCAGTACGATTACCTTGCCATCCATTGCAGAAAGTGCAGTCTCTGCTTCCTCTTTTGTGGCAAATGACACAAACCCATAGCCAGCTGATCTTCCTGAAGGACTATCAAATACAACCCTAGCTGATACTGGATTGAAGGCAGAAAAGAAGTCTCTGAGATGGTTAGACCTCACCTTCCAAGAAAGATTGGATAAATACAGCTTATGGCGAGTCTCTCGACGCAAAGAATCTGCAGGAGGAGAGCGTGGAGGTTTCTTGAATCTCTTCGCAAACTCTACCCTGATAACTCTACCAGATAATTCCTGTACCACAGAAAAGGTGGGGGGGACCATGAGATGTTCAGTAAGGTCTTTCTGCCATATTCTGAATCCAGTCATACTAAGGAAAGACATGTCTATACAAAAGCATCAAGTCGGAAATAAGGAGGCCATCTTTGCCTTAAATATTTGTTGCTTTAAGAGAATTAGATCATGTTTGAACAGAATATGTTAAAAAAAAAAAAAAAATCACCAGTTATGTAGTCTTCTGTACAATGTGGTTTAACTTGGTGACAAAGCAGGAGGTCATGTGATCGAGTCACACTATCACCTGTTAATGAAAAGAATGTGCCTCTGTCCATCCAACTCAAGTGACCAGGCCCACAAGTGATGGGGCATGTTAAAGTGTTTGTTTGTATAGTACACTCTTACATCATAACTTAAGCCTTAAGCTTTTACATGAGGTGGTAATGCAACAAATCAACAAGCAATTCTGTTCTTCTTATGAGGAACCAAGCTCCATGCTTCATAGAAGCCAAACGTGGAGAAAATAGGGAAATAGAAGTTTCACTACCCTAAATTGTAATCTTTCTTTGGACCTTTTCCTGAATTTTCTACTACTCAAAGTATCTATAAAACGGCCACCTTGACCAATTAGATAAGTAAGCCCCCTGAATTGCAAAAGTCATTTATGACGTAGGCATTTTCTTAGTCTTGCATGCCAAACATGGGTTCGAATAGTCATGCGCTTTTAGATCCTCCATCTTCCTCTCAGCTTCTGCCCATTGGAAACATTGCCTAGCCTCATATCAGCCTAGTCCTCAGACAAAAGAAACAAAGAAGAGCAAATGCAAAGTCATGTATCATTTGAAAGTCATTGCTCTCTCAACTCAAGTCACTAACAATAGAGTGTGTGGCTAGTTAGTTTTCTTCATTTCTTTTTTACCATATGAACTAGAAAAGGATTTTTACTAAATATTGCACAGCTCAGGGTTTCATATTCCAGTTTTGCTTATGCTCATTATACTTTTTATTGTTCTGCTGCCATTTGTTCTCTCACACTAAGTGACATGTTTAAGGACATGTAAGACACATTTTGATAAGGAAACTGATCCTGTAGGCTCCCTGAAGTGTAGCCACAGCTGAAGCAGAGAACTGACCTGTAAGAAAGTGGTTACCTCTGACATTTGCCTCAAGGAAGCTCACTGTTGTGCTGCTCATTACCCTAGCCCCCAAACTCCAGCCCAACCACCCAAAAAGAAAGGAGGCTGAATTGTAAGCCTGAATATGCACCCATAAGCAGGGCCTCAAACGTCCACCAGTGCCTCCATATTAGGTCTTGTAGAGCACTTTTGCTAGGTTCTAAGAGGAAGTTCTAGAAGATAAAACTTAATGACCTTTGGCGATGTTGATCCATCCACATAAGAAGGCTACACGAGTGAGCATATAGCTTCTAGCTTAAATGGTCAGAGAATACATTATGTCTCGTGATTCCCACCGATAAAGAGAACCAAATTGAAGCTAGAACAGGAGCATTTCCTCTAGATAGATAGCTTATAAAGCAATTGCAATGCATGTGAAGTCTATTCATTTGCATCACTATTCTTTTCCTTACCTAGGAAATAAAATTAATGAATACAAGACCAAGATGAACACTCATTTTAGAACCTTAGGTGAAGTCTATACAAAGGAATTGATTCGAGTTACAGACCAGGCAATCAATTTCCTGAAAGAATAGCATTTCAGTTCCAAATTTCGAGTAATGTATACACATGAATAAGTACACAAGTAAACTCAAAGAAAACATTCCTCATATCTCAGGTGGAGGTAGACAAGATGATTTGTATTTCAACATTAGTTGTCAACTCCCTTTTCTCAAAAAAATTGCACTTGGCAACTTACAACTTTTAACAGCATCTCGATTTTGGATCTTGGTATAAGTTCCCAGCAATCTGGACTTAAAATCTTTAAATATATACAAATTTATTAATTAGCAAGAATTTTGTTCCACAATTTTTTTTTTTTTTTAAGTTTCAAATGAAACCTTCCTTATAATCTGAAGAAACATAATGTAAACACATTGGTTCAAGCAAGAAGAATAAAGATTAAAATAAAAAAATAAGAGCTTGGTGAGGTGACTAAACTAGGGTGGCATCTAAATATTAGAAATTCTGAGCTTGATGAGTTGATTAAACCAGGTTGATATCTAACTATTAGAAATTCTGAACTTGCACATGGATGAAACCTCTAATTCTGAGCTTGTACAAAGATGAAACTTAAATTGGCATTGAAAATCAAAAGCTTTCCTGAGAATCGAATATAGTTTTTCCTACAAAACTAAAACCACAAAGAAACTTACATGAGAATCAAATTTATTGACAGCACCCTGAGCCTCTTCCGCAGAAGCCATTGTCACAAATGCAAAGCCTCGGTTTTTTCCATCTTTGTGTTTTATAATCTATCAAATTCAACCCACAAAAACAAAATAAACCCATTATCGAAGTTAATTTCTGAACAAAGTAGAGAGAAAGAGGAGAATAGGACCTCCACATCAACAACAGTGCCACATTCACCGAAAAGCTTTTTCATATCAGCAACGGTAAAAGACCACGGCAAGTTCAGCACAAAAAGTTTTCTTTTTTGATTGCTTTCTTCGGATTTCTCTGTTTTTTCTTCCAATGCTACATCCCCAACAGCTGAGTATACTTGAAAGATTGGCTTCCTAGTGCGTTCTACATTAAGAAGGGGGAAGGGACAGGATTGGGATTTGAGGGAGGGAGAACGGGGAGAAACGTACACATGCAGTGTGAAGGGCTGTAGAGGTCTGGGACACTGCGGGAATCTGGAAAAAGTTGGAGCTGAAGGGCAGGGTGAAGAGAAGATGGAAAATGCTGCTTCCGTTGCAGCCATTGCTGCCTGCTTGTCCTAAGTGAACAATTGGAGAAGATGATGTGAATGTTTCTGATGAAATTTCAGGGTCACAGTTGTCATTTGCTGCCTATTAACAAAGTATAAAAAATTAAAAAAAATTAAATAAATAAAAAGGTTGCGGATAATATACACTATGTACCATTCCTCAAGAGAAAAACAAAGAAGCCCCCGGGGTATAGGCCAGTTGGCAAGGTCTGAGGTGACATGCTTGTGATAGACTGGTCGAAGTCGCGGGTTCGATTCCCACATGGGGATTGCTCGCAGGTCCTCTCCCTCAGGTACCTACCACTGGTGCATATCCCGATTTACATCTCACCCGGTCGTGGGGCCTCGACGCTCGGGTGGGGGAGGTTCGCCTTCGGGACTCCCTCCTAAATCCAAGAGAAAAACAAAGAAATCTCGGAGGGCAATTCAGTCAATTTAAAGTAAAACTTATGGCGTGTAGATTTTAGTAAATAATTTTTATCAAATCTCTCTCTCTCTCTAATATTAACTGCGCAAGGCTTTTGAAACGATACTTAACAACTTATTAGATTGATACATACTCGCTTTGAATGTAATAGTAGTTGCGAAAAACTTTTATAGCGACACTTGGCAACTTATTGTATTGACATACTCGCTTTGAATTTAAATGATTTTTTTTTAAAATTATACTATTTCTGTTTCACAATATAAATCACTTTAGACTTATATACAAAAATTAAGGGTCCATAAATTTTAAACAATTTTAAAACTAAACTTTCAAAAACACCCCTAAGTAAGTCTTTATCTACTTTGGTAATTGGAGAGAATTTGATCATAATTAGTGGAAAGAGAGAGATTATAGGGAGGGGTAGAGTTGAAAAAAAATAATAAAATTTTATAAAATTTTGTAAAACAAACTATATTATTGTTGCCGTACAAAAGGGGAGCCGATGGAATTGACGATCGGCTTCTCTTCCGATGAACATAAATAGTCCGATGGAAGAATGAATGCAAGAGTCGGTCCTTTTAAAAGACTTGAGTTCCTTGAACTTACTATAGAAAGGGTCCAAGAATGTCGGAATATCGCATGCGGAAGTCAATAGGGACTGGAATCTATGTGTTTCAATTGATTTTGATAAAAAAAAAAAAAAAAAAGGAGTACAAAATTACTAAAATTTAAAATCAAAGTAAAATGAAACAGAAAGCTGGTAATAAAGAAATAAAGAAAATTTTTGAAACTAACCAAAGCTATGAATAAAGACAAGAAAAATACAGAATAAAAAGGGAATTGAAAACTTGAAACTGGTAATCTTCTAGATGTGTTTTTTGGTCGTGTCTGTTCTAGGAATCCTTACCCATTTGATACTTGTTGTGGCATTGTAACCGACTATCTGTACGTAGAGAAAATCTCGCTTCATGGCTCAACCTTAGCGATTAGGTGCAGTAGTGCTTTACCGATTGTGCCGAGACGTGGGGGTGACGACTCAACGACTCCTGGTTCTGATGTTGATCGAGTATATCGGCTGAAGAATACTTGATGTTATCATCGGCTTGGAGAAATCCCTATTGGCATCAGCTCGGCTCAAAGTTACCGATACAACTGTTGGATTGTATGCCCTTTTAGACTAGGTTTCTGATGTAAAATCGAATATTTTAATAAAAGAATTTATTTTCAAAAATTAGTTGTGAATTTACTTTTTGTTTGACACAATTTTCGTTTGGAACAGATCCATTGTGTTTAAATAAGTGATCTATGTGAATGGTAGTCTTTCACAATAAGGTATGGATCACGGGTTATTTAACACATAAACATTTGTTCTTAACCTATTGATGAAATTGGGAATCTCATCATATTTAGGTTATTATGTTATGAATTCCAAATGGGGAATGGCTTACCTTTAGCCTGTGAGTAGTCCACTCACTTCATGACATAAGCGTATTTTGAATACATAGGATAAGACTTGTAGTAGTGGTTTCTAAAAGTACTATATGATAGAAACTTAGACTACTACCGCTACAGCGTGGACTAGTACTCTACGACTTGAGTATGAGTTGGTGGTCTAACGAAGTTGGAAGCATATGCTTTGATATGCTATAGTTGAAGTTCTATAGTAGAACCAATATACTTGTGTATTGGATATATGTACCTAGTTAGTTAAGACAAACTTGTACAAGATAGTTTCTGCACTACATCGTCCCTTCGGGTTGTTCGAATGGTCTAAAATGTCCAGGGCCCTGGGAAACATGACTTGGATGTTTGCTTTAGGGTAGCTCCCTTGGAAAGCGGAAACACTTCAGGAAGTCGTAAATCATCCGACTAGAAGCCTAAGGAAGGTAGATGTCTTTTAGAGGGGTGTTAGTATACTTCTTCCTCTCTAAATGTACGACAATGTGTAGAGGAGTATTTTAGTCATTTCACCTGTAGGTCGGAGACTTTGCTAATGCAGCATTGTCCTTGGGGTCAATATTTTCTTATGGTGATATTAGGAAATATTTAAAATGTAAAATACAACTATTTATATAGTATGGGTATTTTGGTCATTTTAGCAACCAAGGCGATGTGTCTTTTTTGTCCTCGGAATAGCCCGTAAGTCCTAATTAATTTTGGGTTGAGGAATTGGTCTCAGTTCAAGAGGATTTTATTTTATTTTATTTTATTCAGGATGTCTAATTTATTATTAGACTGGAATAAAATAAATAAATAAAATAAAATAAAATTAGGAGTTGAAAGAAATTAATTTTCTGGTTTATTTGGTTAATTAATTATTCAGGACCTAGGTCCAGTTTGAATAATTAGGAAATTAGCCTGGGTTTAAACCAAGGGGAAATAATTAATGCTTAATTATTTATTGGGTTAATTATTTAAGCCCAAGATATAAATAATTAAAGATGAATTATTTTGGTTCATTTGGGCTCATTAATTATTTATTAGGTTATTTCTATAAGCCCAGGAAATAAATAATCAATATTTATTATTTTGGGCCTTTTGGGTCCAAGAAAAATAATAAAATTATTTCGGCCCAATAGCTTGGACCGTAGGATTTTTTCCAAATACGGTTCAGATGAGTTTAGGGTTTAGCCAAACTTATTCTCAGGATAACATCCAGATATTTGAACTTTGATATCCCGGGGATATGTTTATCAGATAATTAGAGACATAGTTTTGGCTGACCAATAAACAAGTCTCTGGTAAAAGAAAAAAAACCCTAATCTCCCTAACAACTAGAGGCACTCATGCAGCTCTCTCTCTCTCTCTCACGTCTCCTCACCCTCTGTTTTTCTCCTTGGAGCTTTGTTAACCAATAGTAAGAGAACCAAGGAGACTTGAGACCGTTCTTCTTCACTATTGTGCTCACCGACTAGAAGTTGAGCAGTGGCATATTCTGAGAGCTGAAAAGCTTGGCGTTCATGCAAACAAGGTGAAGTAGGAGGCTAGCGGGTTATCAACCGGAAGCTTCTTTAAGTAGGCAAGGCGAAGCGATTCCTGTCGTTCAATCCACTCCTACTCAACCTAGTACGTTTAAAGCGCACAAAGGTATGGTCTTTACGCTTCCGTGCGGCCTTTAAGGCTTGTGTTTTTTTTTTCCCCCTGTTTTTCCCCATTGAAGCATGCTCCCCTGTTTCTCTGCCTGTCAATGTGGTATCAGAGCCAATGGTTCTTTGATCAACTTAGGGAGCATGGTAGTTAATAAAAATGGAGAAGATGATTGTTTGGTGATTATACCTGTGATCCTTCGCTGTTTTAGTATGGGATAGGATGACTGTGAGCTTCACCGTTGAAGCATAGGACTCTCTATAAAAATTTTTGGCTTTGATGTTTGATCGTGTAAACCCAATTTAAATGGGTATAGGCGGTTGTGTTTTTGTTTTGGGTGAGTTTTTGTAAGTAAAAATGTCCAAAGAAGCCAAAGAAAGAAGTAGCAGATGAAGCGCAGAGGTTCTGCAACTTCCGCGTGGAAAAGAGAAAAAAAACGAAAAAGAAACACTATTCCTAAGCCGCCGCCTGAGCCGAGCCAAGCCGAGCCGCACCGTCATTTCTGTGAGAGGAACCGGTCGCTGTTGAGCCGAGCCGTTGGGAGAATTGCGAGCCAATTGCGCCGATTGCATGAAATTGCAATTGCAAATTGCAATCGCGCGCAGGTCAAGCGGCGAGTATCCGGGCGAGCTCGCGGGTTGTTTGCTGAGAGGAGCTGGGCGCGGGTAGCGGGTTGTGGATCAGCTCCGTGGGTCACGCAGCACGCGATCTGGTGTGGCTGGTGCACCGGGGGTTGCAGTGGACCACAGATCAAAAGGCTCTGATCTGGTGCGGCGGGTGTACATAGATCGGCAGATTTGTTTTTTTGCAATATTCTTTGTTTTTTTCCGTTTTGGGTCCCACATCAGGTGAAATTAATATTTTTGTAATATTTTATATTCTTGGAATATATTTGCATGAAAAATATTAGTAAGGGATTTTAGGATTAAACAAGATAATTAATTAATTAATTAATGTGTTTAATTCTATTATTTGAACACTTAAGTTTAAAAATAGAAAAGTATGAAAACATTTACTGTTTTCAAGCATGCTATTTTTTTTTGTGTACCTATGTGTGCCTTTTCTCAAAGACTAAAGTCTTTGGGAACATTTTTTTAACAAGAAAAACATTTTTCTTCAAAAATTAAATGGTTATTTTAATTTGTACAAAAATTAATCCTTGAATATTTTTTCAAAGGATTTAATCCTTGACATAGAAAATATATTGGATTTAGACATTTTTGTAAATTAAAACGGAGAGCCATTTTTTTTTTATTTTGCACTAGAAAATTTGTTTTGTCAAATAAACTTGAGACTAAAGTCTCTAAAAAGTTTTAATTGGAAAATTTTTGAAATCATTAAGTTTTAATTTAAATAAAATTAGTCCATGGAAAAATCTCTCAAAGGATATAAACCTTAACATAGAGATTTTAGTGAATTTAGATATTTTATTTTTGAGTTAAGGAAAAACTTAATGAAAATTTTAAAAGGATATTTTTCTAGAAAACCTTTATTTTAAAAGAGTAAGTGGGAGAGGGGTTCCAATGGCCCCATGGTTTCCATCACGGTCCTCATTAAAGATTGTGGATCCCCTCGCGTCACCCTGGGAGTGAACCTGTATAGGATGGAGATACCACAAGGATCTAGATCTAATGGAAGGATGTAATTAATAATTCAGGACACGTACTATGATCAGCCAGCCCACGTTGGAGGTTATAGTGCGAGGCATGTCCCTAGGAAATGAGAGGAAACGACCATCCCACGATGGAGTTATCCTCTAGATCATTACCTATAAGGAAAATTAATTTGTGGTGGTTATTACACTTAGCTTAGGATACTGTAAATCTTCCTAAGAAGCTATGTCAGTTTTCTTAAGAGCCAAATTATTTTCAGTGCACAAATTTTATTTTGTTTTCACAAACTAAATTCTTTCTTTTATTTTTTGATTTTCAGCAATGGTGGGAGGTTCTTTTAGTCCATTGGTCGTTATTCTCAGGGAGAATAAGTTAACGGGTCCAAATTATATAGACTGAAAAAGGAACCTGGACATAATACTCACAACCGAAGAGTATAAGCATGTCCTTTACGAGACCTGCCATGTTATCGGGGAAGGTTCCACCGCCGAAGAGCGAGAGGCTGAGAAGACGTGGAAGAAGGCTGACGAAATAGTACGTTGCTATATGTTAGCCTCCATGTCTAATGTGCTCCAGTCAAAACACGAGCACATGACTTCTGCATATAACATTAGTCAATCATTGGCTACTATGTTTGCAGACAAGAGCCAGCCTGCAAGACAGGAGGCTCTTCAAACAATAATAAACACTAAGATGGCTGAGGGAGCATCAGTCCGAGAGTATATACTCAAGATGATTGCTGCTTTCAAGGAGGTAGAAATCTTAGGGGCTGTCATTGACCTCGAGAGCCAAGTGGACATAGTTCTTGAATCTCTACCGGGTTCCTTCACTCAGTTCAAGTTGAACTCTAACATGAACAAGTTGAACTATAACATGAATAAATTGAACATGAGTTTGACTGAACTGATGAAGGAGCTCTAGATGGCGGAGAAGGTCATGAAGCCGCAGTCAAAGGCCATGATTGCTAAGGCTTCTTCCTCAAGAATTGGGCCTAAACCCAGAAAGTTCAAGAGGAAGAAGAGGAATGCAGCAGCCCAGCCCAAGACCCAGCCCAAGGACAAACCAAAGGGTAAGTGCTTCAAATGTGGAAAGAAGGGACACTGGAAAAAGGAGTGTTCAGATTTTCAAGCCAAGAAAAACTTTACAGGTAATATTTTCTATCTAGAATCTATATCAATGGTAAAATCAACTTCCACTTGGATTGTTGATTCAGGAGCCACTGATCATATCTATAACTCATTGCAGGGGTTTAGAAAGATTAAAAGACTCAAGAAGGGCGAACATAAGCTACGAGTGGGTAATGGAGCACAAGTTTGGGCCCTTGCAGTGGGAGAGTTGGATCTTATTTTTTATTGTAATAAAATAGTGGTTTTAAAAGATATTTTATATGCACCTGGATTTCGTTAGAATTTGATTTCAGTTGCAAAACTTATAAATCAAGGATATTCTATATCTTTCCATTCTGGTATTTTTATCAGTAGAGATGGAGAAATTTTATGTACTGGGCACATGTATGGAAATCTATTCTTTTTAAACCCTATTAACAACCAATCAAATAACGCTCAGTCTGAACCTTTAACTAAGAAGAGAAAGACCAATATCAATGATTCATACCTTTGGCATCTAAGGTTGGGTCATATTAACTCAATTAGGATTCAGAGGCTAATCCATGATGGGCCTTTGGGCTCATTGAGATTGAAAAGTTGGCCTCAGTGTGAATCCTGCCTGATGGAAAAAATGACCAAAAGGTCATTTACACCAAAGGCGGATAGAGCCAAGGAGGTGTTGAGTCTTGTTCACACTGATGTGTATGGTCCATTGTCTACACCAGCTAGAAGAGGTTTTGAGTACTTCATCACTTTCACGGATGATTGTACAAGGTATGGTTACATTTACCTGATGAGACGCAAGTCTGACTCTTTTGACAAGTTCAAGGAGTTTAAGGCTGAGGTGGAGCGTTGATGCGTTTAGATTTGGGCATAAAAATCATATAAAAACTAAGCACATTCCCAATCAAGTTCAAATTAAAACGTTGGACCCAAATCACACATATGAGCAAGCGTACTCATTATTACTGAGCATAGGGTTCAAACAAGTGTCAATCCTCAAGGAACAAGTAAACATTAATTACCCCTATTTCATTGTTTAACCGACTCAACAAAGTAAAAATCAAATAAAAAGGAAAACTAAAAAGAAAATAAAATAAAAATATGTACATGTTAAGGATGGAGAAGTATACAGCTCAAATCATTGATTAGACAACCTGATCTTCAAGAACTTAACCATTATCATGATCAATCATTCTATCGGCACCATGAAGGATTAAGGTAAATTAGCATCACTTGGTCTATCTCAACTAATTACTACCTTCTAGATAAATTAGCATCATTTGGTCTGTCTCAACTAATTCATCCAAAAGATGCATTAAACACAATCCTTAATTAAATTTTCGTGGTCTGGCAAATTTAAAACATGAAATTAATCAATGAATCCTTGGTCTGGAAAACATCAATTAACCTTTAATTACTCAATCCTCAGCAATTAACCTCTTTAATCTAGCAAGTTAACAGCCAATGAATGCAAAAATTAATCAATTGCAACCATCATCAACCTCTTTGGTCTAGAAAGTTAACAATAGAAACAACCAACTAATCTCGGAATATGCCTAAGCAATTAAATACCAAGAAGAACAGTCAATTAATCAAAAGATCAAATAACTCCAAAAATCATGATTATCTAAAACAATGTCAAATTATAAAAGAACAATTAACATATCATTGTCAAGAAAAAGAAAACAAAGTAAAAGAAAGAACTCATAGACAAGCCTCCTTCTTCTTCCTTTGAAAACCTTCTTGTACAACCCTCCTTGATCTTAAAGAATTCCTCCTTAGACTGAGTGATTTTCTATGATGATCAATGAATTCTCTCTCTTTTCCTTGAGTTTTTCATCTATTTATAGGCTTAAGAAGTGCCTAATCTCGTAGGTACAAAGTTCTTGACCGAGTAGAAGTTGGAATATGCTAAAACTCCCCAAATTTCCAAAAATGTGTTAAAAGATCGCAGCACCGCCTCAGGAACAGACCACAGCCAGCGCCGCCTTAGTCCTTTGGAGCCGGCACTGCCTTGGTCCTTCTGAGCCGGCGCCGCCTGTGTTCTGTTTCTCCACTCGTTTGCTGATTTTTCTCCGAATTTTGCGCATACGTTCTAGACTGCAGTCGGCGCCGCCTTCAGCCTTTCAGCCGCCGCCTGTTAGGCTCTGTTCTACTCTGCTTCTCCAATTTTTTCATCGCTTTGAAGTCCGTGCATTCAGTGTACAGCCGACACCGGTTCCAGGCTTCCAACCGGCGCCGCCTCTGCTCTGTTTCGCAACGGTTTTGCTTCGTTTTACCCAAAAATCTGAAATAGTGACCAAAATACCTTTTCAAGGGTAAAATCTCAAATATGAAAGAATATGACTAGTTATTACAAAAAATGTATTACAAAAGAGTCTCAAATAACTAGGCAAAATATAACCAAATTAGCCCCTATCATATTCCCCCACACTTAACTCTTTGCTTGTCCTCAAGCAAAGCATCAAGAACAAGTAGAAAAAACACAAGGTTTTACTCGCATCACTCAATTAATTCCCAAAACATATCTTCAATGCTTTCTTTACTTATGAACATAAAACATATGATACTAAATCTTTCACAGCCAATGCAAGACTTGTGTAGTGATAAATGACTTAGTAGAACCATTACAATACTTTACAATATTCTCAAACCATTAGAAAGAAGTTAGTTCAAAAAGAATATGCATTCCGTATGCTTACTTTTCATACACTCTCTCCACTAATCCGAGACATATCATGATTCTACTTAGATTAAGTAGGACTTTTAAGCTTGTAATGTAAGGCGAAAGGTTTGTAATGTGGCTTAGCAAACGAATAATATAGGAACATCAAAAGTCAAAGAAAAACTAAGAGTAAGCAAGAAAAGGATAACCAAAATAAACCTATAATTCCAAACTCTTCTTACTCTCTTATTACAAGAACCAATCAAACCATAACCTTATATAACAACCCTTACGCATTTCAAGCAAATCCTGCATTGCTCTTTCTTTTCATCAATTCTTTTCCTCACAAGATCAATCAATTTTCCAGTAATGGTAGCAAGTATCTTATATGAACTTACTTTTACAGCTCACTCACCATCCCTTTTGTGATTTTTTCCCTTTTTTGTCTTCAATTCTCTTTCAATTCTTTCTTCTTTTACTCCTCTTTTTCTTTTTCTGCTGCTGTTCTTTTCTTTTTCATTTACTTTTCTTTCTAGCAGCTTGTTGTTTTCTCTCTTCACTCGTTTCTTTTATTCGTTCTCATCTTTTTTCAGCTCGCATTCTTTTCTTTCTCAATCTGTCAACTTCTTCCTTTCATTCCACTTCCTCTCTTTTCCCAGCTCCAATTGTAATTGATCCATGACTGAAAGTAACAAGTCACGATCTCTCTCCCTGTATTGTTCTCAACAGACATACACTTTCATCCTTGAAGAGCATAAAGATTTAGAAATTATACAAACTCTCAGCACAAGTAATGGACAAAATATCATGACGGGTTGTAAAGAAAGAAATCACCAATTTAAGTTCAAAATAGGCACTAGGGATAATATAGCACTAGGTAGGCTTGAAAAGCTCAAACTATCCAAAGAAGGCATATTGCTGTCATCCCTAAGTTAAATCATGAATGTCTTTCTTATTTCGCCTCGAGAGGTATTCAAGTAAGTTTTAGAATGCTCCACGCATTTTAGAGAAAAAAAACAGGTTTAAGAATAATGCAAAGCATTTGATCAAGAACTACTTTGTCCAAGTGAATGCAAAAAGTCATGCATAAGCCATAAATGATCTAGAACATATGCTCTATAATTCATCATAAAGACATGCACTAAAAATACGACTTGAAATCTCCAGAAAATCAAAAAATTTCTCAGAAAATTTTTGAAAAATTTTGTTCCCAAGAAAGCTAAAAAGTGTGTAGAAGACTTGTCAATCAAACCACTCCCCCATACTTAAACTGGACATTATCCTCAATGGCCAAATAAATAGAACCAAAACAATCAATACCAAGGGACCAAAAAGATAAAGGAGAAGAGATAAAAAAAACAAACTTCCATTAATCGTGTTGTACAAGAGCTGAATGCTTGAAGAGGGAGGCATCATCAAAGTACCTATAAACAATACCAAAGCATAAATCTAGAAAAGAAAAGAAAGCAAAAACAGAAAAAATGGAAAATACAATGAAAAGAAAGTCAAACTAACTAGAACAAAAACATGAAAAGAGAAAGAAAAGAAACAACAAGAGTGAGCAAGAATGCATCATCAGTCCGTCGTAGCATCATCACCCTCATCCTTCTCCTCATCGGCAAGTGTGGAGGTGCCCGCACCATCATGTGGCCTAGAAGAATGCTGCATCAACTCAGTCAAATGTTGCTCTATGGTAACTTGCCGTCATGCCATATCCTCTATAGTACCCTGCAAGCGTAGGAGCATCTCCATTTACTGGTCAAGGCACCCCAGTACTGTGGTCTCAAAGTCAGTCCGGGAATGGGACTGAGAACTGCCAGCTCTAGCACGTGCTGATGGTAGTAGCTGCTCCTCCACCACTGTAGGTGGTCTTACCTAACCGGGATGTTTGACCTCGAAGGGTGTGAGCCATTTCTTCAATTCTGGGTTGTACTTATATCCGCAACTCATGAGAGTTTGCTCAGTGACCATATCGTGCTCAGTGGTAGCCTCCGTGAGTTCTCCCTCAAGACTCACCCCAAAGTCCTTTAGAATCTTCATGATAACTAAGGGAAAAACAAAGGTTTTCGTAGAAAGACAATGATAAACTACTTCTCTAATAGATTAAATGATCAAAGGAGCAAGAGGGATGGGTAATGTGTTCATCATCCGGTGTAAAATATAAGTGTCAATAAGCCTAGTTTCATTAAAACCACTAGCCCGGGGGACAACATTAAACCCAAATATATACACCAATGCACAAAAGTTGGCTGCCAAATCATTGTTAGAATAAAAACTGTTAGCTTGGATGGCATTATGCTTGTATAAGCCTAGGGTTGCTCGCGTCCCTCCAACATCCCAATTCGGATCCGACAGAATCTTTTGATTATTTACATCAATACCTTGCCAAATATCATCATCAAAGACCTGGAGGAGGTTAGCTAATTGGTTTTGGGTAATGACAATAAGAACTCCCTTCACTCGTGTTTCAATATGTGGAATATGCTTATTCCCCTCGTCCGTCATATTAGCATAAAATTCCTTGACAAGTACGAGACAATACGTCCCTTTCAACTGGACTATGGATCCCCAACCTAGTCGTCTAAACATCATTCCTAATTTGAGTGCTCGGTCTAATGTGGGGGAAAAGGTACGCTCAACAATAATTTTTTTTGAAACTCGCCTACTATACTATTCCTCACACGAGGCATCAACAAACTCCGTAAGTCTAAGAGATAAGGGGTCAACAGATGATGGAACTGAGGACGAGGAAGTTCTTGCCCTTTTAGATGGCTGACTCCTTGCTCTAGACATGGCTAAAGAAGGAATGGAACAATAGGAAGAGGGAACTAAGATGCTCAATTACTGGAGAGAGTATAGCAACCTTCGCACAAAACAAATCCTAAAATGGCACACAACCCTCAACCAAGCTCACAACACACAAACCCCAAACTCCTTCAATGTATATCAACTCCAACACCCACTCAATTAATCACTGTCAACCACTTCAACACAACCTGCACAATGTATGTAAGAATCCACTGTAAAGCATAACTTGTGCTAATATCCTCAAGACATGCTAGTAAACGTGATCATGTGAATTAAGGCAATATCATGGTATGATGTGATCAACAATGCAGTTTCAATATATTCAAGTACCACCAATAACCATGAGTCTAGCCCGAGCTATATGAATTCTTGATTGTTTACAAGCATGAACAAGCAGTAAAAGCTCAATAACTCCTAAGGTAATCCAATGAATGAAACTCAACGAAAAAAATGCACAATCATAGCAAATATATATCAATTTTCGGCCAACACTGTTCATACAATTAGACAAAATCAATTCCATCAATGCAACCGTAGGACTTAAGTAAAAATCATATCTTTAGGCTTTTCTATGCATGGGCAAGCAAAAGATGCAAATTTTCTGCGAAAAGCTACCCCATTTTCTTGTGGATTGAATGTGCTATTGGTGTGAAAAACCGAAGCTTGTGATATGTGTGATCCGTAAGATCAACAAAGAAGAAGGTAAAAGATGTTATGGAGCTGTTTAGAAGCTGAAAAAAATCAAATGTTGGGCACTTATGGGTGTGAAGCCGGCACGGGTTGAGAGGATTTGCGAGGGAGAGGAAGGTTTGAAGAAAAAAATGGCCAAAATGGCACTTTAATTGGGGTCCTCCCGATAGGAACCGGCGCCGGCACGGCTCTTGGAGCAGGCGCCAGCTCTGGTCTATCCGGGTCACTTTTTTATTTTTATTTTTATGATGATGTAGAAAACACACGAATGCTGAAAAAAATACTATAAATAAAAAATTGTCCTTAACAAAAAAAAAAAAAAAACGATAAGTAAAGAAAAGAGAAAAAAAACTGCTTCAAGCTTTTCCACAGTTGTGATCCCGTGGATTTTCCTCCGTATTCTCTGGTAGTGACCCTGCTTGATGATCCCCAGGAGTTTGGCTAGTTGACCAATCTGGTTCTCCAAATTGCGCATGGAAGCCTCTAAGCTCCTTGTTGTCGCATCGACTCCTTGGAACTTAATCTCCGTGGTACTTACCAATTGTCCAATCAAATCTTCCAAAGGTGGCTTTTGAGGTGCTGCTGTGTTGTTCATGGAATTTGGATTCCTTTAGTGACCTCCAAGATTGAAAGAACTTTACCTAGGTGGATTCCCATTGCTTCAAGAGAAATTAGGGTGATTTCTCCAGCCAGGATTATAGGTAGAGCTATATGGATTGTTACCTGGCTGGACATTACCTGTAAAAGCCGCTTGTTCAGAAGTTTCTTGGAGTGACCCCATCTTTTGGCATTCATGATTGGGGTGCCCCTCTCCACAGAAATCGCAGTTGACGTTTAACACTTGGCCTTGAGGCATCACCAACTGTTCCATCTTTTGAGTTAAGGCATCTACCTTAGTCTCTAATACTGCCACGGCGTCCACTTTGTGCTCTCCTTGCACACGAGCCTTTGACCTTGCACTTCCCCAAGAATAGTTATTAGAACATAAATTTTCAATAGCTCAAATACCTGTTCCGGGGTCTTATGGTTGATGGAATCCCCTGCAAAAGAGTTCACCACTTGTCGTGTTGCAAACGTGAGGCCATTCAAGAAGATAAGCATTTGCATTCCTCACTCGAATCCGTGGTGTGGGCATTTTCTTAACATTTCCTTAAATCTCTCCCAACTCTCATATGAGGGCTCAGAATCTAATTGTTGGAAGGCGAAGATTTCATTCCTAAGCTTGGCTGTCCTAGTTGGAGGGAAATATTTGGCCAAAAATTTTTCAACTAAGGCATTCCAAGTTGTGATGGAACTTGTAGGTAAAGACTTTAACCACGATTTAGCTCTATCTCTCAAGGAAAAAGGAAAAAGTCTTAATTTAATGGCATCTTCAGAAACACCATTCATCTTGAAGGTATCACAAATCTCAAGAAAACTGGCTAAGTGAGCATTGGGATCCTCTTCCGGTAGCCCGTCAAATTGAACCATATTCTGTACCATTTGAATAATGTTGGGCTTTATTTCAAAGTTGTTGGCATCTACCCTAAGTCTAGTGATACTCAAGCATGTGCCCGAGATTGCGGGTTTTACAAAGTCGTCCATAACTCTCCTATTATTCCCAGCATTGTTCTGTTGAGCACAATCCATTTCGACAATTATATTCCTTTGAATTGTTCGATGAATTTTTGTTAACATCCTCTCAATTTCAGGGTCAAAATCGACTATCTCGTTGTTGGATTTCGGGTCATGTGCCAAGGATAATACCTAAGAAAACAAGAAGCAAGTTAGAGGTATAATGACTGGTTCACATACACAATTATCAGGTTACAACGTTAGTAATTTAAACTCAGTCTAAGTTAGTTGGTTAGGTTAGGTTAGGTTAGGTTACGAGGTTATACAAGAATACATACAAAAGATAGCACCGTTTTGTAACAAGAACAAATATACATATTTACATATTTACATATTTTTAGGGTTGCTCCATTGGAAAGCGGAAACACTCCAAGAAGTCGTGGATCATCCGACTAGAAACCTAAGGATGGTAGATGTCTTTTAGAGGGGTGTTAGTACACTTCTTCCTCTCTAAATGTACGGCGATGTGTAGAGGTGGATTTTAGTTATTTCACCTGTAGGTTGGAGACTTTGCTAATGCAGCATTGTTCTTGGGGTCAATATTTTCTTATGGTGATATTAGAAAATATTTAAAATGCAAAATACAGCTATTTATATAGCATGGGTATTTTGGTCATTTTAGCAACCAAGGCAGTGTGTCTTTTTTGTTCTCGGAATAGCCCGTAAGTCCTAATTAATTTTGGGTTGAGGAATTGGTCTCAGTTCAAAAGGATTTTATTTTATTTTATTTTATTCAGGATGTCTAATTTATTATTAGACTGGAATAAAATAAATAAATAAATAAATAAAATTAGGAGTTGAGATAAATTAATTTTCTAGTTTATTTGGTTAATTAATTATTCAGGACCTAGGTCCAGTTTGAATAATTAGGAAATTAGCATGGGTTTAAACCAAGGGAAAATAATTAATGCTTAATTATTTATTGGGTTAATTATTTAAGCCCAAGATATAAATAATTAAAGATGAATTATTTTGGTTCATTTGGGCTCATTAATTATTTATTGGGTTATTTTTATAAGCCCAGGAAATAAATAATCAATGTTTATTATTTTGGGCCTTTTGGGTCCAAGAAAAATAATAAAATTATTTTGGCCCAATAGCTTGGACCGTAGGGTTTTTTCCAGATACGGTTCAAATGAGTTTAAGGTTTAGCCAAACTTATTCTCAGGATAACATCCAGATATTTGAAATTTGATATCCCGGGGATATGTTTATCAGATAATTAGAGACATAGTTTTGGCTGACCAATAAACAAGTCTCTGGTAAAAGAAAAAAAACCCTAATCTCCCTAACAACTAGAGGCACTCATGCAGCTCTCTCTCTCTCTCTCACGTCTCCTCACCCTCTGTTTTTCTCCTTGGAGCTTTGTTAACCAATAGCAAGAGAACCAATGAGACTTGAGACCGTTCTTCTTCACTATTGTGCTCACCGACTAGAAGTTGAGCAGTGGCATATTCTGAGAGCTGAAAAGCTTGGCGTTCATGCAAACAAGGTGAAGTAGGAGGCTAGCGGGTTATCAACCGGAAGCTTCTTTAAGTGGGCAAGGCGAAGCGATTCCTGTCGTTCAATCCACTCCTACTCAACCTAGTACGTTTAAAGCGCACAAAGGTATGGTCTTTACACTTTCGTGCGGCCTTTAAGGCTTGTGTTTTTTTTTTTTTTCCCTGTTTTTCCCCATTGAAGCATGCTCCCCTGTTTCTCTGCCCGTCAATGTGGTATCAGAGCCAATGGTTCTTTGATCAACTTAGGGAGCATGATAGTTAATAAAAATGGAGAAGATGATTGTTTGGTGATTATACCTGTGATCCTTCGCTGTTTTAGTATGGGATAGGATGACTGTGAGCTTCACCGTTGAAGCATAGGACTCTCTATAAAAATTTTTGGCTTTGATGTTTGATCGTGTAAACCCAATTTAAATGGGTATAGGCGGTTGTGTTTTTGTTTTGGGTGAGTTTTTGTAAGTAAAAATGTCTAAAGAAGCCAAAGAAAGAAGTAGCAGATGAAGCGTAGAGGTTCTGCAACTTCCGCACGGAAAAGAGAAAAAAAACGAAAAAGAAACACTATTCCTAAGCCGCCGCCTGAGCCGAGCCAAGCCGAGCCGCACCGTCATTTCTGTGAGAGGAGCCGGTCGCTGTTGAGCCGAGCCGCTGGGAGAATTGCGAGCCAATTGCGCTGATTGCATGAAATTGCAATTGCAAATTGCAATCGCGCGCGGGTCAAGCGGCAAGTATCCGGGCGAGCTCGCGAGTCGTGTGCTGAGAGGAGCTGGGCGCGGGTTGTGGATCAGCTCCGTAGGTCACGCAGCACGCGATCTGGTGTGGCTGGTGCACCGGGGGTTGCAGTGGACTACAGATCAAAAGGCTCTGATCCGGTGTGGCGGGTGTACATAGACCGGCAGATTTGTTTTTTTGCAATTTTCTTTGTTTTTTTCCGTTTTGGGTCCCACATCAGGTGAAATTAATATTTTTGTAATATTTTATATTCTTGGAATATATTTGCATGAAAAATATTAGTAAGGGATTTTAGGATTAAACAAGATCAGTAATTAATTAATTAATATGTTTAATTCTATTATTTGAACACTTAAGTTTAAAAATAGAAAAGTATGAAAACGTTTACTGTTTTCAAGCATGCTATTTTTTTTGTGTACCTATGTATGCCTTTTCTCAAAGACCAAAGTCTTTGGGAACATTTTTTTAATAAGAAAAATATTTTTCTTCAAAAATTAAATGGTTATTTTAATTTGTACAAAAATTAATCCTTGAATATTTTCTCAAAGGATTTAATCCTTGACATAGAAAATATATTGGATTTAAATATTTTTGTAAATTAAAACGGAGAGCTATTTTTTTTTATTTTGCACTAGAAAATTTGTTTTGTCAAATAAACTTGAGACTAAAGTCTCTAGAAAGTTTTAATTGGAAAATTTTTGAAATCATTAAGTTTTAACTGAAATAAAATTAGTCCATGGAAAAATCTCTCAAAGGATATAAACCTTGACATAGAGATTTTAGTGTATTTAGATATTTTATTTTTAATTTAAGGAAAAACTTAATGGAAATTTTAAAAGGATATTTTTCCAGAAAACCTTTATTTTAAAAGACTAAGTAGGAGAGGGGTTCTAATGGCTCCACGGCTTCCATCACGGTCCATTGTCTACACCAGCTAGAGGAGGTTTTGAGTACTTCATCACTTTCACGGATGATTGTACAAGGTATGGTTACATTTATCTGATGAGATGCAAGTCTGACTCTTTTGACAAGTTCAAGGAGTTTAAGGCTGAAGTGGAGTGTCGGACAGGTAAATTAATCAAAACCTTACGATCGAATCGTGGTGGAGAATACCTCCTAGGTGAATTCAAGGACTGCATAGTACATCATGGGATAGTATCCCAGCTCTCTGCGCCAGGAACACCCCAGTAAAACGAAGTAGTTGATAGAAGGAATAGGACATTGATGGAAATGGTCCGAAGCATAATGTCTCATGCTACTCTTCCAGTGTCCTTTTGGGGATATGCCCTAGAGACAGCGGTATATATTCTGAACTTGGTGCTTTCCAAGTCAGTACCTAGGACTCCCTATGAGATGTGGACTAGGCGTAAGCCAAGTCTAAATTATCTCAGGATTTGGGGTTGTCCAACTTATGTACTGATCAAGGGAGATAAGTTGGAACCGAGATCAGAATTATGCTATTTTGTTGGGTATCCAAAAGGGACAAAAGGAGGTTACTTTTATCATCCTAAGGAGTAGAAGGTACTAGTCAGTACCAATGCTAGATGCTTGGAAGATGATCAAAGTACTTCCACTAAAGGTTCAACAAGGTTGGAACTTGAGGAGAAGTTATCTACGGAATCAACTTCTTCTGACCTGATTGTGGAACAAGAAGAGGCACAGCCTCAAGAGCCTGTGCAAATGGAGCCTCGTCATAGTGGGAGAGTGTTTAGGGTTCCGGATAGATGGACTGGAGAAGCCTTTGAGCTGATCTCTGACCATCAAGAATAAGACCCCACTAGATACGAGGAGGCTATTGCTGATGCCGATGCAAATCTATAGCATGAAGTAATGAAAGCTGAGATTGGGTCTATGTACCTCAATCAGGTTTGGGATCTTGAAGCTTCACCTGAAGGGATAAAACCCATTGGGTGCAAGTGGGTGTACAAGAGAAAGAAGGGAGCGGATGGGAAGGTAGAAACCTTCAAAGTTAGGCTTGTGGCGAAAGAGTATACTCAGAAAGAGGGAATCGACTATGAGGAAACCTTTTCCCTGGTAGCCATGCTTAAATCCATCCGCATCCTCCTTGCCATTGCATGTTACTATGACTATAAGATATGACAAATGGATGTCAAGACGGCATTTTTATACGGCCATCTTAGCGAAGACATCTATATGTCCCAACTGGAAGGCTTTATTGCTGAAGGCCAGGAACATATGGTTTGCAAGTTTAAGAAGTCCATTTATGGACTTAAGCAGGCATCGAGAGTATGGAACATTCGTTTTGATGAGACTGTAAAGTCTTATGGTTTTATTCAAAACGAAGATGAACCTTGTGTACACAGGAAACTTGAAGGCATTAATGTGGTTTTTCTTGTCCTGTATGTGGATGGCATTCTACTCATTGGAAATGATGTAGGGACATTGTCATCTACAAAGGTTTAGCTGTCTAGTCAATTCAGTATGAAGGATTTGGGAGAAGCCAACTACATTCTTGGGATTAGGCTTCTTAGAAATAGGAAGTAGAGAATGTTAGGGTTATCCCAAGCAACATAAATTGACAAGATGTTGGCCAAGTACAGCATAGACTCATGCAAGGGAGCTCTAATCTCTTGCAGACATGGGTTGTCATTTTCTTCAAAGCACTGTCCTAAGTCTCAAGAAGAAAAGAACAAAATGAGTAGGATTCTCTACGCTTCGGCTGTGAGAAGTCTCATGTACGCCATGCTGTGTACTAGGCCGGATATTTACTTTGTCGTGGGCTTAGTTAGCAGATATCAGTCAAACCCTGAGGAGGTTCATTGGCAAGCTATAAAGCATATTCTCAAGTACCTCAAGGGAACGAGAGATTATATACTGGTTTACAGGGCTGATGATTTGGTTCCTACAGGATACATAGACTCAGACTTTCAGGCGGATAAGGATGAGAGAAAATCCACTAGTGGATATGTCTTCACCTTGTCTGGAGGAGTATCAAGCAATTTTGTATTGCTGACTTAACCATGGAAGTTGAGTATGTGGCAGCTTTGGAGACATCTAAGTAAGCAGTCTGGCTCCAGAAGTTCCTTACAGAACCTGGAATCGTATTACATATGGATAAGCCGATTGTGATGTATTGTGACAATATTGGAGCAGTATCGCAATCTAAGGAACCTCGGAACCACAAGAAGGGGAAACACATCGAGAGAAAGTACCACCTGATCTGGGATTTCATCTAGAAACGGGAAGTCGTGGTCGAACATATTGTCTCAGAAAACAATCTAGCAGATCCATTCACCAAGCCTTTGGTTGAGAGAGTCTTTAAGAGACACTTAGACGCCATAGGGGTGGGCACCTATCGACTTACCTAATCTTAGAGTGCAAGTGGGAGATTGATGGATTGTATGCCCTCTTAGATTAGGTTTCTGATGTAAAATTGAATATTTTAATGAGAGAATTTATTTTCAAAAATTAGTTGTGAATTTACTTTTTGTTTATGCACAATTTTCGTTTGGAACAGACTCATTGTGTTTAAATAAGTGATCCATGTGAATGGTGGTCTTTCACAGTAAGGTATGAATCACGGGTTATTTAACATATAAACATTTGTTCTTAACCTATTGATGAGATTGGGAATCTCATCATATTTAGGTTATTATATTATGAATTCTAAATGGGGAATGACTTACCTTTAGCCAGTGAGTAGTCCACTCACTTCATGACATAAGCGTATTTCGAATACGTAGGACAGGACCGTAGTAGTGGTTTCTAAAAGTACTATATGATAGAAACCTAGACTACTACCGCTACAGCGTGGACTAGTACTCTACGACTTGAGTATGAGTTAGTGGTCTGACGAAACTGGAAGCATATGCTTTGATATGCTATAGTTGAGGTTCTATAGTAGAACCAATATACTTGTGTATTGGGTACATGTAACTAATTAGTTAAGAAAAATTTGTATAAGATAGTTTCTGCACTATATCGCCCCTTGTGGTTGTCCGAATGGTCTAAAATGTCCAGGGCCCTGGAAAACATGACTTAGATGTTTGCTTTAGGGTAGCTACCTTGGAAAGCGAAAACACTCCAAGAAGTCGTAGATCATCCGACTAGAAGCCTAAGGATGGTAGATGTCTTTTAGAGGGGTGTTAGTACACTTCTTCCTCTCTAAATGTACGGTGATGTGTAAAGGGGTATTTTAGTCATTTCACCTGAAGGTCAGAAACTTTGCTAATTCAGCATTGTCCTTGGGGTCAATATTTCCTTATAGTGATATTAGAAAATATTTAAAATGCAAAATACAGCTATTTATATAGCATGGGTATTTTGGTCATTTTAGCAGCCAAGGCAATGTGTCTTTTTTGTCCTCGGAATAGCCCGTAAGTCCTAATTAATTTTGGGTTGAGGAATTGGTCTCAGTTCAAGACGATTTTATTTTATTTTATTTTATTCAGGATGTCTAATTTATTATTAGACTGGAATAAAATAAATAAATAAATAAATAAAATTAGGAGTTGAGATAAATTAATTTTCTGGTTTATTTGGTTAATTAATTATTCAGGGCTTAGGTCCAGTTTGAATAATTAGAAAATTAACATGGGTTTAAACCAAGGGGAAATAATTAATGCTTAATTATTTATTGGGTTATTTATTTAAGCCCAAGATATAAATAATTAAAGATGAATTATTTTGGTTCATTTGGGCTCATTAATTATTTATTAGGTTATTTCTATAAGCCCAGGAAATAAATAATTCATGTTTATTATTTTGGGCCTTTTGGGTCCAAGAAAAATAATAAAATTATTTCGGCCCAATAGCTTGGACCGTAGGGTTTTTTTCAGATACAGTTTAGATGATTTTAGGGTTTAGCCAAACTTATTCTCAGGATAACATCCAAATGTTTGAAATTTGATATCCCGGGGATATGTTTATCAGATAATTAGAGACCTAGTTTTGGCTGACCAATAAACAAGTCTCTGGTAAAAGAAAAAAAAAATCCTAACTCCCTAACAACTAGAGGCACTCACGCAGCTCTCTCTCTCTCACGTCTCCTCACCCTCTGTTTTCCTCCTTGGAGCTTTGCTAACCAATAGCAAGAGAACCAATGAGACTTGAGACCGTTCTTCTTCACTATTATGTTCACCGACTAGAAGTTGGGCAGTGGCATATTCTGAGAGCTGAAAAGCTTGGTGTTCATGCAAACAAGGCGAAGTAGGAGGCTAGCGGGTTATCAACCGGAAGCTTCTTTAAGTGGGTAAGGCGAAGCGATTCCTGTCGTTCAATCCACTCCTACTCAACCTAGTAGGTTTAAAGCGTGCAAATGTATGGTCTTTACGCTTCCGTGCGGCCTTTAAGGCTTGTGTTTTTTTTTCCCTATTTTTCCCCATTGAAGCATGCTCCCCTATTTCTCTGCCCGTCAACAACGGCTCGACTAAAGTTAACGTCAACACATGCCCTCCCCCCCCCCTCCCGAGTTCCGTTGCTTTATGGCGTGGTCAGGTGAAGCGATGGGAATCGTACATCTTTTAATTCGTTACCATTCTTTTCCTGACAAAGTCGGAACATCCCGATCGTTGTAGAAGGTTTTTGACTCCTCGGCTTTAAAGTTTGCAAACGGCTAGTCTTTAAATTTTACTTTCAATAGCCATGGTCCCCATTATTCCCTCTTCACCGATACGAAATCATTTTTTCTAAAATACTCTACTCTGATCAGACTTATATCCTTCCCGCGAAATTTGACAAGATTTCCTGTTCTTCCTTTTTTGATGATTTCTGAATCTTCATGGCCACCCCAATTGATAATACCCCCCCCCCACTTTAGTTCAAGCCGAAGCTAACTTGTACTCCTTAGGCCCTCGACTATTGTCGATAGAGGTTACCATTGATCATCTACGATTTGCCCAATCGGAGGATTTTGTCCTCCCGTTGAATTGGAATGACTTTTCTATAGCCGGTCTCCCGTTTTCCTTTCGCCATTGGCCGCATCTCCTGAAGAATTATAAAGAATGGAGTGATCGCTATCACACTACCTTTGGAGCCCTTTGAGATCAATGGGGTATCAGAGATGCCGTTATAATGTTTGACTTCGACATGGCCTTTGATCGCAACTTCTTCACTGCGGTTCTGCCGTTCTGGCCTTCAACAATCAATGGCTTTATATTTCCCCATAGGATATTTTTCCCAACCATCTTGGATATTTACACCATCCTGGGCTTCCAATGCAATAGAGATGAGATCCTTAGCCTCCATGATGACGAAAGTATGGCTGCCGTCGAGGCCCACCTGGATAAAGCCACTTCTTCATGTGGTAATTTCATGGTTGCCTAAAGGGGCGTAGGCGGTATTCCATCGGAGCAAGAGCAAGCCTCATTTCTATGGTTGTGGCTCTGCAAGTACATCCTTTATTCTTACTCGGTGGGGATAAGTAACAAATAACGATACTATGTATCGGCTATGCTGAGGAAGAAAAGGAGTTGCGACCTGGCCTCTTTTGTACTGGCCTTGGTTTATTAGATGATGAATCAGATGACTTCAACCCTATCAGGTGGGAGTGACCTGACCAACCTCGACGTCCCTCTCTGGGTATGCAATTGTGGCTTTACCAATATCTCTCCCAATTTGGTGTTAACAACCTCTCGGAAGATTATGCTGAATTTTCCACCTAGTCCACTGGCTATCGGCTGTTGAAAATCTCTCTCAACAGATCCTCAGCAGGTACCATAATGTCGTATCTTCATCAGAACCGACTACAGAACATGCCTCACTTCTTCCCCTATTCTGCTAGGGAAACAGGCCCTCTTTGCTTGAAAAACCCTGCCGATGCATCGGAGGGCTATCAACAGACCATCTAAGCCAATATGCTGTGTCCTAGGGAGCTACTTTTAGGAGCCAAACTAGGCGCATAAAGTGCCAAATCATCTTGCAAACGGTATAATCCTTATTGCTTTTCTCGGTAATTTGGGCTTATTCAAGACATTCTTGCTAACCCTGGGCATGTATCGTCCTACGCTATCATGCCTACCCTATCGGCTGAAGATGTGCACATTCTAGCTAATAGGTCCCTGACTATTATTCGTTCCTTTGAGTATCATCATTTTCAAGTCATCCTAGAAGCTACACCCAACTTCAACCTATTTTGGCAACTGATAAGTGAGATACTTTTCTCTGCCCCTGTGGAAACATGGTTGCTCAGGCTGGCTAGGTCAGCATCGGTGGTGGTGGAAGCATTGGCGTCAAAGCAAAATAAACAAAGCAGGATATCTGTCGACTAAGTCCTGTTGCCGTGCTATCATTCCAAACGCCACTAGTGAAAAAGCCTCCACTCTTCTAGTTGCTGAAGAAGAAGAAGAAGAAGAAGAAGTTCTTCCTCTGCTTAGGCGATCCAAAAGGCGGCAAGGCATCCACACCCCAACGATCACCAAAATTTGGATTTCTTAGACTGAAACTTTTTCGATACTCTTCAATTTTAGACACAAGGGCTAACTCCTTATTTCTCTCCTTTGTAGAAATAAAAACTCAACTGATTAGTTGTTTCCGACTCTTCCTCTGAGTCAATACAAACCATGCCCCCCTGTGGCCTAAAAAAACAACACCAGCCGAGGAGGAAACTTTGGCTGCTTCTCTTTCATCGGCTATACCTCCAACATCTGAGACGCCCGTCTCAGAGAAAACAACGGAGCCGATCTCTGAACCCTCTTCGGTAGAGCCTCCAAAAGAAGCTGCTCTGCCTCAACTAATAACGTCTGAGTCTGCTGCGCTAGAGCTCTTGAATAGCCTAATTGGGGCAGCCCTGCTGACCAGCTAGACTTACCAAGACATAATTAGCCGTGCCCTCTTGCTGCTTACACAATCGGCTGATACCGATATTCCTGTTGAATTAAAGCATTTATTAGTTGATTACTTGGGGCATATGAGATTCACTTAGTGCTTCCTCTCGGACACCTAAAATAGGAGGGATGAAGCTTCTTGTCAGCTTAAGGCTTTGGAAATGCTCCGAGAGCAAGAAGCCTTTCTGCAATCCCATCGCTTGGAAGCTTCTACCCGCTTAAGTGTTCTTCGAGCTGAAATTTCAGAAAGGGTTGAAAAATTTGAAGAACTTGAAAAACAATTGCAAGAACTTCAGGAGGAGCTAAATTCCAAGAAAAGGGCCTTGGAAGAAAAACATGAGGCAGAAAGCATCTGTCAACAAATGACCTCCTCTGCAGAAAAAACAGTGGCTAAATTTCAGGATGAATGGTTCATGCTGGAGGCAGAGAAAGAACTGCTTCAAATGGAGCTACAACCAGACGAAAAATTGCTAGTCGGCATGCAATCATCGTGAGATAATTTTCAATCCTACTTAACCACCATTTTCTATCATACTGATGAGGCTGGTCCCTCGGGTACTCAACCTGGAGATGCCAAAATTTGTCCGCCCCCAATAGAGAAAACGGCTGTCGAGCCAGAAACAATCCAAGAAGAGGTGACTAGTGAAACGGAAAAGGAGAGAAAAATCCCACTGGAGACAACTCTGCCTAAGGAAGATCCGAATCGATTCGCCATAGTTCCGTTTGCTTAGTCGATTGAGACGCCTCACACTCCATCTGAGGAGAATTGATTTTTTGAAATGTAATAACCATCTGATCGGCTCTTTTGTGATCAGCTATCTTCATTTTTTTTTTTTTACTCTTTTTCTACCATAGTTTCTTCCCAAAATGTAGGATAAAGTTTTTTCAAATATTTGTCGTTTATGGCATTTGATGCGTATAAATTTGGGTATAAAAATCATATAAAAATAAGTATATTCCCAATCAAGTTTAAAGTAAAACGTTAACCCCAAATTATACATATGAGCAAGCGTGCTCATCATTAAGCATAGTATAGGATTCAAACGAGTATCGATCCTCCAGGAATAAGTATGCATTAATCACTTTTCTATCATTGTTTAACTGACTCAATAAAGTGAAAAAGAATAAAAAGAAAAATAAAATAAAATAAGAGAATATATACATGTTAAGGATGGAGAATTATGTAACTCAAACCATTATTTTGACAAACACGACCTTAAAGTCTTCAATCATTATCATAACGAATTATTATCTTGATATCATGAAGGATTAAGATAGATTTACTTCTTTTCCAATCCATAAAATTACTATCTTCTAGATAAATTAGCACCAGATATCCTGTCTCCACTAATTCACCAAAAAGATGCATTAAACACAATCATTGTTTAAATTTCTATATCCTGACAAACTTAAAACATGAAATTAACCAATGAATCCATATCTTGGCAGACATCAATTAACTTTTAATTACCCAGTTCTTAGCAATTAACTCTTTTGTCCAAGCAAGTTAAGAGACAATAAATATAAAATTAATGAATTGAGACCACCATCAACCCCTTTGTCTAAGCAAATTAATGAAAAGAAACAACCAACTAATCTTGTAATTAGCACAAGTAATTAAATACCAAGAATAATAATCAATTAATCAAAAGATTAAAGTAACTCTAAAAGTCATGAATACCTAAAACAATATCAAATTATAATAAAACAATTAATACATCATTATTCAAGAAAAAGAAAACAAAGTAAAAGAAAGCACTCATAGACAAGCCTCCTTCTTCTTCCTTTGTAGACCTTCTTGCACAATCCTCATTGAATTAGTAGAATTACTCCTTGATTTGAGTGATTTGATGTTATGATCTGTGAATTCTCTCATTTCTCTTGTGTTTTTCCTTTATTTATAGGCTTTAGAAGTGCTTAATTTTGTTCCGCTAGGGTTTCTGGCCGACTAAAAGTAGGAAAATACTAAAACTCTGTAAATTACCAAAAATCGCGCATGAAAATTGAGGCACTACCTTAGCATCAGGGCGCAGCCGACACCGCCTGTCCTGCCTAGGGTCGACGTTGCTTGTGTTTTGTCTCTCCAATCATTCGTTGATTTTTCTTGATTTTCGTGCCAATCTTTCCAGAGTGCAGCTAGCGCCGCCTCTAGCCGACGCCGATTTGGTTCTATTCAGCTCTGCTTCATCAATTTTTTGTCGCCTAAAAGTGCGTGCTAGCAGCACATGGCCGGCGTCGATTCCTCTGTCCTATCTGGCGCCGCCTCTATTCTGTTTTGCGACGTTTATATCTTATTTTACCCCTAAAATCTGAAATAAAGCACAAAATATCTTGTCAAGGGTAAAATCTCCAATATGAAGGAATATGACTAGTTATTGAATAAAATATATCACAAAATAGCCTCAAATAACTAGAAAATATATGACTAATTTAGGCCCTATCAACATTACTTACTTTTGTTCATCAGGTGTCATCAGCTGATTAGCCCCTCCATAAAAAATCTGTGTAACAAAAAAATGTCCTTCCTAGGAAGCGGATCACTTACCATAACGTAGGTCTTTTGGTGCAACTGGTAGTATGATTTTCCAAACTATATCTCCTTCCTAAAAGGTCCTCCCCTGTACTCTTCGGTTATAGGCTCTTGCTACCTTCTCCTTGTGCCTTTTGATGTTTTCTAGTGCTACCCATCGGTTATCTTCAACCTGATCCAAACTCATAGCCAAGGCCAGCTTGTAATGCTCAACCCACGAACAATGTTGGTAAGTTACTCGAGCCCATCATAATGATAACTTAGCAGGTAACATCGCATCCTACCCATACGTTAGCTTAAATGGCATAAAACCTGTAGTAGTTTTGAAGGCATTCTGATAAGCCTACAGAACTTCCTGGAGTGTTTCGTGCCATCTTCTGGGATTATCCTCCGATGACTTTCAGATCATGCTAATCAAAGTCTTGTTTGTAACTTTAGCTTGACCATTGGTTGTGCATAATACGGAATGAATGTAATAGTTTGACTTTGAATTGAGTTAAAAAGTTGTGAACCTTATCTCCCGTAAACATAGTTATTGTTTCAGGTATGCTGAAACGGAACAAAATACTCTGCTGAAGGAAAGTGATAATGATAGGCTGGGTTACTCTGGTCAAGGCTTGTGCCTCTACCCACTTGGTGAAATAATCCGTTGCCATTGAGATAAAGGTGTGCCCTTTAGTTGATAGTGGATGAATCTTACTGATAGCATCCAGAGCCTAATCCCTGAAAAGCCATGGCTTGATGATAGGATGCAATTTCGCAGAAGGTGCATGTATCAAAGGATTATGCTTCTGACACGCCTCACATCCAGCTACATAGGCTACGCAGTCTGTGGTCATGGAGGGCCAATAAAACCCGTGACGTTGCAGTGTCCATTTTACTTTAGGCCTGCCTAGTGAGCATCGCATAGGCCTTCATGCACCTCAGCTAATGCTTATGACGCTTCTTGCTTTGATAAATATTTTAGTAAAACTCCTGAATAGCTTCTTCTGAATAAATCATTTCTGATCAGCACAAAGTTCAACGCATTACGCTTTAATTCCCGTGACACCTCACTAGTGAGTTTCCGCAAATAGGAAACAATATCAGAATGCCAATCTTCTTCGTGTTCCTCTCCCGATATCTATTGGCACATTACTACCCCGACTCTTTTCTTGAACCCTAAAGCCATTTGAGACAAATCGTTTGCCTTTTGATTTTCAACTCAAGGGATGTGAGTCAACATAACTTATGAAAAGTATTGCAGCAATAGCTTTACTTCTTGTAACTTATTCAACAAAACAGGGTTAGTGCATTTATGCTCACCTGAAACCTGTCGGATGACAATTTGAGAATTCCCTGTTATATTGACTACTTGTGCATTCAAAGCCTTTAAGACTCAAAGTCCCAAAATAAGAGCTAAATACTCTGCTTGATTATTTGAAGTTCCTTTCCTAAATTCAAAAAGAATTCTTTCTTGTCGTTCACAAGGGGCTTCAAAGACCAAGCCGACACCTGCTTTAGACTGGGTGCATTTATGGTGTATGAAATGTATCCTTGTACTTCTTCCTTTTCAGGATTGTGTACTTCTAAACAAGGGTGTTCAACCAAGAAATCAGCTATGGCTTGCCCTTTTGTTGTTTTCAAATGCATGTGAGTTAAAAAAAAAAAGCATGTAGCTTAATTGCTCATTTTATTAACCATCCTTACAGCAGGGGGCGATTTAACAGATATTTAACTGGATCAATTTTGTACAAGACTTGAACCTTCTTAGGCAGCAGATAATGTTCTAATTTTGTACATGCGTACTATAAAGATAAGTATAGCTTTTCAACAGGAAAATACCTTATTTCGGTATCCGTCAAATTTAAGCTAAGGTAGTATACTGCTCTTTCAACCCCCTGTGTATCATCTTGAGTTAACAAGCTTCCAATGGACTCTTGAGCCCCCGAAATGTACAATTTTAAAGGCGTCTTATCGCGTGGCGACATCAAAATAGGTGGTTGTGATAAAGCCATTTTGATTTGATCGAAAGCCTGTCTGATGCTCCAACTGCCAGATGAACTATTGAGACGACTTCAATCGAGGTAAAGAGAAGAATGCCTTTTGCTTTCCTGCAACATTTAATAGAAAACATCACAGAAAATTAATGTTCCCTATAAAACTCTAGAGTTCTTTCTTGGAGGCACAGAAAACGGTCAGCAACTCGGCGCGGCTCAGCTCGACATGCGGCTTGTGAACAGTGCTTCATCTTCTTCGTTTTTTCTGTGAGAATTTTTTTCTCTGCGTTTTTTTCTGCTTTCTCCTACGGCTTCTTTAGGTGTTTTCAATTACAAAATCTCATCTAAAAAAAGAACACATTCGCCTATACCCTTCAAAATTGGGTTCACACGATTGTTCTATGAAAGCATGGAAAAATTACAGACATCCTATGCTTCTACTGTGAAGCTCACAAAGCATCTATCTCATACCAAAATAGTGAAGGATCACATGCTTAAACACCAAACAATGATCTTCTCCATTTTTATTAACTAACATGCTCCCTAAGTTAATCAATCAACATTCTCTGATACCACTTGTAGATTGAAAAAAAAAAAAAACAGAGGAAGACATGCTCTGCAGAAAAAAAAAAAAAACAGAGGCAAAAAAAAAAACGAAGCACAACGTCATGTAAGCATTTATTCAATACCTATGTGTGCCTTAAGCCTCTTTGGCTGTAAAGAAGTCGACTGAACTATAGGAATAACTCCTCCTTCCCTCCTTGATTAAGCCTCTGGTTGAAATCCTGCTATCCTCCTACTTCGCTTTGTTTGCATGAACGCCAAAGCTTTCAAAATTTCAGAATATTCCACTGCCTCAATCCTTGTTGGTGAAACAAAAGGTGAGGAGGAATGGTCTCAACGTTCTTGATCTTTTTGCTATTGATTAGCAATATCAAGAACAACAAGGAAAAGTAAAGTCATGAGAGAGAGAGAAGGAAAAAAACAAAAGGCTTTTTTTTCTCTTTTTCACAGAAACGTGAATGTCTTGCCAAAAAACCATGGTATTAGATATATGATAACAATATCCTCAAGATTTAATATTTCAAACACCCGGATATTATCAACAGAGTGAGTTGGGCTTAGCCTTAAACTCTTCTGAACCGTATTTGGAAAAACCCTATGGTCCAGGCTATTAGGCCAAAATAAGATTTATTATTTTCCTTGGATCCAAAGAGCTCAAAATAATAAACATTAATTATTTATTTTCTGAGCTTATAAAAATAACTCAATAAACAATTAATGAGCCCAAATGAACAAAAAATAATTAAACATTAATTATTTATTTTCTGGGATTATAGAAATAACCCAATAAATAATTAAACAAGCCTTTTCCATTTAGTTTAAGCCTAGGTTAATTTTCTAATCATTCAAACTGGACCTTGACCCTGAATAATTAATTAACCAATTAAATAAGATAATAAATTTCACTCAACTTCTTTTTATTTATTTTTATTCCAGTCCAATAATAAATTAAACTTTCTGAATAAAATAAAATCCTCTTTAACCGAGACCAATCCTCAACTCAAAATTAATTAGGACTTATGGGCTATTCCGAGGACCAAAAAGACACATCGCCTTGGCTATTAAAATGACCAAAATACCCTTACTATATAAATAGTTGTATTTTACATTTTAAATATTTCATAGTATCACTATAGGGAAATATTGACTCCAAAGACAATGCTACATTAGCAAAGTCTCCGATCTACAGGTGAAATGACTAAAATACCCCTCTACACATCACTGTGCATTTAGAGAGGAGGAAGTGTACTAATACCTTCTCTAAATGACATCTACCATCATTAGGCTTCTAGTCCAATGATCCATGACTTCTTGGAGTGTTTCCGCTTTCCAAGGGAGTTACCCTAAAGCAAACATCCAAGTCATGTTTCTTAGAGCCCAGGACATTTAGATCATTCAGACAACCACAAGAAGCGATATTGTATAAAAACTATCTTGTACAAGTCTGTCTTAACTAACTAATTACATATACCCAATATATAAGTATATTGGTTCTACGATAGAACATCAACTAAAGCATATCAAAGTACATGCTTCTAACTTCGTCAGACTACCAACTCATACTCAAGCCGTAGAGTATTAGTCTACACTGTAGCAGTAGTAGTTTTGATTTCTACCAAATAGTATTTTAAGAAACCACTACTATAGGTCATGTTCTACGTATTCAAAATACCCTTATGTCATGAAGTGAGTGGGCTACTCATTGAGTAAAAGTAAGCAATTCCCCATTTTTAATTCATAACATAATAACCTAAACATGATAAGATTCTCATTCTCATCAATCGGTTAAGAACAAATGTTTATGTATTAAATAACCCGTGATCTATACCTTACTATGAAAGACCACCATTCACATGGATAACTTATTTAAACATAATGGGTCTTTTCCAAACGAAATTGTGCACAAATAAAATGTAAATTCACAACCAATTTTTGAAAATAAATTATTTTATTAAAACAATCGACGTTTACATCAGAAACCTAATTTAAGAGGGCATAGTTCCCAACAATTACAAAAATCACATAACTAAACTGGTGGCATAAGTTTTCTTTATTTTGCAGGATTAGTTAAGATGATGTTTTTGGACGCAGTGTTTGTATTCAAAATACACCAACAAAGTTTTTGGATGCAGTATTTGAGTCCAAAACCTACACCCAAAATTCATTTTTGAAAAAGTTCCGTTTAGATGATTATTTTGGTTTGGATCGAAATCTAAAACAGAACTATTTTTGATACTTTATATTTCCCTCTTTAAAAAATAACTACTTCCATATTTCAATTTTTGAATTTCAAAAAAAGGGTTTGCACTTTTCTCTATATAGTTTTTCTAAATCTCTGTGTTAATTTGTCTTTTCAATGTGCTTTCTATCACAACTCTCTAGACATTCAAAGGATTTCATTTTTTCTCTCCTCCAAATCTCTATAAGTGACACACTTCATCTTCCAAAAACTCTCTGAGTTCTTCCTCTCCTAACAACCGATAGTCTAAAAGCCTTAATCTTTTCAATGGAAAAAGCAAAATCATCTACACTAAAACCTAAGAAGGTAGAAAAAATGTCTCCAAAGACGAAGAAGAAGAGTTTAGCCTTGAACAAAGCAAAAGGAAAAGAAGTTTCACCAAAACCAGACTTCTTGACATCACATTATGATTCTTCGAAATCTTCACCGGAATAGCAAAGTTCTGGAAATCAGGTACTCTGATTTATTGACTCTAAGAGTGAATCTGATTACAATGATTGAGTTTCTAGAAATAGAACTGTTATTTTTGGGTAACATGTTAATCCACCATCCTTTCTGAATCTCTCAAATGTATTGGATATGTTTGAGCATATTGGTTGGGGTAGTTTACTACTTGTTGATGAAAAATTATATACCCTACTTGTTTGGGAATTTTATACCAATTTAAGGAAAGGACGTCTTGAGGAGACAGGGGGAGGATTTATGATTCATTGGTATGTTTCTAAAGTTAGAGGAAAGGACATTGAGTTTGATCATCGTTTGTTGAATAGAATTTGTGAAGTAAGGGACGAAGGGGTTCAATATTTTGAATTAAATAAATTTTTAGAGGGAAATAACATATTTGAGTTAAAGAAATTTGAGAAAATTTTTGCTGAAGAAAGGAGTTTCGGGAATTCAAGTAACAGAAATACTAAATGGATGAATAGAGTAAGGAGGATCTTGCACCATATGGTTTTTACCATGGTGGTGCTGAGTTTTGGTCATAAGACCTCTATAAACATTTTGCAGATGGTAATTATGTTAGCTTTGGCAGAGGGAATGCATATTAGTTTTGGATTTTTAGCTGCCAAATTGATGCTGCAATCGAAAAATACCTTTAGCAAAGCCTTGCTATTTGGAAATCTGTTAACTAAGGTCTTCAAATATTTTAATGTTGATTTAAATTCAGTTCCCTGTGACCCGTCAAAAATGAATGTTTATAATTTTGATTCTTTTGAAAGAATAGGATATGTAAGAGTGGGTAATGAATGGAAGTTGCTCCGAGATACTGAAAGTGAGGAAAAGGAAAGACTCATGAAAATAAAAGCAGAAGGAATGGGCGTCCCTTCTGTTAGGACAAAAAGAAAAATTGAGGAAGATTCTCAAGAAGAATCCTCTGCTAAAGGAAAGGAAAAGGATAAGGGACTATTAGAAAGTATTTTGGACGCTATCAACTCATTGGCTGTCAAACTAGATAGCCTCAATTCAGAGCTTCAAAATCTTGTCAATAGACTGATAGCAGTGGAAAAGAAAGCAAAAATAGATGACCCGGTGTTTGCACCTGCAGTATCTACTCAAGCAAAGGCAATAGAAGAAGAACCAGTCATTGAAGAAGAGACTGAACAAGAACAACCTGCAGCGGAGGAAGTGCCTGTTACTGTGCAAACCAAGGAAAAATCTCCAATTCAAGAAGCTGTAACACCTTCTATCTCCTCTAAACCACATGTCTCATCTGAAAAAAGACAGAAGCATGTTGTGGTTAAAAGAAAATCCAGTAGGATTGCTAGTCAACACTCTCGAAAGGGTGTAGGATAAAAAACCGAAACAATTCAAATTTCCTAAGAAGACCAATTTGGCAGAATGCTCTTCAGTTGACCTCTAACCCGACTGCCCTCAATTCTCTCTGCTATCATGAATAATTTACTTTTTGCAGTTGAACAATTTATTTTTCTGTCTTTACTTATGCCCAAGCCTATCTGCTTAAATTCTGAATACTTCCTATCTATCTATATTCTATTTCTTCTGCTTCTTTTCTTTTATTACTCTTTTTGATTAATGAAAAAGGGGGAGAAAATATGAAACTGACTGGATATAATTTTCTACTGGGAAATGTTAGGATAGTTACTGGATATGATTGGGAAGTTTCTGCTGGAATATGTTGGGATAGTTTTTTGCATAAGGGATATGACTGGGAAGTTTTTGCTTGGGAAATGTTGGTACAGTTACCGGATATGATTAGGAAATGTTGGGATAGTTTTCTGCATCCGATTCTGCTTATAATTGTGAGCGTTACAATTGATTATTCTACTGATTGTGAGAGTTACAATTGACTCTGTTGACTGGGCTGTGATTATTCTACTGATTTATTTGATTATCTATCTATGTGATAGTATGCTATGCTTCTTGTTCCTAATTGTTAATAATGCATAACTGATTGACGTGTGCCTAGCAGTCTTTGAGTAATAAATTTACTTAAGGGAAACTTTGTGCTTTAATTTGATATTTTTGGATGAACTGCTTGATCTGAATATTGATCATCTGTTATCTCAGTTTGTTGATATCCAAATTGGACACTAGTTTGGTATACTGAATTTCGTCCAAAAGTACTCTTTTCATAATTAAGGTATCTTTGAGACTAGATTGATAAGATATTTTTAAGTTATTGATATGATTCTGTGACAATTTCATTGATAAAAAAATTTAGTCAGATCAAAACTCTTTGAGAAAATCAGAACAGATCATTTTTTTGAAAAATCCATTATCTCGTGCATTATGTCAGGGGGAGTTTTGGACTCATATTTCTTTAATCTAAAAATCTTGTCCAAAAATGTTTTCTTAAAAAAAAAAATCATACTGTTTTGGACATACACCTTTTGGACATCCAAAACTCATATCCAAAAAGGTTTATATTCACTTTCACCAATGTTTTGGACGTACAAAATTAACTTCAATCTCTCTCTTATTTACAAATATTCATATATGCAAATATTAAGGGGGAGCATCTCATCATATAACTTGCCTGCTATATCTCCTTTATAAAAATCACTGTATCATTATTTCTTTTTGGAATAATCGTTTGACGGAAGGATGGGGAAATGGAGGTAGGTTGGGCCATAGGCTCATTAATCCATATTTGTGAAGCTTATATATATATATATATATATATATATATATATATATATATATATATATGTATATATATATATATATATACATATATATATATATTATATCTTAATCCCATATGCACTCTTTAAGTTCTATAATGAGTTATTGTATTTCAATGAAAAATATTCTTATTTCTCTCGGTCTAACATGTTTATACAATTATTTATTTCACAATCCCATCAAGTTTTGTCATCACTCAAAAAGGGAGAAATTGATAGCCCTAAGGGCATTCTCCTATATTTTGACTTATGACAAATATTGATGTAAACTAACGTGTGTGATCTATATGTGATAGAATATGTTTGACCTCAATTCTTCTAAGGTATTCAAATAAGATTGTTAAGCATCTCTTGAGCAATGGAATTCAAGTATGGGTGATCAAGATGAAGTTCAAGCTTATGAGATTGCATACCAAGAAGTCCTTATGGAAGAACTTTAGATTAGGAATTGTTATTAAGGTATTTCTTGTTAATTCCTATGTCTATTTACCTTATGATTTAATTGATTTCTATCTTAAAGCACACAAAGAAAAAGATTTCAAAGTTTTATATCTCAGAATTTTGGATTGAGTAGTTTGGATGATTCTGTATCTAAAATATTCGTCCAAAATCCTGTAAATAGTGTCAAATCATTTATGTCTGAAAAAATGTCATTTTGGACTTATCTTTTGGATGCATCGTCGTCCGAAACATGAGTCCAAAATATGGGTAAATTTAACAAAAAAATTATAGTCGTTTTATAGTCGTTGGTATTTCACTTTATGGTTCCATATAAAGCCTTTAAACTTGATTTAACATAAGATTTTTGTGGTATCCTTCTAAGAAACACTCTTCCTCTATAAAAAACAAAAATCTCCTTTATCAAAGTATTTCAAATTAAATTCAAATTGTGTCTAAAAGGTAAAAGCGTTTGTGCTTTTTTCTTGGTGCACATCTGCTTAAACAAGTGAGCTTTTACTGTTCTATTGATATTCAATCTCTTTTGTATCACAAGGTTATGACGTAAAACCCATGTGGGGTGAGCCTTGATTTATTTGTTGATTGAGGGGTTTTAGAAAACTAAGTGTGGTGATCCTCTTTTGTATTTAGTGCAGTTTGATTTCATTAAGTTGAGTAAATGAAATTTGGTCAAAAATCTTTAAGTGTAAACTTAAGGTAGTGGATGTAGATCTTGGTAGATCAAACCACTATACATTCTATGTCTCATTTCTCTGCATACAACATTAACTGCATTGTATTTCTTACCTTAGTTTGAATCTGGATATTTCTCAAAGTTTCTTTGGATAACTCTCTCTGCTGCTATGAAGTTGGTCCAAGAAACTTGAAGATCATTAATGTTCTGTATAACAGACTACTTGAAAATTTTAGTTTGCCAAAAACCTTATTCACCCTCCCCCCCTCTAAGTTTTTTCACTTTTGTTAGATAAATATGCAAATACATTGTACAAATGAATTGATTTTAGGGTGTAACTCTAACAATTCTATCAAACTTTTAAACTATCCAGACAAACATAAAAAAAAAAAAGTATCTGGACAAAATCGAGTTTCCAATAAGCTAACCAAAATGTCACTCAAACAAATAAAGGTACTCATTGGACTTAGCATACTACCACATTGTCCAATCAATTAAAACAATCGGTTGCAAACATTTTCATTTCTTTTTCTTAGAGAACAATAGGCACCGATTTTGTTCTGGAAATGTCTTGGCAAAATTTTACTAGCCACAATTTCCAACCCAATAAATTAGTTATGTGGGTATGCATTCAATGTTATAAATTACTCTCTCCGTCCTATAATATAAGTCGTTTGACTTAATTTCACACATATTAAGATTCTTGAAAACAATGTAATTTTATGTTTTTTCTTCCTAAAATACTCATATTTAAATGTCTTGGAAACAAAAGGAGAGAGGAGAGAGAAAGAGAGGAGAGAGAAAGAGAGGGAAAGAAAATAATAAATAAGGACAAAAATGTAAAAGCAGTTTCAAAACCTTATTGAAAATTTCTCAACGACTTATAATTTGGGACAACAAAAGTAGTTTCAAACGACTTATATTATGGGATGGAGAGAGTATAACATTAGACAATTTATACCAAAAAACATATAGCATTAGACAATTCAATGTCTATAACATTGAATGGCATTCAATGTTATAGACAATTTATACCAAAAAACACAATAAATTAGTTATGTGGTATGCATTAAATGTTACAAACTAATGATTCCCACACTAAACATTCAACTTTGTATTAAGAACTGAAGAAGTGACAACCTATGGTCAAATATTAGTTCCAACGCTATTTATTTATATTGCTTTGTAGGCTTGGTTTGCACAACTAATCATGATCAGTCCGTAGTTTCATTAAAAAAATAAAGATACAGATTTTTCCAAATTTATTTTTTCCCACAAAAATAAGAACCAGATCTGCTTACTTTAAGCTGAAAGCACAGTAAAAATCTTCACCTAATATATTTGTTGGTTCACCCACTTCCATCCTACCAATTATCAACTATGAAGATAGGACCGCCAATTTCAACTGACAATATGGACACCCAAAATGGCAAAGGGAATGTGGTGGGAGTTAAGATGAACCCAACTATTTTGGCTGGTGTTTCTCAATAAACGGTGGTTTTTTTTCGGCTCTCCGTTATCGGGGTTTTAACCGAAATGGGTCAAAACCCATTTCGTCAACCAAAAGCGGGGCGGATTTATGGTGGGTAGAGTACACAGGTACCTCTAAGAATCTCGCATTTACGAAATGAAATGCGAGATGTTGGTCTCATCAACATCCGACATTGTTTTCTGGCGTCTGACGGTGAAATTGATAGTGTGCATTTGTCGTTTGTGAGGTCCTTTAACGTCGCTAGTGACAAACGTGAGGAGTGGCTTTTCTTCAGTTTTTCGTAGCCTTTTCCATTCTCTTCGACTGTCTTCTTCTGCGTTCATGGGACTGGATTCTCGACTCACAGGCGCAGCATGGCATGCAACTCTCCATCCCCAAAGCCTTTATGCATGCTATGAGATTCCTCTGAAAGAATTCTTCACGGTTCACGGGAGCTGAAGTAGTTTCTCCATCTTCATGGTTCACGGGGGCTGAAGACCTTCATTACTAACCACACGAGAAGAAGGACTATTTCACCTCTATCTGGGCCATTTTACCTCCATCTTCCCAGTTTCTCCATCTTCTTCTCCTTCTCAGTTTCGCCATTTTTCTCCTACAAGGGAAGCTTCCATATTCTTCTTGTTTCACAACCATTAGCTGTTCTGATTTTCAGAAGACACCCTTTGCTGCCGTTGAAAGAAGCCGTCCCTGCCGCCGGAAGCTTCCATCTTCATCTTCTTTAGCAGGTTTTCTATATATGAATGGAAATTACTTTATTTTGTTGTAGTATTTTGGTTCTTATTTCCAGCTCACAAAGTATTTAAGTGTTGGGTGCATGATTTATTTTAGTGATTCTCAAATGGAAGCCCATGACTGTTATGTTATATGTAAACAAGTATGAAATTTTGCTTGGCTTGAGAAAGTAAAAAAGAAAGTGCATTCTATTTTGTAAACAATAACGTTCACGTCATTCTATGTTGCTTTCTTTTGCTGTATCATTTTCCTTCTCAAACAGAAAATGCTTATTCATAAATTGCTTATCATGTATAGGTAAGTTAACTATTCTTAGATTGTTGTTCCGATTTTTAGACACTGATTCTGGAGCTGTAAGTAAGAAAATTTTCTTTTTCACGTTTGATAAGTTAAAATATGAACAAAATAGATCATTGAATGCTTCTACTTTTGGCTACGCCGAGATTTTTGTAAATCGTTATAAGACCCTTTATCTGGAGTCTAGATGGGGCGACACTTAAATATCATAGGTGTTACAAGTTTTCATAGAATTAGAGGTGTTACAACTATAGTTAACTACTCTATAATAACCTCAATTATCGATAATAATATCTATTAAAGGACCAAACTATGTCCAGTTAGCTACTCCTAAATATCCATGAAAGTAGACTTTACCTACCAATACTCATATTACAATTGATATAATACATTAGGTAAGAATACAATAAACACAACTCTAATAAGGACATATTAATTATAATTAAATTTTAACAGCATTAACATTTTTAATACTATAATTTATTAATACAAATACATGTATTAGATCATAGAAGAATCACCATATATTCAATAGAGGCTCATTTCCATTAGCGAATAAAAAAAATAGAATTAGTCCACCCCTAAATATTCCTATCTCGACTATCTCATATTGTATCGCATATTTATACATAATAAATAAGTAAACTTTTTACGTGATTAATAAAGTATTCATTATTTATATTAATACAATGTGATTAACTATTTCTTAAACTTTCTTTAATTTCTACTCTTCTTCTAACTAAAATGGTATAGTCCAACAACATCTTTTTCTATAAATATCTAAAATCAATTATTAACAAAGCCAATTGAGGATGTAAAAAAAAAAAAAAAGAGTGAGAGAGATAATACTATATGTATTCATCTAGATTATGTATAATATTAAAGGAATTATTTTATAATTTATTTTTAAAAAGTTCTAAAATAAATTTAATTTAAAATTACTTATTTAGAGCTCAATCTTACAATCCATACATTAAATTCTATTTAAATTCAATATACTAATATTTGCTATGTTATAACTTGAATTAGATTTAATTAAATTCTAATGATAATAAAGTCCATATTACACTTTAACTCACCTCTCTCATTAATTAATTTCTTTAGCTTAATTTAATAAATTTCAAACCCAAATATTTTACTCAAAGGTCCAATAGTAGTACAATCTCTTTTTATGAGTTGAGCTCACTCTAATGTGTTATAAATTACTAAACAATTCTAGTGTGTGTTTATCATGTTAACTAGACGTTAGCATAAAATTTCGTTTTCAAAGACTCCACAAGTCCGTCCAGAAAATTGTATTATGTTTGGATTCAAAGATTATGTAGGGAAATAAAGAATTAGATTCAATTAAAAAAAAAAAATACAGTTTAGTTTTTGTCAGGTGAATGAAAATGGAGGGAAGAAAACTAATTTCGTACGGGCTAAAATATATATTAAAAGAAAATATTATAATTTTAAATTTTTTTGGAGTTTTAGAATATAAAGTTTAGATGATATTTTAAAAGAAAAATTACAAAATTCTAAACAATTTTATATGGGCGGAAAGTTCATAGTTCCATAGCTAGTTTTGTTACTTATTTCAAATAGATTATAATATTGATTTGGGATTTATAAATATTTTTTAAAATTTAAAAATTATACTTACATTAAAAAAAAAAAGAAACCTATTTTGTAAACCTTAAGTACACCATAATATTTTCAGTTAAATAATTTTTTCTTTGAATGATTTATCTCCTTCTTAAATTGAATCAGGTATCCGTTTTCATAATATTTTTGGGTACGTAATTTTTCCTTTGAATAAGTAATCAACTCTTCTGTGAGAGAACATGAATAAAATTTTCACTGAATTTTAATTTTGATCAATTTTGAATTTCCTTTTTATCGAAACTAATAGACACAATTTAACCTTATTAACTTTATAGTTTATAATTCTATGAGTCTTATATAATTCCATGGCATGTATCTTATATAATTACACATTTTAACGGATGAATTTTTTGTAATTAAAAGATTATTTCCCTCCTATATGATAATGTAAAAATTCCTTAAAACAAGCAAACAAAAAATGTAACATTCAACCACACGCAATACTTTATTATCCATGAAATGGCCAAGTGCCGTCTGAAACTCCTATAAATTAGCCTTATTTTTTGCAACTTTTGATACTTTTTCAACCTTTCTTGAACACATATTCTATTGCAAAGTGCCTTAATAATGAGTATTTTTTGGGGATTGAGATCCCTTGAGTTGGGTGGAGGATGGTGCCTTTGGAACTTTAAATTAAAATTGGACATTATTTAATACATGTCATATTTTAGATAACCTTTACAAAGAACAACCAATGCAAAGATAGTTAATATTAAATTTACATTCAAATTTATGGAATTATTTAAGAATACTATATTTTTAAATTCTTAACATTTAAATTATTAGTTTAACACGATAGATTTTTTTACAATTCTCTTTAGGTTCATTACATTAAAAAAAAAAAAAGTAAAATGAAGTAAGTTACAATTCTCTAGATTTTTTTGTTACAATTCTCTCTAGATTTTTTTTTTTTTTTTTTTTTTTACAATTCTCTCTTAGTCCATTCCGTTATAATATCTAAGTAAGTTATATATTATTTTAATACGTCAAATTAATAAAAATATACAACTCATAAATTAAATAACTCAATAGACTAATAATTAGTTTGGGATATATTAAATACTCATTTTGGCATATATGTTTATGCTGATTAATTTGATATTGGTTCATAAAATAATTCAAGATTGTGATACAATGTCATTAGAAGAACATGTAAGACTACAGTTATATTGGGATTGTGAAACTATGCGTACTGCACACGGCGATTTTTTTAATCGCAATGCATTGACACTACTAGAAACTAGGCAATCAGCCACAGAAACTGGCGTAGGAGATCACCCACGGATCAGCCACAAAAATTTTAAAAAAATTAATTATATATTGATAAAAGATTTTCGTGGCTGATTCGTAGGTGATCAGCCACGAAAATATTTTTTCAATATATAATCAATATTTGATAAAAAATGCCGTGGCTGATTCGTGGGTAAATCAGACACAAATCAGCCACGGATATTTTCGTGGCTGATCAGTTATGAATCAGCCACGAAAATCTTTTATCAATATATAACCAATTTTTTTAAATTTTTTTGTGGCTGATTTATAGGTGATCAGCCACGAAAATATCCGTGGCTGATTCGTGGCTGATTCACCCACGAATCAGCCATGAAAAGCTTTTATCAAATATTAATTATATATTGATAAAAGATTTTGTGACTGATTCGTGGGTGAATCAACCACGAAACAGCCACGGACATTTTCGTGACTGTTCACCTACGAATCAGCCACAAAAATCTTTTATCAATATATAATCAATTTTTTAAAAATTTTTCGTGGCTGATCAGTCACAAATCAGCCACGGATTTTTTTCGTGGTTGATCTCCTATGAATCAGCCACAGAAATCTTTGATCAATATATATTTATAAATAAATATTTATATATAAATTAATATTTATTTACATATAACTATTTATATATAAATACATAAAAAATATTTTATATATAAATATAAATATAAATATTATTAAATATAAATATAAATATATTTAAATATAAATATTTATAAATATAGATATATAGATAAATATTTATAAATATTTATCTATATAAATAAATATATTATATATATACATATGTGTGTGTATATATATATATATATATATATATATATATATATATATATATATATATATATAGACATACATACATACACACATATATCAATACATGCATATATTATATATATATATATATATATGTATATATATTTGAAAAAATTATTTGATAAAAACGATAAAATAATTAACAGTATATAAACTTTTAATTATATAAATATACAAAATAATTTATTATATTGAATAATATGGTTTCATAGTAAATTGAATGTAATTGTTGTATTTTGTAATAGTATAAAGATTTAAAAAAAAATACAAAATGAATGTTAGGAATGGTTTAAATGAAAAAAAAAAAAAGAGACATGTCCAAGCAATTGGATATAACCCAATTGGTTAAGTCTCAACTTCTCATATGGGAGGTCATGGGTTCAACTCTCAAATGACTCAAAACATTCGTCAATTAATTTGAAGGTTACAATAAAGTGTGATTGGTTCACGAAATGGGTTGTGGACCACACTAAATGGATGCTGCTATGATCATGTGTGCTTGGTCCACGAAGTGATTAATCAACCATGACGATTTTAGCCACGAAAAAATTTCCGTGGATGAGATCAATCAGCCACGAAATTTGGTCGATCAGCCACGGAATTTGCCGTGGGTGATCAGCCATTTTCCAGTAGTGTGATTGTTAAAAATTGAGTTAGTTTTGGAGGTTTAGTAAACAAAATCTGTGTCATTCAAGGATTAGACATATCTATTTGTGAAGTTGCAAATCACAATAAGGGAGGACACTGTTATTAATACTGTGATGAGGTCTACAACAGCTGTTATAACGGATGATGATGATGATATGAAAATGATCTGCATGTTCATCATGAGATTGTCCAAATTTCGAATGCAATAGTTACAGATCTTCTAGAGCAAAAAATAACATTCCAACTCCTATCACAAAATCATTCACTACATTACGTAACTCAATTGTGCCTGTCAATTTGCCTACATTCGTTTTAAATTATCTAACACGTGTAGCCAATGATCCTCCATATATCCGAAATGAGACTTTCCAATCCATTTTCAATACATCAGTTTCAGATACTCCAATTGTTGGACTTAGCAATCAATACTTATCAGCCTCTACTGGGTTTGGTATGCCTCCACTTCATGACCGCGATCAATCTCTTCAAATACAGATGAGTCTGCCATTATTTTCAACAGCTGAAGTTGGGGTTCCATTAGATGTAACCCCGTTTAATGAATGAGTTGCTCAGGAGCCTAATTGGGTAGGTGCTTCGAAGGCGATTGGGGACGGGTTAGGACCTATGTCAGATATTGATGGGCCTATTGCAGATGATTCACTCGACAAGGATGAGGTAGATGGCAATGCCGAAGAAGATATTCCTGATCCTTCTGTAATGCAACAACCTGCTAATAGACCATCTGAACTAGTCCTCTTGTATGATCCATCGTATTCAATCTATCTTGACCAATTAGATACTTCGCAAGAGATGAAAAATGAAGCTGATGGATCGGCACCGAGTAGGGGGATGGATTTATGGTCAGAATTCAATAATGACTTAAGGGTTATCATGTGGTTTAGGGATAAGAATAAGTTACTTTGGGCTATTTGGTCTATTAGACTGGGTCGTGAGTTTATGATAGTAGAAAGTAAGAGGTCATATTGGGTTGCTAAGTGTAAAAATTCAAGTCCACAACATCCACGTTATTGGTGGATCTATGCACGGAAAAAGAACAATTATGGCTTGTGGCAAATTACTCGATGGCATGGAAAGCACCTTTGTCTAGTTCAGACGGTCAACGAGAATCATCGAAACCTGAGTGTGAAATCATGGTGAATCACATCTTGTCAATGATTCATGATAATCCGAAAATTAAAATCAGCGAAATAAATAGTCATATTCATAACACATTACATTTCACCCCGTCGTACAGGAAAATATAAAACACATGCAGGTATGCTATTGAAATGATTTATGAAGATTGACCTTTCTCATTCGCACAACCACCACGATATATGCAAGCCTTACAAGATGCAAATTCTGATACCATCGTGGCGTGGCACTTCTTGCCTATACACAGCAATGGGGCCAAGACTGTTGGATATATTTTCTGGGCGTTCAGACCATGTATTGATGCATTTGTTCACATGAAACTGGTGGTCAACATTGACGAGATATTTCTGAGGGGTATAGACAGGGAAATTTTTTTAATAGTAGTGGGTCAAGATGCTAATAACCATATATTGCCCCTTATATTTGCAGTCGTTGACGAAGAAACTAATAACAATTGGGGATGATTTTTTATCTTGCTAGGAGAACATGTGTTAAAGGATCGAAAAATTTGTTTAATATCTGATAGACACATTGGGATTGTAAATGTAGTTCATCGACTACCCCTCTGCCAAGAGCCAATAGTAGTACATAGATTTTATCTTAGACATATTCAAAGTAACTTTAATGGAAAGTTTAGAATGCATGAGTTAAAGAAATTGATATACGCAGGTGGAGATCAAAGCCAAAAGCAAAAATTTTTTAGGATTATGGAAGAAATTAGTTTGCTAAACTCCCAAGAAAAGGTATGGCTAGATTTGATTTCGAAAGAGCAATGGTCGCTTATTTATGACGGTAAAAATCGGTGTGGTAACATGACAATCAATCTGGTAGAATTTTTCAATAGTGGCGTCAAAGGTACATGTGCCCTACTCATTAAGGTGATTGTGGAGTCTTCGTCCAAAAAAGCAGTCAAATATTTCAACGATCATAAATAGAAGGCTAATCATGAGTGATATCACTTTCCTTCTAAGAAAAAATGAAAGGAAGAATACACCGTATACTGATTTTTAATTAGGATCGAGGTATTTTTAATATTAAGTCACTGCATCATAAGCATGAGAAGGAAAATAATTCATATAAAGTTAATATTGGGATCAGGACATACAATTGTTGCAAATGAAAAATATATGGAATACCATGTTCGCACGCGTTTACAGCATGTCAGCAATTGGGACTGAATCTTGGAGATTTAGTGTCATCAAAAAATACGATACTATCCTATAGACTGACTTATATAGCATAATTCAGGCTCATACCACACGAGGATTATTGGTGTAATCCTGGTTTTAGCTTGGCACCATTTCAAGAACCATCGAAGGGGCCGATTGTGGACGTTGCGTATTCGGAATGAGATGGATAAACATAATCCTAATTCACCACCTCATTGCGGCTTATGCCATCTCAATGGGCACAATAGGAGAAATTACACACATGGTGTTGTAGAATGAACTAAAAACATATTAACCTTGTGCCATGTTAGCTGCATTTTTTTAGATACAATACTCATCTGTAATCTAAATTTGTTTAGAGGCATGGGCACGCTTAGTTGGGGAAGTGCAGCCTTAGCTCATCTGTACCTTTATCTGTGCAACGCTACATCTTACAGAGCACATACTATTAGTGTCTCATTACTGTTGGTTCAGGTACGAAACGTACATTTTTTTTAAAAAAATTATTAGTTTTTAAAAATAATAATAAATATAATTTTTCTAAGCATTAGTTTTTATTGTTGAAATAGTTATGGATTTAGGAGCGTGTCCTTATTATCAGACTGACTAGAGTCTGATCGGTTGAGGATATTAATCCATGGCCCCGAGAGGATCAGCATGGGAGGGATCGTTAAAGTTTTTTCGCACCCCAATGCATGTGCTTCTTACTTATAGGGATCAGTTGAATAGGATGCAACATGATCACATAAGTATTACTTCAACCAATTTGTTATCAACACTAATTTTAAGTTAGTTATCTATTATTAACACTAACAGTTTACCTTTATGCAATTTATCTGGCAGCCTTATGATGAGCACATGTTGACTACCATACCTCCTATTGCACTCGTGGGCGACACATATGGGCATTTATCACATCCCAAAATTTTTGGGAGACAATAGAAATACATCGCCTAGATAGAGTCATGACACAGTTTGGATTGGTACAGACAATACCTGTTGCAATTGACACCGGTGATAACTTGCATGCCCGTGACATAAGGACTACCGGTGTAGGATGGTTCGAGATTGATTCAATACATATTGCCAATTGGGTTAATAGGCATTCAATAGTTCTGATTGGACAACTCAGTTACGGTCAGAATATAATTTCGCCTGACTGTGCAACATGGTATTGGACTCACACTAGGAGACTGATTGATAATTCGACTATAACGCAACTTAATCATTCGGGTTACCATTCCAGCAGTGGAGCAATTGAAATATTGGTGCGTAGATTTTTTTTAAATACTACTAAGCAATAAAATATAGAATTTGCACTCAAACAATTTATTGACATTTCGAAATATATATGTAGACTGATTCGATACACCAGATACTATACTTAGGCAATAAATGACATCAAAATGCGGATGTTATGACTAGACAAGTGTTTGCATCAATAATGAATCTCGTCACGCGTTCGTTGACTGCCGCTGGTGAGGCAAGTTGTTTGAATCACCCACTATACGAGCTATCTAGGCCAAGCTACATTGCTGATTCGATACCTCCGATCCCGTAAGAAGTCAATCGCGGAGTACCACCAGTGCAAAGAGGGGATAGACGGGCACATAGACGTGCTACAGTAGATATTCCTCAGCAGAATCACAAATCACCAGTTCACATAGAAGAATTCGATTATAAATAAGGTGATCCTGCAACAGTTGAAGATAGGTAAGATGATTTTATTACTCCGCAACATCTAGTCTTCGATATTAGATATTTGTCTTCAACTGATGAATTTGCAAACTTATACCCATCGATTGGACAGTCTCAGAGACGGCATATGCAATCTATAGAGGATGAATTTCCATCTCACCGTACCAAGGAGCAAGATACAGCCCAACTAGAAGAATAATCGGAAGAACAACATCAAGAATAACCTCAGAGACAAGTTCATCCTCCAATGAGCCATCAAAAATTTTATTGTGAAATTAGCTTTCATCTTTTTTTTTAGATTATTTCATGTTTAATAAAATTTATTGTTTGTTTCAGGTTTTAAAGTTCACGTCTTGACAATCATGCAAAATAACATATTATTCATGATTGTCACTAATATCATAAAGTCACAACCAATATTAAAAACCTATACCAACAAGATTTGAGACCAATATTAAAAACTCAACTCAACCAATATTAAAATTCCTCTACCAATAAATTCGCGAGTACAAATTACGTCAATTAAGATAATCACAATGTGAATAAAGGAAGGAATTATATTTCATTAACAATCATTAATAAAATATCGTTATCCAATTTAGTTTGTTATATAATTTATATTTAAAAATTAAAGAGAAAACAATAAGTTCAATTTAGTTTGGCCATTTTTTAAGGCAAAATTAATAAAAATAGAACTTTAAAGTAAAAAACAATATAAATTTTATTAAATGATTTAAAAAAATGCCCAAAATATTCATGAAATATTCAACTGTTATTCACTAAAATATAAATCAATAATTGCATATTTTCTTTAATATTTCACATATTTTTTGAATTCAATTAAATTATAAATTATTTGGATTAAAATAAAAGGAAATTATGAAATTTAGATAATTAAAATTAAAATTTAAATATTATTTACATAGTTGAAATTATATTTTTAGTATATTTAGATCGTTCAGAATTTAAAATTTTATAATTTTTTAACAAATAATTAAATATTATAAATTAAACTACAAATAAAAATTTATTTCAAAATCCAATATAAATAAAATTAATTGTAGTAAAAATATGTATATTACTTGTTATGATCAAATTAAATTAATAAATTTTAATTGTGAATTATTTAAATTTATACAGGCTTTTATATATTTTGTGTTATTTAAAAATATTAATTCCTTTTAAATACAAATTTAGAAGTTTATAAAAATAAAATATAAGAAATGAGAGGAACAAGTCACAAAAATAAAAATAAAAATAAAAATAAAAGTAATAGTAATAGTAATAGTAATAGTAATAGTAATAGTAATAGTAATAGTAATAGTAATAGTAATAGTAATAGTAATAGTAATAGTAATAGTAATAGTAATAGTAATAATAATAATAATAATAATAATAATAATAATAATAATAATAATAATAATAATAATAATAATAATAATAATAATAATAATAATAATAATAATAATAATAATAATAATAATAATAATAATAATAATAATAATAATAATAATAATAATAATAATAATAATAATAATAATAATAATAATAATAATAATAATAATAATAATAATAATAATAATAATAATAGGAGCAAAACTTCCAAATTTAAATTACAAAAATGATAAGTATTATGATCAACCTTGCCTATGTGGAGGAATACTCGGACCTCGCGTTTCACAGAAGTAAGGACAGTAAATCTCCGGTTTCATAGACGGAAAATTTTGCTTTTCAAAGATTTTCTTGACCAAAATTCTAAAACTTCTATAGTAGCTAAAAGATGTAGTATATTTTCTTGGTTGCCAAATTTTACTTCAATTGCAATTAATTTGGTTATTTAGGTAAAATTTCCTCTTTTCATGTTTTTTTTTTAATTATGTTGTTACATTTTTAAAAGCACTGTTTTTGGACCGAATTGAACCGACCGGTCAAACCGTGAACTAATCCCCCAACTAGTCCAGTCCTCTCATTCGAATCAGAATTCCAAAATATTGTTCTATTTTGTGTGAACCGATTTAGACCGATCGGTCTAACTAGTGAACCGACCAATCCAATCGAATTGAACCGTTCATTTTTTTTACTAAATAAAATAATATATTCTTAAGAAAGATTATATTTATGTATTTATGTATATATATATTTATATATTTATAGACTTGAATTATTTTATATTATTGATCAATTTTATTTTTAAAAATAATTATATTTTTAATTTTTAAATTATAATATTACCGGCTCAATTATGATTCAATTACGACTCAATTACGTTTGGACTACTGAACCGTAAATTAGTAAATTTTTTGATTCGATGTTCAATTCGGTTTTGAAAACATTGTTTAAAAGTGCTCTCACAAATCTTGATTCATGTGATTGTATCTTGCAAAATCGTAACAAAACTTTTAATTTCTAGAACGGATTTGAGAAATATATTGCAAAAATGATTTTAAAACTCTAAAATGCCCTAAACACTTACAGTTCTTTTTAATCATTAATTCATTCAGTTAATAACATTTATATATATATTTTTTGCAATTTATATATAATTGTGGATTAAGGAGAATCGCTTTAAAGCAACTAACTGATCGAATAGACACGCTTAATAAAAAGAATTTTTTAAAATTTATTTTTCCTGTGAAAAAATTTTAAGAGTTTTTTTGTAATAGTAGAGTTATCTGAATTCATTGAAATCTGAATTCAATGAATCAATTTCCGTTATAAATATATGCCTAAATTCACTCTGCAAATCACCCCGATAGCTTCAAGCTTATATTCTCTTTTAGACACGCAGAGATTATAGAAATTAGAGGGAAAGATGGGATGCTAGGTTAAAAGAATTGTTACCAACAGAGTCTTGATTCAGCACAATAAAGGTTCTTTTGTTGTTGAACGGAGCAGCAGCTACTCTATTGTTGCAGTCGGCCTCTTGCGCCATGGTTACTATGAGGGATACTGACGGCAGCATTAACAATGAAGACATTTTGGATATTGGTGGTACTTGGAAATTCGCTTCTGGCGGAAGGTGCAAATACCAATCCATCTCGGAGGCCTAATGTTGTGAATATGGCAATAATTGGTACCCTATCTTCAGTCATGACGTGATATCCACATTGCAAATGAGCTCCAGTGTCCACTATGATCTATTGTGGCCAAAGACCCTGTCCTTTCGTCACTTCAGTCGCCATTCTTTGTGAGGACCTCACCAAATGAACTTTCATTTGATCAGATGGCTGCTATAGCAGAAATGGTAAATTGTAAATTGGCTCCCAGAAGATTTCACATGAAACAATGCAGATATAATGTAATTGGGAAAACAGGCCTGACAGAGACGCTAGAGATCCACAAGTTCTGTAAAACTGTAAGGACACATGAATTACACATTAAAACAATAGCAACGTCCAACAAGCGTCTGCTTTTACAACCTTCTAACGTAAACATCCAACAGGAAAATAGGGACAGAAACACCATTCAGTCTAACACCAATAACCAAGAGTAAACTAAGCATGGAGATCAACTCAAGCACATAAGCTACACAGAGAATTTTGCTGACCATCCAAACAAGGAAAAAATAAATAAACGAAAGGGGAAGAAGAAAGATCAGACTACTGCTATCTATGAACAAAGAAAAGATCCCGAAAATCAAAGCCAGCAATCGACGCCCACGAGATCATCGGAACTTGAAAAAAAAAATCAAAATAAGAATTGAAGTACCAAAAACTTACAAAATTCATATCTTTACCAAACACCAATTCAGGCACACTTCGCACAACACAAAATTACACAATCAACCAAATTCAAGTAAATCTTTCCTAACTTTACAATCAAAACCAAGAATTTCAAGCAAAAGCACACTCCCAGTAGACAAATACGTCGCAGCAAGAAACATAAGATAACCATAAACAACAATAAAAAAAAAATTCCCCACGACAATAGTGGTGCAGGGCAAGAACCCATAAGTCTGCTCACACTCCGCCGCCCCAAACAGAACAATACCGGACAGGGAAGGAGCGAAGCGAACAGAAGGGTTTTCCCTAGAGCCCAAATGAAATTTGTTCCAAAGGTCGAACCAAATTCAAACTAGACGCTATCTAATTCTATCAGACAGTCACGTTCAAGCCAATCCGGTGCCGCCTCTAGCAGCGATGGTGCAGTAGCGGAGAATAGGATTATGATGGGTAACGATGGGGAATGGGTTTCTAACAGTGGAATACACAGTGGCAATTTTGTAAATTACTTACCCCAGGACGAGGGCGTGGCTTCGGGTCTTGGCGCTCATGAGGGTGGGTTGGATCCCTTGGAGTCTGAGCGAGTGGTGGCTCTTTTGAATAGGGAGCTATCTCGCCTACTTAAACTAAAGCCCATGAGGTGGGTTATCAGTGAACCACTATGCGTGGTAAAATAATAAATATAGGACCGTTTTTACTTTTACTGCTAATACTATAATACTCACCCTTTCCTATTTGTCCTCACTCCTAAATTGACCGTTTCTTAAGGTTGAGGGACTTTTTATTTGCAGATGATAATAAATGATTTTTAAATTCAAGTTTAAATTAAGTGATAAAATGGATCCATAGTTAAAATTATTTTGTCAACATGATTGAAAAAGGCATCCATTATACATACATAATATATATATATATTCTTTTATTTTTAATTCATATAAACAAATAAGTTTTAACAATTATAAGGTTTAAGAGAAAAAAATTTGTATTATTTTTATAAAAATTATATAATTATTTTAAAAATTAAAAATTATAATTATAATTTAATAAGTTGATAGATAATAATCTCCTTCTATTTCAATTAAATTGATAATAATTAATTTAATGTAAAATTTTATATAAAATAAAATTTAAAATATATGAATTTCGAAATTTTTTATATTAAATATAAAATATATATTAATTATTTTATAATATATAATATATAAAAAAATTTAATTTTTAAAACAGTATAAAATAGTAAATTAATTAATATAAATAGAATAATATAATAAAAAAATATTATTCACTTTAAAAATGATCACACTACTTGGGGAACGCAAGTTTGATCGAGGATGGGAGAAGAGAGGTGGAAGAAAAGGCTCGGGACTGCATAGGTTTCTTTTTTGCCTTAATGATGTGATGCAGTGGCTATATGTCCCCGGAGTATGCAATGGAAGGGATATTCTCAAAAAAATTAGATGTGATTGGACTACATAATTTAAGATTAATTTTCAACAACCTCTATATGATAAATTGTGCATCATAAAATTGCGACGATAAATACGCCGTGCAGATCATACGTCAAAGCGTATTGATCATAAATTGGGTGGAGATTATGTGCATCAATTTGTTCACATTCAATTTTATTAACGTATGATGCACATACTCTCATAATTGTATAGAAAGAATACATGTGGATATATAGATTTTAATATGAATACAAGGTATACCCCATATATTTTAAACAATAAATTTTCCTCCTGTGCAACGTACAGGATATCAACCTAATTTATTTAAAACATAATCTGTGCAAATGCTTCACCAAACAGCCCAAAGCAGACGTGCATGAAATTGCTATCCAGTTAAGCATTAAGGGACAAGTGACAACCTATTTTCCCACTTTAGTTATAACCTAGAATACAATATTACCAATTAAACCTAACTACCAACTAAGGTGGGGAAGGTCCAAACTAATACTTTTTTTAATTTTTTTTTATAAGAAAACCTACAATTACTATCAAAGATGCACATAGGTTCCTGTTTTAAAAGAGGTAAGAGAACCCACAGTTGCTATCAAAGATGCACATATGGCTTATGTCTTAAGAAAGATTCGAACTCGAGATATCATGTAAATTTTCAACATGTAAATTTTCAATACCAATTATCTCGATCAACTCAAGAAACACTTCAAATTAATACCTAATATGCTACATCAGAAGCAGTAAAATGTGGTTGATAGTTTCAATTTACAACTTCAACAAGGTAGAGGAGTAGGAGAATCTTGAAGGATTCTAGCCCCCTACTTACTTGAAATTTAGGACTAGACCTACTCTTTTTTTCTTTTTTCTTTTCTTATTAGTTGTCTTAAATTATTGTAGTGAACTTCAGGCTTGACCCGTAATATGGTAATATGTATTTTCTATAAATATATAATTTTAGAAATTTTAAAATTAACTCTCTTTGAACAATTATCCAAAAATAAATAAGAAATCTCTCACTCTCTCCGCCCATGGACGTACGTCATATCGACCAAACCACATAAATCTTGTGCATCATTTAATTTTTCTTACTTTTTGTTCATTAGATTATTACTATTTTCTGTAACAAATGATATCAAAGTTTGGTTAGCTAGAATTTTCTATTTAAATTTGGGTATATAGGGTTTTGTTTGCTGATTAAGATAACATCCCACAAGTTTGATGTTGATAAATTTGATAGATCAAATGATTTTACTTTATAGAAGGTGAAGATACGGGTTCTTCTGGTTCAACAGGAATGTGCAACAGTATTGGAAGGAGAAAAATAATTCCCAGAAGGATTGAAGACGACGGAAAGGATAAAGATTTTTGTCAAGGTCCATAGCACGATTCTGTTTAAGGATTAGAAGAAATCCTTAATAAAGGTACTCGTTGGACTCAACACACTACCACAATTTCTAACCCAAAGACAATTTATACCAAAAAACACAATAAAAGAGTTACGTGTTATGCATTCAATGTTGTAAACTTAGAACTTAAGAAGTGACAATCTTCCTATGGTCAAATATTAGTTCCAACCCTATTTATTTATACTGCTTGGTAGGCTTGGTTTTCGCAACTAGTCATGATCAGTCCGTAGTTTCATTAAAAAAAAATAAAGATACCGATTTTCCAAAATAATTACTTTTCAAGAAAACACCTTTTTTTTCCCCGAAAATAAGATCCAGAGCTGCTTACTTTAAGCTGAAAGCACAGTAAAAATCTTCACGTAATATATTCGTCGGTTTACCCACTTCCATCCTACCAATTATCGACCACGAAGATAGGACAACTGACAATATGGACACCCAAAATGGCAAAGGAAATGTGGTGGGAGTTAAGCTGAACCCAATTGTTTTGGCTTGTGTTTCTCAACAAAATGGCGATTTTTATTTGGTCCGCACCCTCCACTCAAAAAGAAGGAAAAAAAAAAAGGCGAACACATCAAATAAAAACTTCGAAGATTTTCTTTGACCAAAAAGAAAAAAAAAAAAATCTAAAACATCATCTAAAATTGCAAATAAAGCATTATCCTTGGAAATTTATTTAAAGCATCATCTGTGCAAATGCTTCACCAAACAGCCCAAAGCAGAAATTGCTATCCAGTTAAGCATTGAGGGACAAGTGACAACCAATTTTCCCACTTTAGTTATAACCTAGAATATCATATTGCCAATTAAACCTGACCACCCACTTTGCAGGCTAAGGTGGGGAAGAACCAAATTAATACTTTTAATTTTTTTTTATAAGAGAACTAGATAACAAAGATGCACATAAAACTCGAAATATCAGTGTGGATTCTTAATACTAATCATTTCGATCAATTCAAGAGATACTCTAAATTAATATTTCATTTGTTTTAAAATAGATATTCATTTAACCTTTTACACACAAATTAAGGATATTAAAAATCATGATATTTTTTTACTATTTCCATTCAAAATGTAAGTCGTTTTAAACCTAAAATATTTTCTCATAATATAAGTCGTTTTACAAAATTTTAAAAAGATTTATTACTTTTTTCTTATTCTATCATTCCTTTGCAATCTCTCTCTTCCCACTAATTATGACCCAACTCTCTCTAATTACCAAAACAAATAAAGAATTTAATTAGGAGTATTTATAAAAGCTTAGTTTAAAAAATGTTTGAAATTTAGAGTCTTAATTCTCATATATAAATCTAAAACGACTTATATTCTGAAATAGAGATAATATATGAAGTTCGAACTATAATCCTAATAAATATTCTTTTCTCTTTTCAAAGTAATTGTTCTTATCTCTATATCTCTCTTTGTCTTCTACCTACATTACATTAAATAAGGGGTAAGATAAGAAAATATTAATGATTAATACATTAAAAAATTTAAATGAAAATCTACTTTGAAAAAAAAATAAAAAAATTGAATGCATATTTATTTTGAAAAAAAAAAAACTTTTTATACGTTACGTCATACGCGGTCAAATGTGGTCAAATGTGGTTTACGGTTTCAATTTACCACTTCAAATATGGTTTACGGTTTCAATTTAGGACTAGGCCTGTTCTTTCTTTCTTTCTTTTTTTTTCTTTTTTAATAAAATTACTAAGAAAATGAAAGAATTTGATAGACTCTTACCAAGTATCAAGAGAAAAATAATACGTCAAGATAACTTTTTAATATACAAAGTGACAATTAAGGGTGAATTTGGTTGGAGTGAAGGTGAGAAGGAAAGGAAGAGGGAAAGTAAAATAGAGCGTAAATATGTAATTTACTTAGTTTGGTTGAAGTGATTAGAGGGGGGAAAGTATATGTCTTTTACCTCAGATTTTTCTTCCTCTCCATTTTAAAGGGTTTGAGAAGTAAATGAGGGTTAAAAGACTCTCTTGTTCTAGGGTATTTATTTTATTACAATTCTACCATACTTTATAACTTTTTATGAATTAGCTTTAAGGGTATAATAGTAATTCAATAATTATTTCCTCCCTATATATTTTACAATCAAATAATGTGAGGTAAATTATATTTATTTTCTTTCCACTCCAATTAAACCGGATGAAAGTAATTACATTTACTTCTTGATGGAAGTAAAATGTTCCACCCTCTCTCCCCTTTCCCTTTCCCCTTCCCTTTGCCAACCAAACTCACCCTAAATTTCAAACTCTCCGGTGGCAAATGAGCAAAACGGCTAGAGACACTAATTTTGAGAGAAATTGCAGTCTAGATTCGCCAAAAAGTCTGCTGGCCGATTGCCTTCACAATAGACGTGAAAACCTTATGGACGGAATTTTTGCTACCAACAGGAAAAATATGGCAACTCAATGGGGAAAACACCAATATTCTCTTCTGAGTATCAGGATAACTTAATAATTTGATGAATTATTTGTATATACATATAATATGCATAGTTATTAACTAGTATTTAATATGTACTGGACGACTATATGTATGTTTTGTGTGTGCGTGCATGCGTCGAGAGAGGGAGGTTTACATAAAATTATTTCATTAGCATTATTCCTATTTTCATTTTTCCTTACATAACCTAATTAATTGCTCATAAAAAAAAATAAAAACTTCTATTTTGGTCAATTTACAGAAAATTAAATACTGCAATGAATATTGGATTGAGATATAGTTGTCTTCTATATATGGTTGATTTGATCCTTTTGAGAATAGAACTTTTGGGGTAAAGAAACTTATCAAAAGCTCACAAAATTACCCGAAGCTGTAAACCACATCAACTTTCTTTTTTCTTTTGGGAATAAATTACTTTAAACACCTGTACATTCTCTTTCAAATATTGCAAGATAGAGTAACACCTATATAAGTTCACACCCTGAATCTAGACCTTAATCTAAATCTATAACCTGACACAGTAGGACTCTGAAGGTTAACCCAAAGGATACTAAACCTCTTTCGGCAAAGCAATAACCAAGATTCATTATATATACAACAATTGACACCTTCAAACTCATTACATCACCAAAGTAGAAATGCTTAAGCATCAAGGAAGAAGTGACAAATTCGTGAAGAAAACCCATCCGGTCTCGTCTCATCTCGTCTCGGGTCCGTGGGAATGGAACTTATAGATTTATCAATATTCATGCTCAATTACATGACTACTGTCCTTTCATTTGGACCAAAATAAATATCGCAAATCGATAATAAGTATTTAGATAAATTCTTATATACTATTCACATATTCAATCAAAATATCATATAATATAAAGGTCTTCTAAAAGCTCGACCTATTTTCCCAATTTAGTTGTAACATAGGGTAGCATATAGCGAATTAAACCAAAAAACCTACTCTGGATGCTAATTAAGGTGGGGAAGATTCAAACTAATATACTTAACATACTGCATCGTAAGTAGGTAAATGTGATCGGTAATAATTTTATCTAGTAGTAGGAGAGTAGTTACACAAAACGCATATTTTGAGTTCGACACCGAATTCCTTACCATTCTCTCCTGTCTCTTTCCCACTCTTCGTCTTCCCTTCCCCTTCTTTAATTTTTTTTTTTTTAAAAAGCAGTTAAATGTGGTAACGGTTTCAATTTAATTATTACATCTAAAAGGTACAGGAGTAGGAGAATCTTGAAGGGCATAACAACTTGATTGAAATTTAAGACTAGGCCAGCTCTTTTAGGAGCAAGTAAACTAATCTTCATTTGATTAGTTATTTAGCTATACAAATTTGGATATAATAAGCGTCCGGCAAAATAATATAATAATTATACAATACCCCATACTACATTTTGGTTAGATAAGTAAAAAGAGAGAGGAAAAAAAAAAAATAAAAGAGCGAGCAATGCAGCAATCCTCACTGAACGGTGTAAAATAACAATACTTGACAACAACTGAAGTATACAATACCTTAACCAAATAAATTTTTCATGCTAGGCACAATGAGCCCGCTTTTTTCATGCAAGGCCACCTAAGATGAAAATCTACTCCGGAAAATCATATTTAATAGGATTGCTTAACTAAGTCTTCCACTCCGATTCCCTTATAAATAAGTCTCCACTCTCCTCTCTTTCTGTATTCCTTTGCTTTTCTCCAGTTTTGATTTCATCCTTCAAACAAAAAGAGAGAAAACTTTATTAGTAATTTCTTCAATACCATGGCTCCTCATAGGCTGCATTTTGTGATGGTTGCCTTGTTTGTCTTAAGGTTTCACAAAGTCTTCGCTGCAGACCCAGACATGCTCCAAGATCTGTGTGTTGCTGACCTCAAATCTTGTAAGGAAAACATTGTTCAAATGCTTATCTTGCAGTTTTTCTTTCCCAGTTTTTGTTGTCACTATACATTTAAATTACTTAGTAATCACAACAGAACAAACGTTGTTGTATTTGTGTCACTAACTAGATAAAGTTATGTGGATGAAACAGATATTTTGGTGAATGGATTTACTTGCAAGTCCAAATTCACAGCCATGGACTTCTCATTTTCTGGCCTTGCCATGCCAGGAGCCACCAATAACCCATTGGGTTCAGCCGTGACACCCGCCAATGTGCAGCAAATCCCTGGCCTGAACACTCTCGGTGTGTCCATGGCACGCATTGACTATGCCCCCGGAGGCCTAAATCCACCCCACACACACCCTCGTGGCACCGAAATGATCTTTGTCTTAGAAGGTGAACTAGAAGTTGGCTTCATTACAACAGCCAATGTGCTCATATCCAAAACCATCAAGACGGGCGACAATTTTGTATTCCCCAGAGGTCTTGTTCATTTCCAGAAGAACAATGGCAAGGTACCCGCAGTTGTTATTGCCGGGTTCAATAGCCAATTGCCCGGTACTTCAGTCATCGCAAACACGTTGTTTGCAGCTTCACCACCAGTTCCGGATGATGTTTTGACTAAGGCATTCCAAATTGATACCGTGGAAGTTGAGAAAATCAAGTCCCGACTTGCACCGAAGAAGTAGATTACAAACAAATGTGAAACTCTTTCCTTTATTCTCTTTCACGTAATAAGGCACAATATTCAGGACGTTTATCGAACAAGATATGTGGGTATACCAAAAGATTGTAAGGGGAAGATAATTTGAACTTGTGATGTTTCCAAATCAAGTATGTTATGTTTGTGTTTGTTCTAAAATCGTCTCCAATTTACTCTTACTAGTCACTGCGAATCTGCGATGATGATCTCTGCAGGCATTTCTAATTATGCTCAACATTTTAGAAGCCTGAAGATTTTATGCTTTCTATATTTCCAGTTGCAAATATATGTTCAGATTTCACACAGCACATAAAGTTTAGAAAAATATTTGACTCTTGTAAATTATCACCCTACCTTTTTATATTTTAGGGGATCATGTATTCTAACAAAGAGAAAGGAGAAAGGTAGGGGACCAAGATCATTTGGTCTATTAATGATGATTTTTTGCTAAAAATGGCCCAATTGAGGATTTTTTTTTTTCAATCAACTGACCTAATCTATATAAGTAGGCCTCAAGTAGTATTGACGCATAATTTAAATGCGTTCTACTTAAATAAAGACATGTTATTAAAATACGTTATGTACTAATATTTTTATTTTCGTAACAATATTACAATAAAATTTAAACTCTCAACTAATTGTATGGTCATCTTTGTCTTTGACATAGCGAAATATGGCTCATGAAAATTTAATGGCTTGGGATGGCATCACCAGTTTATGTCTCAACTAACTACATTGTTGTAGAGAAAAACGAAGATAAGGAAAAAAAAAAAAAAAAATACTAGCAGCAATAACATGCTAAGCTTCATAGTTGTCATTGTCTCAATATTTCTAATTTAGGGGGATTGTCAAGCTATACGTAGAGAATTACCTAGAGGTGAGTTTGATCCCGAATTTTTGTTGTGGAAATCGAGGCTAAGAGCCGAAATTTTTTGCTTCCATGTTGCGGAGAACTAATTTTGGGGAAGAAGAGATATTCCTATAAGATGCATTACCAAAATGAAATACGTCCTTATTTAAATTTGATACATTTAGGTAATATGTTAAGACCATATAAAATGTATTGATAAATATCGGATCAATTAATTCTGAAATTGTTTTAATTAAGTCATTTTTAGGATTAAAAAAAACCTTAGCTTATCACCTTAATTTGAATAATTAAGAAAGTTATAGTAGGACCTATATCTAAATAAATCCTTTGCATTAAAAAGGTCAGTGGTGGAAGTATAAATGAAGAACATGTTTATGCTTAAAAAAAAGAGGATATTTATATATAGATATTTAAAAATAGAAATAGAAATATTTAATTTAGATTGCAAAAAGTATATAAGGAATACATTGATACATTATATAAAAGTATAGTACAGTATATAATATATATTCCTTATTTTGACATACCAAAAGGTTAAAAGTAAATTAGATAGGTTGACATTTTATTGTTATAGGAATTTTTTTTTCCCCTTTGCAAGTTTGTTAATGTTTATTGTATATAAAAAAAACTTCAAAAAACAAAAAGAAATCAGCTTGGGCATACCTGTGTGCCGTACCTGTGTGTGCTTTTTTTTTTTTTCTTTTAATTTCGTTGTTGACCAGAAAAATGTGTGAACTTAATTTTATTAACGTTTTAGTGAAGCCAAACTTGGGCATGACCAATCTTCCGTTGTAGGGTCCATGCAATTAATAAATGTCCGGTCCCTGAGAAATATGACATAATGACAAAGAAAGACCTTGTAAATAATGATATTTTTGTGAGGTTATGAGTTCAATTTTTATCTATGTATCGTGCATTTTATGATTTACACATTTCACAGACGGCATAAATTTTTAGATGAATAGATAATAATGAAAATGGTGGGACTATCTAATAGTTATTTTAGAGACAAATATTAAAAGGCTAGTGATATTGCCAGTTGGATTCCTTTTCTTTTTTTTTTTTTAACTTTTTTTATCCCTAATTATAAAATTTCAATTGTTTTGATCCTTTTGACTATTTCCGTTAGTCATATCGTCAATAATAAGGGTAAATCTAATATTTTACTATTCTCTCTATTTTAAATATTTATTAAAAAAGACTAAATATGCCAAAAATAAAAGTTAAGGGATTAATTGACAAAATTTTCAAAGTATTATTGTAAATAAATTTGAAATTATTACTTAACTGTATAAAAATTTTATTTTATTAAATATTTGATAGTAATATCAACTATATTAGCATACTAATTTGACACTTTTGATATGATAATTTTGTACCGTTGGATTTACTTGTATGGAAATTAAGCTCATGCAATGTCATCCCAACATTTAGAATTTATCATTTTTACTCTATATTTCATTTTGAAAAAAAAAGAAAATCTAAAAAACCTAATATTTCAATAATTTGCCTCTACAATCTTTATGATTTTCGAGTCTTTCCTGTTGATGAAAGAGTCAACTAGACTTTTATATATTACCATCTAAAGTGAAGAGAATATTGAAGTACCAGATTTGCTCTTATTGTTCACAGTCTAACTAAGGAAAATGGTCAAAAGGATCAAAACAGTTAAAATTTTATAGTTATGGGATATAAAAAATTGAAGAAAAAAAAAAGAGACCTCAACCATCAAACAATAAAAGTTAAAGAAATAAGTTGGTAATTTTTTCTTTAAAAATAAGTCCATTAAATTCATTCTCTTTCCTCTGCAATTTCTCCTTTCCCCATGTGCATTCACTTTGCCCTCTCCTCTCTTCGTTTTCTCTCTCTTCCGTTTAGTTTTTGGGTTGAAACTGCCCATTGTACTTGCTATAAACACTACAAGAAAAAAGGGCTTTTCTAATGCAAAAAAGCGTCAAGACAGTAGGTCGTTAGTGACACTTTTGACGTTATGACGCTTTGGAACAACGTTGTCCAAAATCGAGTCACAATAAGTATTATGTTGTGACCCTTTACAAGCGTTAGGAAAAGTGTCTTATTCTGACACTATTTAGCGTCACAATAACTCCTGTATTATGACACTTTAAATGCGTCAAGGAAAATATCATGTAATGACACAATTTAGTGTCACAATAGGTTCTGTGATGCTATAAAAGTGCCAGGAAAAGCGTCATGTTATGACACTATTTTATGCTACAATAATTGTTGTGACACTCAAAAGCGTAACGAAAAATTTCATATTATGACACCGTTTAGCGTCACAATAGGTGTTATAATACAACAATAAAATATGTCATTATAGTAGTTATACTTGACACTTTATAGTGTCACTACAAATCCTAAAGAACGCATTTTAAATGTGTCAGCGACACTACAAATCCTAAAGAACGCATTTTAAATGTGTCAGCATAGATTCCTTTAATTAACATCTTTTTGTGTGCCATGATAGGCTTTTTTTTCTCCTTGTCCTCTCTCTCTCTCTCTCTCTCTCTCTCTCTCTCTCTATATATATATATATATAGATAGCTATTTTATTCAAAACAATCAAAAGTAGACAACATTGAAGAGAAAGTCGGATTCAAAATATAAATTTCATAACATCCAAATTTAACATTCACAGTCGTTGTTCAAAAATGAGGAATACAATATTTAAATACATAAGTAATTCCTTAAACCAAGAATAATTTATCTTGTAGTTCCTCATGCCAAGCATCATTGATTTTGTTCCAATCCCAAATTGTTGTGATATTGAAACACCTGTTTAATCTTCGTCGTAAATCTGCACCTATAATATTATATAGAATAAATTTAGCAACAATATTGTAAAACATGATAAAAATAAAAAAAATTATTAAAATAATTAATAAGGTGAATAATATTAGAGATTACTAATATTAGAAATAATAACAAATAAGAACTAAAAACTCTCAAATTGAAGACTACTTTTGCGTAAAGCACTACTTGCAAATTGAAGACTACTTTTTGTCTCATCAGCATGAATCTGTATTCAACTTATCACAAATTAAAGGAACATATAAATATTCACACAAAATATAAGAATGAGCTCAGGAAGCCAAAAAAGAAAAAACTAGACATGAAGGCAGAAGTATTAGCTACTCAAATGCAAATGCATTCCACATATTATATCTATTATGGCCTCAAGACAATTAATAAATTTCAGTAGCAGATAGTGCATAAGGTTTATAACTTGAAATGCCATGATAAAGGTTAAAATATTCAAGTTCACAGTACAAAAGAAATAAAGAATACCACATACCTATATGACGGATTCCTTTTCTCCCGCTTATCATTACTATCTCTTCTTACTATAGGTCCCACGTATACTTTTAGCTTTGACAAAACTGAACAAACCAATCTCTCCCATCTTTTCTCACTCTTCCCAATATCATCTTTCCTTGTCTCCTTCTCTCCTCTGTCCTCCCTCCCCTCTTCCCTATCATCTGCCTCTTCCTCTTCCTCATTGTCTCTTTCTCTCATTAGTCCTCCTTCCCCTCATTTTAAGTTTGCCAATTTAATTCATGCGACGGCTCACGAACTCCAATACACTACTTTTCTATAATTGCATTCACATTAAACTATCTCTATTCATGGCCTCTCTTCTTCCTCGCACATATATATATATATATACATATATTTTTTTTTTCTAGTTTTTTTTCTCTTTATTTGAACCCTTAATCATTAGTGGACTTCAAAAAACCACAAAGGGACTAGGATTTTTTCTTCGGTTCTCTTTCTCAGAAATGGAAAGTCATAATTCGTTTGAGAGGTGGTCAAATTTTGGCTTTTCACCCGTCTTCTTCATCTGGAAATATGCTTGATAATGAAACTGAACTTCTTTTGGTTTGTTGTGATATGAATCGGTGGAAGTTCTGGACATGTTGTTTTGGATTTCCAATTTGATTTGCCCATTCAAGAGACTGCTTTTGATGATGTTCCTTTGATGGAGGATATACTTGTGCATGATCATATTTACTCCCTAATAAATTTTGAACAAAGCCAGAACATGGTTAAAATGCATCTTGAATTTAATATCGAGGCGAATCAACTGCTATTATTGTGTGACAGCAGTTAAGATATCACTTCAGACGAAGTTCTTGTGAAGAAGAAGATGATTAGGAAGCAGAGAGAGGAGAAGGGCAGTAGCTCCAAGATATTATTAAGATCAATCATTTCGAAATACTTTTACATGCCACTCATTCGAGCGGCCAAAGAACTGAATGTTAGCATAACATTTCTCAAGAAAAGATGTAGAGAGTTAGGAATTCGTCAATGGCCTCAGAGGAAGTTGATGAGTTTGGAGACCCTAATCAAGAATGTTCAAGTTCTCTCTCATACACACTTGTGCATGAAGAACTAATAATTATATGGCCCCAAAGATAACAAAGAACTAATAATTTGAGAGTATGCATTTAGATTTGCATGAGATGCGAAATGAAGAAGAAAGAGGACATATGGCTGAGAAGAAGTTGAGAGAAGTCATTGAGATACTGGAACGTGAGAAGAAGTTGATGGAAGAAATCCCTGATACGCAGTTGGAAGATCAATCAAAGAGACTAAGACAAGCATGCTTCAAGGACAACTATAAGAAGAGAAAATTCATGGGGATGATGAGAAATCCCTGATACGCAGTTGCTGCTATTCTAGATATAAATATGGTGGTTCTTATATCATGTAGTGTGGATTTAGAGTCTATACTGAGTAGATTTTGCATTATGGAACTCATCCTGGAACTTGGGTAGTTATTACAAAATAACTTCTCTATTCTATTCTGTTCAAAAATTTGTCAGTTCTATTGAAAAAGAGCAACTACAATCATTCATCCTAAAGCTCAGCGAGAAGAGGGATAATCAAGAGGAGGAAGCATTCAAAAACGAACCCAGGGATAAAACCAATTGCTATCTTGACTTCCACAAAGAAAAAAAATTGATAAAGTTTTTCATATAAATTGAGTATTTTTCAGGCACTAGGCCACCTCAAAATGCACAATTATGCAATTTAACCAACAAAAAAACTCATAAAAACAATCCAATCATTCAATAAAACTAGTTTAAGTCTATATAGTATAAAACTAACTTAAGGGTAATAACCCATTACCCATGGGAAGTGATCACCCATAACTCACGAGGAATGATCACCTATCACTCATAAGGATCCAGTAATGAAATATAAAATGAAGCAAATACGTGACTCTTCATTTATATTAAAATGAAGCAAATATCACTTTATCTGATGATTACATTTATCAGGGGGTTCTCCATATATCAACTTGATAAAACTATCCAAACCTACAACATGAAGTCCAACTTTTCTTGAATAGATTTTTTCTCAATATTTGTCTGCTACATCAAATGTTGGCTACAAAACCTTTTCAAACAAATTTGTTGTCTGAATCTGAAAGTGAATATAAATATTCACAATATATTCAACAGAAAATGAAAACATTATTAAATGATTAGATAGGATCACGTTTAAAGACTCAGCATTACACTAAGACAATTAACATTATGCATCAATCAACAGGTCAAGTTTAATCAGGAGCAAGAAGAAAAGAAAGTTAAATACCTCGGGAAGCAAGAGAGACTTTCAATTCATCAGAATTGATGCCTTTTGAATATGGATCCCTGAAAGAAGAATATAACTGCTACTTAGATAGATATAAAGTAATTCAAGTAATTGCTATCAAATGAAGAATTTTGAGAGCTTGCTATTTACTCCACAAAAATAACAAAACTTTGACACAATTAGCATCGCCCATGGCAACATTTTGAATACTATACCCTCAGATACACATTACAGTTTCTCAAAACTAGAAGCTTTTTATCATATATGAAACAAGGCAATTCAAGGTGATTAAATATGAAACTTCTCAACTAGTTGGAATCCTCAAAAAAAATCCTCACTGTTCATAAAAATGACTCTAGAAACATGATACTCATCAATGAACATAAAGTTATTCATAATGGAATAGACAATGGCTAAGCTACAAAAGTAAAGAAACTTTAAAAACAGGGATACTAGTCCCCAACCAAAGTGCCCATCCCATATGCGGAGGAATGGCTTGAATTGCTGTCAGGAAAGAAAACTTCTAGAGGAATAACCAAAAGCCCCAAGATATGGTAATTTTGATGGTTAATAAATCTACCAATTTGAAAGAGCACCAGTAGAGCCCTTTGTTTTGCCATCTCTCTGGTTAGTTCCTTCTTGTTTTGATGATTGGATATCCATATCCATGTTGACAATGTTACTGACACCACACTGCTTTGATTTTAACTCTACTTTCTTTATCAGTTGCCTTGAGAAATCACTAGGCTCGCCAACATCTACAGCCGCAATGGCAGAATGTCGGTTAATCTTTGTTAGTGCTTTTTCTATGTTGTACGAGTCAACCTGCATGAAATAAATAGAGTGTAAGTAACAATTTTGACTAATACACAAGGCATATGTAACCATTCATATTAATCTAAAGGTATGACCAATATATGGTACTATTCAGCAAAGAAAAAGAAAAGAGAAAAGTTATTCATTTTAGAAAATCATCAACTCATTCCCAAAAACCATGCCTCATAGAATCATTTACAAAAACATAAAGAATAAAAAAGGTTAAAAGTACTCGTTGGTATTAATTGCTACCATAGAAGCAGTTATGTGCAAATGTTCAGAATTAAAATCAATTTGAACAACTGTGAGATAATTCCAGCAAGGAAGCAGGGATTGAATAATTGGAGTAATGACAATAAGAGAAAAAGAATCCAGCAACAAAAACCAAACAGATTTAATAAAGGAGAATAGGTTTCCCATCATTTACCTAATACGTAACTCTTCATTTATATTAAATCACACAGACGCAAAGAAAAACAAAAACAATAACCAAAAATTCGACAAAATGGACCATCACTGAGAAAAAGCATGGACAGAGGGAGTTCACGTTTGAAGGCATCGATCTTCCTCATTTCGTCTTCTAGTCTCTTCACTGAATCATCAAGCTTCAACAAGCTCTCCTAAACATCATCCATCACCAAAACTTCTATAATAAAGTTACTGATCATCATCGGAAAAAAAAACCCTTTAGTAGCTACAGCAGTGGCTGTCATCGTCGACGTAGGTCTATAATCTTAGCTCAGTTCCGCTGGAATCAAACCCAATTAGGCAGATATTTTGCAAATCAATCTCTCCTGACTCTTCAAACTAGATCAGATGCTTATTGTTATGGAAATTTGAGGCCAAAGAAGAGATGAAATCAATTGCAGTGAGGATTTGTGCAGCTTAACATACGAGAACAGGAAAAAAAGAGTGGTGAAATTTGTTTGTGCATTAACTAATAGACCTAGGATTCTGACATATATACACAATAAAAGTGTTTTTGAATGATGCAATAAAATTACGTCGTTTTACATTTAAAATGTGTCACAATAATATATCAATTTGAATTTTCTTAATAAAACTACATCATTTTGTTTTTACTATAATGACGCGAATAAAACTAGCGTCATTATAGGTATTTTATTATGACACTTTATAAAAAGTGTCATTAAAAATATGTCAGGAAAGCCATTTTTTTCTTGTAGTGAACCAAAACTATGTCGTTTTCATTTCACTATAATGATGCAAAAAATTAGGCGTCATCATAAGAGGTCTATTATGACGCTTTCTAGAAAGTGTCACGAAAAAAGTGTCACTATAGCCTATTTTTCTTGTAGTGAAACTTAAGGGAAATTCTTACATGCACCTGGTGCATGTGCACCAGATGTATTGGGCAGTTGTACCACTCGCAACGGAAGTTGTACAGTAAATGTTATGTACAATTTTATCTGCACATAATACAACCATCACTATGAAAAAAGTGACTTTTGGCAATGCCAGAGAAAAGTGTGGCGAAATTGGTCAAAATTGTGGCAAATACATTTTTGCCACGGAAATGCCACGGTTTTCGAGGCGTGGGCGTTACGGTCGTTGCAAAAAGTTTGGCACAGTTGTATAACCGTTGGAAATACCTTTTGCCACGGATTTACCACAATTTTATAGTCGTAAATAAAGTGTACTGTTTGTTCATAAACTTTTGTCACAGCTTTTCCAAACGGTTATTGACTGTGGGCATAGTTTCAATTTTTTGTCACAGTTTTTTCAACATATTACAACTGTGACGAATATTGTTTGTTACAATTAAATTTTCGTTCACGGTTCTTTTCTAAATTAACATAATCGTGGATAATGCCCATTTGCTACGATTCCCTTACTGTTGTAATTAATACTTTTTGCCACGATTTAAAACTTCCGTAGTGATTACTTTTTGCCATGATTTTGCCACAATTTTTGGATAAATTTTCAAATCTTTTACATCCGTAATGAATGAACATTCAATTCAATATGATGATATTGACAATTTTTTTTTTACATTCGCATTTTAACAAAAAAAATTTCCCTCTACTTTAACAAGATCATCATCTACTATACATATAGAACTATGAAAGTCTCTAATATTAACAATCAACTATCATCCATTGAATGAACATTCAAAATGTCATCTTCCATTAATAATAACTTAATATACACCAAAAAAACCTAAATAGAGTTTGATAAGTATCATAAATCTAATCATTGATATTAGTTCAAAATAGTCCTAAATAAAACCATAATTCTAACCATGACATCCATCAAAAGTCATAAAAATTCATTAAGGACAAAAAACAATGATATAGTTAAATGAACCTTCAACCACCTTGATCTTCATTCCTTTTGTCATTAAGAAAAAAATTGACAAGATTACCTCTTAATAAAGCTACAAATCTGAACTTCTAAAGTCACTACAAATCTGGTCTCAGATATATGTAATCACCCACTTTAACATAAAATTCGGAATCATAAAGAATATAAGAAGCTTTGAAGAAAGCTAATCTGCATTGACATTCACATGTTAATGTAAGAAGATTGATTTAGCACCGGCTATAATTACCACAAATGTGTAGTGAAAGGAATACCAAAACTTGTAATAGAAAATGCAGAACTATTTAAAAAGAATACTGCAGTCAAATCTTAAAAAAAAGAAGAAAGGAGCATATTGCACTGCAAATTAAGTAAACAACTAATTAAATTTCATAGCAGGTTTTATTGTCAATAGCCCAAATAACATCCTGCAACATTCACTTCTTAGCAAAAAAACTTAATTTAGGTAAGTCTTTTTGTCACTCCAACTGGATATGGTCATAAGGAAAACAACAAAAAGATGACAATTTAAAAGAAAAAAAGTGATGCTTTGGACAAAAATAAATTGAAACTTTCCTTCTCTCACTCTTTCTTTCCTTCTTACTTTTTATATTACAATTGCTTCAAAAGTTTTTTTTTTTAATTGTTTTCTTCTATGGTAGTTCTTTAATATTCAAAGGTAAAATTACACTACAAATTTCTAAAAAACATAGTCTAAGAAAAGAAACTAATTATTACTAAAAGAAACTATCTTTTGGTAGAAGACTTGCTTTTAAAACATTGACATGTTCACTATTACAACACATAAGAGAGTTTTACCAGTGAATTAATTGTCTAATCTAGTTCATTTGAACTCAATTAGGACTTCATGGGATTAATTTCAAGACCTCAAACTGAAGGAGTTGCCATGAGAAGAAACCCACTAGGCTAAACATGAAAGGACATCATTCAGAAAAATTATAGACCCTAGTGAACTCATTTATTACATTCCAAAAACCATGCAATATGAAACAAACATTCCCAAGGAACTAGTGAATGACTAAGGTAAAGTGTTAAACAATCCCCTTATTTTCGGTTGTACTGTATTTGATATATAGATAGGAACTAGAGTAACAACCAAACCAACCCCAAAATCATTAACTAAGCTTAGCCAAAAGTAGGACATACACATTTGGAGGCCACAACATCCAATACCACTAATAAAATATAGGATAGATAAGATTATTAGCATAGGACGTCGGCCCAGTCAATTAGCAACAACACTAGAGAATATTGTATTTACAGTTTCACCAATAAGTGACATGGCACAATGAGACCTTCTATAGTAAGCTCACTTTTCAATTTGAATTCTCTAATGATATATAGAACATTCCCTGTTATTATTTTTTTTTTTAGTAAAAAAATAAATACTTATGATAAACCAATTTATTGTTCCACCCAAAAACAAAAACTTTAACAACTTTGGCATTGATAATGGTACCAATATAACCAAAAAGTATGGATCTCAAAGAAGAAATTTGAACAAGCTTTTCAAAATTTTACTAACACCTAAAAGGGCTAAGAATAAAACAAAGAGACAGAAGAACTAAAATAATTCACTCCAGCATACTACAGATACTAAAATTCTGAGCAAATAAAGATGCATATATTACCAGCAATGGTGGCATTATCTTATCCCTTCAATAGATTTTTTTATGGCAGCACCACTAGCTACTAGCACGGCACCACTCATCTTTCTCCAATAGAGCTGCATCAGTAACTAATTTGGAGTGGCCATTCATGCCGCGGCCTCCTTAAACTTCCATATTTCTTTATCTCTAGTTCAGTTACTGCCTTCCAACCCGGATGTATGTACTCAAAAGAAATAAATCCACAAAACAAAAAGGTAGAAATATAACAAACAAAAAAGGCACAAAAGAAGAAGAGAAAATAGAAAAATAAATGTACAAATTTCCAATCACTCATCAAGAATTGCCAAAGCAACATCTCAACATCTATAATCCAACATTTCCATGGGGTATTTTAATTATGCCTTTAGAAAGACCCATTGGCAGACCTATACCCCAAGCCTTGGTTGTGTTTTTTGTCAACTCGAGCACTCGAGAAGTTTGCAAGGCCATCTCAGAATGAAGCTGGAGGCATGTCATAGCCAGTTGAAAATTTAAAGAGAGAAACAAAAGGCAAGATATTTCAGTAAATAATCACGATACTTGACCAAGCATACTTTCAAATGCGTATTTAGTGCTACCATGCAACCCCCTCCCCCAAACGAGAAAAAAAAAAAAGAAGAAAAAATGATGTATAAAAGTAACAAGTCAACATAAGTCATTTAGAAGATACCACAATTCATCACCGAACCAGAAGGAAAATTAAAAAAAGTTACATTCCTTAAACGAAAATTACTAGTTTAAAAAAAATTACCAGCTTAAACACACACCCCCATCCAAAAAAAAAAAAAAAAAAAAAGCGGGATTGTTTACCTTCTTGTTTCGCTTGAATCTCAACCATGTCCTATAATGATTCACATGATACCCATATATAATAATAACAGCTTCAATGATATACACTTATTAATATGATATGGAACATGCATATATCACGTCTGAAGAATTTAAGACCTTTTGATGGTCAAATAGATTTAAAAATACATAATACTTATAGGAATCACTTTTGTTCGCAAGATGGATAGAGGTAAATAGACCTACCCAAATTGAAAACCTAATTACTATGACCAAGAAGGAAAAACCTAAGAGAAGAAAACATTGAAAAAAACAAACATAAAAGGTGTGAAGGGAAAAAGGAATCATATCAAGGCATACATTTGTAGATTTTCTTTCACTTATTTCTAAGTATCAATCTGCAGCAGATACTCCAGCTATTTCATCATTGAACAAAGGAATATTACAGATAACAATGAGAATCACAAATTTGGGTCTAGGGTGCAATATGTTCTCGAGTAATTGGTTGGCATCAATCTCTTAACTTCTTCATTCTTTTTAACACATTAGTGAATCCTGATGCTTAGCAGCTTCATGCTTTTTCTCCACAAGATTTACTACATTTTGTTTCTAAACTTTACAACACCAGGCTCCTTGTGGCAGAAGGGAAAAAATGGGAGAGTTTTCAAGCAGTAGAGAGATTACAAAAAGAAAAACTGATAACTGGGAAGGGATTAGGATATTTACAGCTTTGATGAGTATGTCCAACTTGTTTTGCAGATAAAAATGAAGTTTACTGCTACCACAAAGACACCTTTTCAAATGGCTGCAGTACCATAGTGTTCCATTGGCTAAACAGCCACCAGCCAAAACTAAAGTTCTTGACCAAACATTGACGAGTACATTTATGTTACCGGTCTTTGTCTATATAATTTATCTTCTTTCATTATGCTATATATAAGGCTAATCATTTCCTTAGGTGACACTACTGTGCACAGAGAGAGAGAGAGAAGAGAAGAGAAAAGAGCTTTACAGCCTAATACTGAAACACCAAAAGAGATAAATTTATGAATCAACAAAAATGGGTGCTGACAGTATAAAGGAATGAGGATAAAATACCGAAGATGCATTAAATCCAATATAACACTGCTAAGCACAAACAATGTAGAAGAAATTATATGATGTTGAAGTGATGGTGAAGGCATAGTATTACCCATTTAGAGCTGAAAAGTTTTTTGACTAGCACAAAAATTAACAAGACCAAACAATTGCATAAAAATAAATAAATAAAATTCGGGATGCAAGCATACCATAAAAGTAAAACCAAATCAAACAAGATATTTAGTTTTGTATTATTAACAACTTGTAAAGGCAAAACTTCACATTGACTTTCATTTTTCCGGATATACAGAAGTCAACTTTATCACTAGATTGATGCAGGATTGCTCTTTAAAGCTTTGGAATGCCATTTGCCACTTCACCACCAAAGATCTAGACCATGTCTCAAACATTTAATAAGCCAGAAAACTTTTAAAGTTAAAAAGAGTCCTCAAAACTAAGTTTTGAAAAAAGTGCCTTGGAAGAATTTTCTACTGGAATAGTTCAACAAAATTTGGGGACGAGTTAAAAGTTAAGTAATATGTGTATTTCAGGTTCTTATATACCCTATAGTAGTCTCTATCAGTGTCTGATTCAGCTATATGATGAGCCAATTTGCGAATCCACTCAAGGCGTTTAGAAATTTCAGCACTTCCCTCAACTAATGCATATGCTACAAAAGACGGGTGAAGAGCCACCAGTATACATGAAGCTGCAAAAAGAACAGATCTTTTGACATACACGAATCCCCCATAACCACCGGAGCTTTCTTCTCATCGATCTCCTGAGCTTTGTTCACAGTAATCTTCGACTTTATCACTGGCTTCTGCGACTCCACTGCTAATCTTGCCTTGTTACCCGTAGGTGCAAGCATTGGTCAAACCTTTGACTCTACTTAGTGCATCAATCTGACCCTCAGAGGCCCAGACATTAAGCTAATTATACTCAAATCCCACGCAATACTGCTAAAATTTCTCTCAAAAACACAAAAAAACCAACAATTTACGACCTCAAAAGTTGCAAATTAAACGATTGGTAAAAAAAGGAGTAACACATCTACTATTTAGGGCTGGGAGGTTCTAAGCCAGGACACAATGAAGTGCAATATGATTGGATGGAAATGAGAGTTGAGAACAAAAACCCTAGAAGCATTGGCAGTGATGATGATGGTGTGACGGCGAAGCAACACAGCAAAATACTGCAAAAGTAGTAGTTGGGGACATGGAAAGAAGAGTGGGGTGAGTGAGAGTGAATGCCAAATTGGGAATTTTTTTCTTTTATTAGGTATTTTTTTTTCTTTTTTCCATTTTTTCCTTTCGTTTCCTTTTCTTCCATCTTTCTTTTCTTTACTCCTTTCCCCCCCTTTGCTAAATAAACAAATAAGAGAAGCAACCAGTCGGGTTACTGCTAGATTGTAATTTTTATTAAAAATTTTGAATTTAAAAATTAAATTATAAAAAATATATGTGAGGTTAAAGAAAAAAATTAATATTTTATCAAGAAATGAGAGTTTTTGAACAATAAAAATTATTTATATTAAATTTTTTAATAATATTAAAAATTTCCTAATTTACTTACTGTCTAAGCGTAGTTTTAGTGTAATCATGATAGTCCCCTCCATTTCAAAGAGATCCAAGAGCTCTAGAGTAAAAAAGAACTTTTGTCTACAGAAATGTAGCCGTGACAAAATAAAGTGTTACAAAAAAGGTTTATATGCCACGAAATTCAAAACAATGGTAAAAATTAAGCTTTCACCACAGATTTTGCTATGTTGCAAATAAAAGCGTTGCCACAAGCCACTTTTTTTGTAGTGCATCCAATGCACCAGTGCACGTGCTAAACTTGAGAGTGAAAAGAAGGTTGACATTTTGAAAATATTCCACCATAGTTAGGGCAGTCAAACCAACCCTCATACGAGCTCCTGACGGTTGGCTGGGTATATACCCAAACAAGTCTAGATTAAGTTGCTCATATTTTTTAAAAGGATGGACTATCATAGGTTTATCTAATGCAACTGCCCATCATCCTGGGATAAACTATATATAGAAATGGAGATGAATTCAATCCAAAACACACAGTGGACTTCTCTCTCCATCATTCTTAATTTGAAAAATTTCTTTAAAACACCCTCTCCAAAATATCATCTAACTATTTGGCTTGTGGCTTGTTATACTATTGTAACTCACATCATGCTTGGTTTTTCCTTCCATCTTCTTTTTATTCTTGGTCAAAGAAGCTCGTCCTGGGTTTTCTTGAAACTTTGGCTTTGGATCTTTCTTTTGTGTGGGTTTTTTTTCTTTAACGAATAGACAGAGGAGATGGGATAATGTCACACACCATGCCCGCAGACCCGGAAGAGCAACTATGGACTTGGCAGCACTCACGGTCAACTATTTAGCCACCGTCCTCGTTAGGTCAAAATAGATATCCAAAATTGACAATGAGTACTTAGGTCCATCCTTATATCATTACAAAAAAATGGGCAAATATGACAACACTATTATGTCAGTCACTAAAATCAGTGTAATAGATTAATTTATACGATAGTTAAGTAATCGTCATATTAGGTACGATTTATACGACGGTTTAATTATAACCGTCATATTAGGTTGAACAAATACGATGGTTCTCTAAACTGTCGTAATTTATTAGACCTAATACGACGATTTGTATAAATCGTGGTATTAGGTTGGATCTATTACGACGGTTCTGGTTAACCGTCATATTAGATTGAAGTAATAATATTTTTTGAAATGAAATTGTGACTTTTTAAAAATACAACATTTTTTCAACCATCGTATTAGATCAAAAGTACCATCATTTATACTTATACAATGACGGTTATGGTCGTCGTTTTTTTTCGAATTATAACAAAATCAATCACAAGTAGTTTAAATTTTATCTGATTATTTTTAAATTTAGTAACAATATTTTTTTTAAATGATTTTAACAAATAAATAAACTTATTTTAACTGTATAAATATATCTAATGGTTGGATCATTAATTTTTCAAATAAATTTTTGTTTATATCTTAAGTTTTCGTATATTTGTATTAAAGAGTTTGAATTTCATTTTATCAGTTATTCTATTGTATGCTTGCACACACACACACACACACACACACACACACACACACACACACACACACACACAATATATATATATATATATATTATGTGTGTGTATATATTAATATGTTACATAATATATAGAATTTTAATCGCAAACATACATATATTGTGTGCATATATACATATAGATACATACATATATGTGTGACACATATATGTATGTATCTATATGTATATATGCATATATATATATATATATATATATATATATATATGTATAGTAGACTCTATTAATTATTACATTCATTCATACATATACATATGGTTGGAAATTGTGGTAGTATGTTGAGTCCAATGAGTACCTTTATACATTCTATTTAGTTAGACTCCCTCATTTAATTAAATATATACATTCTTCTCCGGCGTGGATCTTTCTTTTCCAGTGCTTCGGCTCCCTCTCTTTTTCGTCACTGGCAAATCCCCCTCTCTTCTTCGTCGCGGCCAAAGTTCCCTCTCTTCCCCGTCGCTGGCAAAGCTCCATCTCTTCTCCGTCGCAAGTAAAGCTCCCTTTCGTCCCCGATGCCAACTTCAATTCCTAATTTGGGCTACTACATTTCGCATCCGGACCACTCTATAGGTACAATTAGCGACTGCAACTCTAAAGTAATTGACAATTGTTCTAATTCTTCCAGCATTTCTTGAGAAATCTGACTAAAATTGTTCATCTTAAGTACTTTATTTGTGCTACATGTTTTTTTAGTCTGTTTATTTCTGTTATCAATTGGAAGCTCTGCTAACATTTTTAAGTTTGTTTAAATTTGTACGAAGTTATTGCCAAATCTTTTTCTACTTCTATAAATATTAATAAAATTAAATGCTCTATTTTGATGGATGAGTTTTTCATTTTGTGTGGTATTTAGAATGTGTTAGGTGAATTTGCTTTGGACAGTATATATTGGAAACCTTTGAGACACGAGGTTAGTCAAAGATCACCAACAACTGTCTGGACAGGATTCAGAGATCAAGAGTCCAATCAAGAGATAGCTATACCTACTTCTAATTTAGGTCCCAGTTGCACGGGACCGTCTTCCTCAAACCCTAGCGCTTCAGGTTTGCTAAGTTAAAAAAAGTAAATATTAGGAGAAATTGATCTATGTGGTTGTTGAAATCGTATTAATTTTTTTTCTTTCTTAACTATTTTTTCTATTAATTGTGTTGATATTGTGCAGGTTCCACGGCGAGGAGTTCTCGCGAGGGTGGAAAGTTACCTTTTGGATGGGTTAAGCTGGGCTTCTGAAAGTACGATATTGGTGTTAACCAACATGGAGGGCTTATAGGGGTAGATGCGTCTCACTACAGTTTAGTGGTAGACTATTTTGCACGTATGAGCAATAGGATCCCTGTGAATTACAGGGATTAGCATTCCATACCTCAGAGACTTAAGGACGAAGGTTGGGAAGAAATACAGGTAACTAATTTTATTCTACCATATGCAAAATTAGATTTTCTTCAGAAGTTATCATTGTTTTATAATTAATTATTTGTTTAATACGTGCAAGGACACCACGATGTCACCACAAAGACGTAGTGTCACAATGAAAATGCTATGCGCAACGTGGAATGATTTTAAGTCGAAGTTGAAACAAAGATACTACATTCCTTTGTAGCATAGTACGGAGCCTATTATTTGTAGAGATAAATGGGTTGATGAAAATTAATGGAGAATGTTAGTGGATTACTAGTGTTTAGGGAATACACAGGTCATATGTATAAAAGTTGATTACTTTTATATCTCCAACTTGTTTACTTTTTTAATCATAAAATTGTTTTATATGTTAACTAATTTAAATATTCACAGATAGAGGCTGAGTAGAATAGACAAAATCGATCGCATATGGCATATCCATTGGTCACAGGAAGAATGCCACATTTTGTTATACAGGATTAGGTATTCAGTTTATCTTATATACTATTCATTTGAAGTTTACCTAATTTGCTTGAAATTTCTCACACATTTTTACAGATGGCATCATAAGGCCAACCGACATCATAGTATGATATGTTCTTTGTGACATGAAGGTGGCATGGTCGGCAGGCTGATGGTTTAACTGTTGAGATAATTGTAAGTAATTTTCAAATGCTAATTTTTCTAAGTTCTTAAAATATGACAAAGACAATACATTAACCTAATATAAATTTGATATAATGTTTCTGAATTTTGTAAGATCGATTAGAGATAGAGTGGCAGGTATTGCCTGAGTCTGAGCGTACAGAAGAAGTGAAGGGTCAAATATTCAGACGATTGTTCAGTCCAGAAACAAGAGATCGTGTTAGGTGCAAGGATAAGGGTCCAACACCAACCTCATGCAGTCAATCATCAAGTTCTACTCCAAATGTTGAGGAGGTCGTCAGGATTGAGGTTAAGGCACATATGACTGTCATATTTGATAAGCAAATATGATGGTTTGTAAGTAAATATGACGGTTTTATTAACCTAATATGATGGTGTTTCGAACTGTGTCAATAATTCTTTCGACTGATTGTAAGTAAATACGACGATTTTAAACATAATCGTCGTATTTAACCATCGTATTAGCCTAATACGACGGTTTTGTAGCCGTTGTCATTCAAAAGCAACAAGACTTATTACGACGGCCTTATAACTGTCGTTTAGCGATTGTATTTAGCAAATACGATGGCTGTGCAATCAAATACGACGACCTTATACTTTAGGAGCTAAACCCAAAACTAATCAGGCAGTATAGGATTCTAGTGGTGGCTCCTACCGCCCAAGGTGTAGCACTTAGTTTCCATACTAGGGACTGGTTACCTGCTCTGATACCAAATGTTACGCCCCGTGCCCGCAGACCCGAGACCGCGACTATAGATCTAGCAGCATCCACGGTCAACTACTTGATCGACGTCCACGCTGAGCCAAAATGGATATCACAAGTTATACATAGGCTCATTCTTATATACCATTCACACTTTTCATCTCAATCCCATGAGGTATCACATTAATGTCACGCTTCGTGCCCGGGGATCCGGGAGCGCGACTATAGGCCTAACAGCATTCGTGGTCAACTACTTGGTCGCTGTCCTCGCTGTGCCAAAATGGATATCCCAAGTTGATAATAGATATTTAGACCCATTCTTATATACCATTCACACTTCTCATCCCAATCCTATGTGGGATTGGAATATCACATTCATCTTTTCTTTTGGCCCAAGCGTTCTCACTAGCCCCTTACATTAAGGGTCGAACCCAAGACCAACTAGGTGGTATAGGATTCTAGCCCATATTGGGGGCTGATTACCTACTCTGATACCAAATATTACGCTCTGTGCCCGCAGACCTGGGAGCGCAACTGTGGGCCTGGCAACACCCATAGTCAACTACTTGGCCGCCGTCCCCGCTGGGCCAAAATGGATATCCCAAGTTGATAATGGGTATTTAAACCCATCTTTATATACAATTCACACTTCTCAGCCCAATCCTATGTCGGATTGGGGTATCACAGATAATGTTGCCAAATCCATTTTGTTTTTTGTTTCTAAAACCAAAGCTTCAATTTGAACTTGATTCAGAAATCATGGTGCCATAAAAGTATAAGGTGGTAGAGAGAGAAAAAGAACAAGGTCGAGTGAGGGAAAAGAAGGAAATACAACTGAAAGAGGGAGGAGAAAAGAAAGTGGAGAGATAATAATGTAATGCATAGTTTTTATTTCTAGTCAAAAAATAATCTTGTCATTTAATAAAAAAATACTTTGACAATATTGTAAGCCATATTAAAAATGTTTTGATGTCAATATAAATTTGGTAAAATATTGATGTCAAAATGCAATTTGTTTTTTTGAATTTGGTCTTTGGAATGGGAGTATGGATAGGCTTTACACTAATGGCAAATGAGCGACAAATGAATAATTGGAGCACAAGAAATCGCGAGTTAATATTTGAGTGGATCCATACACTATATTTTTATTTGTGTACTGCGCCTAAACTGAAATAAACTACTTTATTAGACTGGTCTATTTGGGTTGTGTAATTAATTATTTATTAGGTTATTTAATTTGTCCTAGTTTAAATAATAAATTCAGCCCAATTGCCTAGACCAAGAGTGCAGTAGGTTAGGCCCTAGTTTGTTAAGCTTAGGACTAACTGGTTTTTAGCAGGTGGTTTAGGATTGAACATGTAGTTCAAATATTTAAAAACTTCAGATGATAGCTCAATAGATAGAGTTTGAAGCTATCGGGATTTGAGGAGAAGTTGAACATAGCGTGATTCCTAGTACTAGAGAAAAAAAAACACAGAATATGTGTGTCTTCTCACATCTACCATTCTCTCTAGTATTGCTCGGTGTATCGGATTGATACACATACAGAGGACCATTCTTCTTGATACTATTCTTTAGCAGTTAGTTAAGAGTTTGAAAAGACCAATCATTTTGTTCCATATTACTTTCATTGGTGTTTCAAGCTGCGATAATATTCTGAAAGGCTAGGAGTTTGCTTGGGCTTATGCCAAGAAGAAGCCGGAGGCTTGCTGATCGGGATCAAGAAGCATCACTGAGTACACTGGTGCTTATTCAACCAACCACTGGGCAGCCAATACAGCCAGTTTTTAGAAAACACAAAGGTATAACACCTCTTCTGCTGCGTGTTTTAAATACTTCTGTGTGTACATTTTTGCTATATTCAACCTTCAGTTTGTTTTTGCCTCAATTGAGAAGGCTACTCACAACACAAATTGAGTGATTAAGTTAATAAAGTTTCAGCATACAAATTATAATGATCAATGGAAGAATAAACATATAACAACAAAATGGGTAGGTGTAAGACACTTAGAAATGATTAGATGCAATACTAAAATTCCTCCGAGAGCTCTAAGGCAAAAAGTGAATAAGGAGTGTCGAATTGAGATTTTCAAAATAGCAGCATACAATGCAAGAAATTGGGCATTTAGTTTGATTAGAGGCAATGCTACACCACAATACAGATTTGTCTAGTGTTATGGAAAAGAGTTGAGAAAAACAACATTATTTTTAAGAGCTTTTCACCAAGAGATTGGGTCTAACTTATTTTTGAAATTTTCACCATTATCCATTTCGAGAATTAATTTAAAAGAATCAACCATTCATCATAAAAGGAGTATGCTAGATTTGAATCATCTTAGTCCATTCTTTGCCATTGATTTAATTAATATAATTTGTTATGTTGATTTTTATTTTTTATTAGTAATTAATTCTTAAATTAAGTTATTTTTATTTTGGTTTGAGTTAGCTTATAAGTAAAAGAATTTTACAGTTAGGTAGCAATTCTCGTTAGGAACGACTTATACTTACTACTTTATTACTTGTTTAACATTTGTGTACTTGCAAATTTCACATCAAGAAGTCCTGAATTTTTTGAAAAAAAATCCCTAGAGGAATCTCCTCCCAAACTCTCTTAACGAAACTCTTGAAATTCAAAGAAAAGTCTAAGTTCTAAGTTTCAAAATATGTTTACATGAGTTATAATAGGGTATATATAGAACCCCCTATCTTAAGCTAGTCAAAAGATGCCTAAAACAATTAAAATTGGCCATTTAAAAGTCATTACAATACGTGAGAAATGAAAAGAAACCAAAACAAGGTCAAAACAAAACAAAACTTTAGTAAACTTGCACGGCTGTGTAGCCTCCGTGCCAGACCAAAATGTCTTCAGGCATGCTACTAGAATAGCTTGATGAACGAGCATGTAACTCCAATTTTCACTCTTCCAAAATTGTTCTTTGATCTCCAATGCCTTCTTTTGAGTTCCCTTGACTCCCCATAGAAATTGTTATTACTATGTGCTCCTTTTAAACTTCCTTTCACAGCTCATTTCTTGACAATCTTCTTAGCCTTTATTTTGCGAGTTTTGTTAGCTTGATATTCCCCTTGAAACCTCTTGAACCTTGATTTCTTCTAAGGAGCCTTGAAGGTTACCTTACCCATCCATTCTCCTTCTTTAGATAAGCCATTATATTTGGGTGGATTCCTATCATATCCTCCTTTTTTGTATTGATTATTCCTCAAATTGACACCTATATAAAAATTTAAGTAAGAATTTTTGTGTGAAGGTAAAACTTTTGGCTTTTATTCCTCATTAACTTATTTGTTTTCTCACTTTACAACTTAAGCTTTAACTCTCATTTTACCTCTACTCTTTTTTTTCTCACTCTTGATGTTTATACTCTTCAAAACCCAAGTAGGTACTCTCATTAACCTCCATACTCCATCTTTAGTCTTTTCTTCTCTTTTGATTGTGCTTACCTTTGGAGTTATGATATCTCTTCTTTCTCTTTTGCACTCCTTTCATTTTCTCTTTTTTCATGTTCTTGTTTTACGCTTTGTTATTTCTCTCTCTCTCTCTCTCTCTCTCTCTCTTTTTTTATCTTTGTCCCTAAAAATGTTTTGATCTTTTATAACCTCACTAGAGGATAAGGGACATAGAGTGAATTTTCTACCATCCTTGCACAATGAGTAAGTATTTTTCCTTCCACTGTGAACAACCTCTCTATCATATTATCAAGGTCTTCCCAATAATAAATGTTCAATATATATAGGAAATATAATCACACAATTTTATCTTTGTACTCCCCTATGTCAAATTCAATCTTAACTTATTTGTTTACCTTCACCTCACCGCAATTATTCAACCATTGAAGTTTGTAGAGTTTAGGATATTTCAAGGTCTCCAATCATAATTCCTCTACTAACGTAACACTAATAACATTTTTTTAAACTTCCTTCATCAATAATCATACTACATGATCTTTGATTGATTTGGCACCTTGAATAGAAAATATTCTCTCTTTATAGATCTCCTTCTTCTTCAACAACACAAGCATCCACAACCTTTCTTGTTGAAGGACGAAAATGGCAAAAATGATGAAACCGAAAGCATACTTACAAAACAAAAAAATTTACCTCTATATTTGAATGACCGTATTGGCACTGAAGAAGATATCTGTACCAGGATGCTTGAAACTATTGGATCACGTTCTTGTAAACGTCGACTTCGTCTTATTCACGCGAAGCTTTTGAGCTTTCGAAATAGTGCCCTTTCATCTGCCGGTGAAGCTCATAGAATGTTGGGTTTGCTATATTCTTAGCCTGTGAAAGCCTCTGAGAAAATGGGTTTTCTTTTGAAAAATGAAATCAAAAGCTCTCCATTTGATTTCCTCTTCATTTCTTTTCATGCTTTCACCGAGAGAGAGAGAGACCAACAGCATGAAACAAAAAGTACCATGCTTTCTGTTATCTTTCACGCAAAACAATACGAGATCCATTCTATGTTATTTTAATTAATTAATTTTAATTTTAATTTTATTTCCCCCTTAGTCTTATTCAATGGGCTAGATAAAATTATTTACTCTCAAGCTTGAACACTCATAAATAATAAGTCTTAATTATTTATTTTTTGGGTTTCATTAAACAGCCCAATAAATAATTAACAAACCCAAATAGACTAATATAAAATATCATGCCTTTTATCTAGTTTATATTTAGATTAATTTTTTAATTATTCAATCTGGGTCTTGGCCCTGAATTAATTAACTAATTAAACTAAATAAAATATATACTCTTTCTCGAGCCTTTTATTTTATTCTAGTACAATAATAAATCAGACTATTTAAATAAAATAAAATAAAATCCATAATTATCAAAACCAATTCTTTAATCCAAATCCGTCAGGACTTAAATGTTGGGTATCTCAGGCTCGTATCCTATACGGTGCAGCGAAAAATAAAACGAGATACCATCCCAAGACCCGCATATGTGTGGAAAACAAGACATAATAATAATAAAGGTAACAGCTTTTTACCTTTGTTTAATCGTCCGAAGAACAAAATTGATCTTCTTCAAGTCGAAGCGCGATCCAACAATCCTCTTGTACAAACTCCGTGAGAGTTGGACGTCTAATCACTATAATCACAGTATGTGATTATATCTAACAGTAATCCACACAGAGAAATACTCAAGCACCAAAATTTCCTATGCTAGCAGAAAAAGATGGCGGCTAGGGCTGTTTTTGTTTTTACCAAAACGAGAGAGAGAGAGAGAGAGAGAGAGAGAGAGAGAGAGAGAGAGAAGAAGAAGAAGAAGAAAACGTTTGTTTTGTGACTTCTATTTTCGTGTGAATTTTCCTTGGATTAGGGTTTCGAGCATATCTAATATATGTTCCAAAATCCACTGAAAATCTAAAATTCTAAAACAATTAGAATTTCCTAATTATAATTGGAAATATCAAGTTCTCACAATTACAACTTGGACCACAAATTATAACTAATTATAATTTGTCCACAACAACTTCTCTTTCTCGCAATTAACCCCTCTATGTTATCAAATAACATCTTGCGTATATAATCCTCTATTGTGTGTGACCTATTAGGTTTCCCAGTCAATTGATAGCGAACATAAATTAATACAAACGTCTTTGAGATTAATAATCCATAATTAATTAGAATTAATCATATTAATTCTAATCAGGGTTGGTTTATTAATTCATCAATTAATAAACCCATAATCCCAGATAATGAGCGGTACCTAGCAACATATCATGACCACCCAAGAGTCGAGGAAGTCAAGTGGCTTAACATGAACCCTTCAATAACAAATTTCAGTGCAATTAACTCCTTTCACCATACAATATCTCATTCGGTTTGGAGTACAGAAATAGTGCCAACTCCCTCCAGAATTAATTCTTACCCGAATAAAATAGTACTTGTACCAGGAACCCACTACTCTATATGTATATCAATTGGAACTGTTTTCAATACACAATCTCCTTGGCTAAGGACTTTCCCAGTAGTAATTCTCACAAGTGGCCATGAGATATTCACCCCTACTATTAGGAGTAATGAATCCTTTATTGACCCTCTCAACTACTTTCGTTTACCTCACAATGTACCCAATATCCATCCCATAGGCGGCCCTCGATCGAGCTCCGAAGATTGAAATCAAAGTACAAAGCTCAACAAACAAAGTACCTTGGAGATCTCAAGTCTAAGGATACTTGCACATTTGCTATATTGAGATTATATCACTGGCACTAAATAGTTATCCATGTGTTTATCTCAAAACTAGGTCATCCAATGAACTTGTTCTATTAACAAGCATCCATATGTTAACTTTGAGTATCTCAATACTCACGGTTATGAGAACCACCGCCTGATCAAGTCAGGAAGTCTAACACATGCTAATCTTAATGCATTAATGATGTCCTGTCTCATTAATACTATAACTAGGGACTATTTAAGTACTACCACCATCCAATATAGTAGGAATCTCATATCATGATTTCCTTAACACAGTGTTGTACTAGGGACTTTATCAAACAATTATATTATTTAAAGTAAATAAAAGAAACTGTAAGATAAATAATACCTTTTATTAAAATAAAATGTGTCATATATAATGTACAAGTGATTGCCTCTAGGGTACAATACTAACATTAAAGACTATTTCAGGGACTAAAAGACACATCGCCTTGGCTACTAAAATGACCAAAATACTCCTACTTTATAAATAGTTATATTTTACATTTTAAAAATTTTTTAATATCACCATAAGAAAATATTGAAAATGTAAAATATAACTATTTATATAGTAGGGGTATTTTGGCTACTAAAATGACCAAAATACCCCTGCTATATAAATAGCTATATTTTACATTTTAAATATTTCCTAATATCACCATAAGGAAATATTCACTACAAGGATAATACTGTGTCAGCAAAGTCTTCGACCTACAGGTGTAATGACTAAAATACCCCTTTACGCATCGCCGTGCATTTAGAGATGAGGAGTATAATAACACCTCTCTAATTGAAATCTACTATCCTTAAACCTCTAGTCTAATGATCCACGACTCCTGAAATATTTTCACTTTCCAAGGAAGCTACCCTAAAGTAAACATCCAAGTCATGTTCCCTAGGGCCCAGGATAATTAGAACATTTGAACAGTCACAAGGGGCGATATAGTGCAGAAGCTATCTTGTACAAATTTGTCTTAACTAACTAGTCACATATAACCAACATACAAGTATATCGGCTCTATGAAAGAACCTCAACTATAACATATCAAAATATATCCTTTTAGTTTCGTCAGACCACCAACTTATATTCAAGTGGTAGAGTATTAGTCTATATTATAGCAGTAATAATTTGGGTTTTTTCTAAATAGTACTTTTAGAAACTACTATTACAGGTCCTGTTATACATATTCGAAATACACTCATGTTATGAAGTGAGTGGATTACTCACTGGCTAAAAGTAAGTCATTCCTCATTTGGAATTCATAATACAACAACCTAAACATGATGAGATTTCCATTCTCATCAATCGGTTAAGAACAAATATTTATGTGTTAAATAACCCATGATTCATATCTTACTGTGAAAGACTACCATTCACATGGACCACTTACTTAAATACAATGGGTCCTTTCCAAATGAAAATCGTGTACAAATAAAATGAAAATTCACAAACAAATTTTGAGAATAGATTCTTTTATTAATAAATTCGATAATTACATCAGATAAAATTAGTTTAGATGGCATATATTCCAACACTTGTAACACCAATCAATGAACAAATTTGTCACCCTCCCATTTCTATTATCTACTTTTTCTTCTTTAAGCTCCTTCTCCTTCGCACATTTTAAGGTCATCTTTTGGTCATCTTTTCTTCTAACTTTAGAGATTCTTAATGAAAATTTGGAGATTGATTAAAAAGAGGATTGGTGCATGTGGTTTCCTTAAGATATTCTCTCTCTTATGATATTGCTTCTCAACTTCTAGAACTTATGTGTTTAATGACTTCTTCTTTTCACCAAATTCTTGTAACTTATTACTTATTCTTCTCGAACTTTTCTTCTTCTTGTTACAAGTCATCTTTCAAAACTTAAGTGTTTGAAATTTCCTTATAGTCTTCACTCAATGTAGTGGCTAATTCCTCATTATTCCCAACATTCTCATCATTTTTCTTAGTTTCAAACTCAACTTTGTGTCTTTCATCATATTGTTTCTTCCTCAACATAAATATTTTGTTCAATTGGTTGCATAACAATTTAAAGGAATTCCAAAGACAATCAAGTGAAACGTGCCAATAGCTAAAGTATTGCTCATAAGAAATTACACCACTCCCTTGTAAATCATCCTTTCTTCCTTCATTATCGCACTTGGACAATCACATGTATCATAGCTATATTCCCAACAAGTAGTGCAAATATAGTCTTGTCTTCTTTTCAAGCTGCTCTTGGAATAAGCTTGGAATTCACCTCATCCTCTTGATTTTTGCAGCCCATTCATCAAATATTTTTGTGGTCCTCTAACATATACTCCATCATTCCAATAATTTATATTCCTATATCCATCCTCTTCATATTCTCAATCTTCTTCATCTTACCTTCCACATCCTCTCCTACTTATGCTTAGCCTTTTATCATAGCCATTCCTCATACCTTGCACCTTCTTTGGACATTATTTCTAACTAGCCATGATATGAACCATTCCAACCGCATGAGCTATATCTGGTTTGGTGCAAACCATAGCATACATCAGATTACCAACTGCTGAAGCATAAGGAACTTTTTTCATGTCTTCTTTATCTTTCTCACTTTTTGGACACTACTTAATGTTTAACTTGAAGTGACCTGCAAGTGGAGTAGAAGCTTCCTTAGCATTGCTCATGTTAAACTTGTTAAGTACTTTCTCAATATAATTTTCTTGAGATAACCAAAGCTTTCTATTTTGCCTATCTCGAGTGATTTTTATCCCCAAAATTTGTTTAGCTGAACCCAAATCTTTCATTGCAAAATATTTGCTTAACTCCTTTTTCAACCTGTCAATTTTCACAGCATCATGGCCAACAATTAACATATCATCCACATATAACAAAAGGATAATAAAATCGCCATCTGAGAAGTTCTTCACATATACACAATGGTTTGATGTGGTTCTGTGGTATTTTTGTTCTGTCATAAATGAGTTAAATTTCTTATACCATTGTCTCGGTGCCTGTTTCAAACCATATAAACTTTTCCTGAGATGATATACTAAATTCTCCTTACCACTTTCTTTAAACCCCTCCGACTGTTCCATATAAATTTCCTCTTCTAAGCCACTATGTAGAAAGGCTGTCTTCACGTCAAGTTGCTCAATTTCAAAATTTAAACTTGCAGCAATTCCAAGACCAACTCGAATAGATGTCATCTTTACCACAGGAGAAAAGTTTTCTTCAAAATCTATACCTTTCTTTTGACTGAAACCCTTCACAACCAATCTTGCCTTGTACTTAGGTTGTGAGCTATTCTCCCGAGTCTTTAACCTGTAGACCCACTTGTTCTTTAGTGTTCTCTTACCTGTAGGCAGTTTCACCAAGTCATAGATATGATTTTCTTGTAAGGATATCATCTCCTCTTGCATAGCTTGCAACCATTCTTCTTTTTTCTCATGCTCCAAAGCTTCACTATATGATTTTGGCTCTCCTCCATCAGTCAACAATACATATTCATTAGGATTATATCTAGTGGAAGGTCTCATTTCCTTGATAGATCTCCTAGGTTCATCTTGTGGCTATGGCTGTGGTATTTCTTGTTCAATCTCACCAACATTATTATTATCATCCATACTTTCTCCTTGTTCATCCTTATCTCCCCCTTGATTTGAATAATCTGTTTCTGGAACTGGCACATCAAAACTAGCTGATGCAGGAACTAGATCTGAATTAGAAGGAATGTCATCAGAGAATCTTGATTTTGGTTTAGGCTTATCATGTTTTTCAATATCTTCAATGGTTTGATCTTCAAGAAAAACAACATCTCTACTTCTGATCAATTTCTTCTCCACTGGATCATACAAGCTATAACCAAACTCTGCATGCGTATATCCCAAGAAAATACACTGCTTGGATTTTACATCAAGCTTTGATCTCTCATCTTTGGGAATGTGAACAAATGCACGACAACCAAAGACTCTCAAGTGATTGAAAGATACTTTTTTACCTGTCCATACTCTCTCTGGAATATCACCATCTAAAGGAACTGAAGGAAAAAGATTAATCAGATCAATTGCAGTTCTCATTGCTTCACCCCAAAAAGATTTTGACAACTTGGCATTGGAAAGCATACATCTGATCCGCTCAGTGATAATTCTGTTCATTCTTTCTGCTATTCCATTCTCCTATGGTGTTTTTGGTACTGTCTTCTCTAGCCTGATCCCATGAGACTTACAGTAGCTTTCAAATGGTCCTCTATACTCACAACCATTATCGGCTCGAATACACTTTAACGATTTATCAGTCTCCCTTTCGACCTTACTATGAAAGTCTTTAAACACACCCAAGACTCGGTCTTTAGATTTCAAAGCAGTACACCAGACTTTCCTAGAGAAATCATCAATAAAAGTAACAAAATAAACTACACTACTAAAAGACCTATCTTTCATATAGTAGACATCAGTGTGCACCAACTCTAATGGATTTAGCTTTCTAGATGAAGGAAGTCTTTGAAAAGAAACTCTATGATGCTTTCCATAAATACAATCAACACATGATTTAAGAGAAGTACCTGTTACATTTGAGAGAAGTTGCTTGCGAACAAATGTTTAAATTCTCTCATCACTCATGTGCCCAAGTCGCCTGTGCCAAAGATCAATAGAAGAATCTTGAATTACATTCACCTATCCTTTTCCCAACTTGGCTTGTATCAAGTAGAGAGTATTTTGCTTCCTTCCTTTGGCAACGATTAGGCTTCCTTTGCTAAGTTTTCATTTGCCTCCACCTTGACAGCTATAGTTGCCTTCATCATCAAGCTTTCAGTGGAAACAAGATTAAGATGAATATCAGGAACATGTCTGGCATTTCTTAAGACTAACTGACACTTGGTATCTATATCTAAACAAATATCACCTTTGCCAACAACTTTGCAAGAAACTTTGTTTCCCATCCTAACGTAGCCAAAGTCTCCTTCGGTGTAGGTTAAGAAGAAATGTTTATGCGGAGTAACATGATATGTTGCACCTGAATCAATTATCCAATTACTGTCTTGACTGGTAATATTGATATGATTCATCGTCATAAAATACCAATATATCATCATCGGCTGCCACTACTGCTATAGTATCTTCTTCGTTTCTCACCTTACCATTACCCTTTTTCTCAGCAAGTTCTCGTTTCAAGACTCTACAGTGCTTCTTGTAGTGCCTTTTCTTTTTACAATAATAGCACTCAACATTTTTCAGTGACTCATGTCTGCTCTTGGATCTGTCATTCCTACTGTAAGGACATCTACTCTTACTTCTCCCCCTTCCTGCTTTCTTTAGCATAATCAGTGTTTGCGACTCATTGAAAGTGCCTTATTCTTTCATCCTGATCTCCTCATCCAACACTGCCTCTTTAGCCATAGCCATGGTTAAGACACCATTTGGAGCTAAATTGCTAACGGATATCACCATTATTTCCCAGCTATCTGGTAGTGAATTGAAAAATAGCAAAGCTTGTACCTCATCATCTAAGTTCAATTTCAATAAAGCTGTCTGGTTTATCAATCCCTGAAAGGTACTCAAATGCTCACTCATATAAGCATCGTCTTTGTATCTTAACCGAGTAATATTTCTCAAACAAGAAGATTTATTCATTCCAGTTTTCCATTCAAACATTCGTTCAAGTTTTTCCCATAACACATCAGCTCTAGTCTCTTGAAAAAAGTGTTGAAATATACTTTGACCAATTCACTTTCTAATATTACCCACTATTTTTCTATGCATGATAATCCATTTTTCATCACTCATATCAAATGGTTTACCTTTATCCCCTAGAACAGGCTTAAACAAATCTCTACAATATAAATAGTCTTCCATTCTAGGCTTCCAATCTGAATAGTTTGATGTATTCAATTTTATCATGCACCCACTATCTGAACCATCCATTTTTAATTAGCACAAATTGACCAACTGATCAACCAGGGCTCTGATACCACTTTGTTGGGAAATAAACTGAAAGAGAGCAAAATACCAGGCTTCACCCAAGTCACAATTATATCCAAGATCAAAACTATTTCCTAAGTGCCAATAAAAAACAGGAATAAATCAAAGATACTAATTAAGTAATGCCAGCAGGTAAAAGAAAGTACCAAAGTAAAAAATACGAAACACTAAGATTTTAACGTGGAAAACCCAAGATGGGAAAAACCACAGGACCTAGTCCAGTAAAACTTCCACTATCAACAATAATGGGCAATACAAAGTCTCCTCTAGATAACACTAGAAGCACACCAATAATATATCAATATCTTCTCCTAAAGCTACAACTAAACAAGAATTGAATTTAGAAGGATGTTACCAAAATCGAAATCTAAACTGTTAGATTTGTAGATCTTGTTGAGAATATCATGTAGAACCTAGTTTTGTCTCAATCGGACTCCAAATGACCATCCAAATTGAGGATCAAAGCTTGAAGAAAGTCCTACGTCTTTCTTTTCCCACTGTCGCCTCTCTCTCAACGAAATTACACACACACACACACGATGTATGTCTCTGCTTTTGATTTTGTTAGGTCTTTTTTTTCAATTTATGGGCTTTGATTTTGTTTTAGTTTTGTCCACCAAATGGGCTGGACATGTTTGGGCCAACAAGATTTATGAATATAACAACATAAGGATACGATGATAACATACTAGCTTGGGTAGCTTGAGTTACAGGATGGCTATATCCTTCCTAATCGAACCTCTTTCCGTGGAAGTGATACACCTCATTTGCCCAATACATTTCGAACTTGTCATTAATGTTATCCTAATAATGGCATATACCATGGGAAATCTGTTAAGATCTAAGTGGGACATCACTTTTCAACTGAACCTTCATCATCCGAGTATGTTGAGGAATCACCTAATCCTAAAGTTCAGAAATTTTATGACATGCTGAGCATTTCAAAAACTCCTATTTGGGATAGAAGCAAGAATCATAGTACGTTATCAGTTGTTTCTCAACTTTTGAATATTAAATTTGAAAACAACGTATTAGTATCTGGTCTTGGGATACTTGTTCAGAAGATAGATGTCTGTCCAAATGGATACATGATCTATTGGAAGGCCGATAGTGATAGGAGGGATTGCAAATTTTTAGGTCATGACAAATATATGGCGAAGAAAAAAGTTGCAAAGGACAAATAACAGAAAGACGTCACTTTCAAAAAGATATATTACTTCCCATTAACACCCAAATTGTATAGACTGTTTGCATTCTCCACAATAGTAGAACATATGAGATAGCATGCAGAGAGTCGACCGGAAGAGAACGTTATGAGCCATCGACGCGATAGTGAAGTTTGGAAACACTTCGCCCGTAGTCATCCTGAATTTGCAGCCGAAGTTCGGAACGTGCATCTTGGGTTATGCACAGATGGATTTTCACCATTTGGAATGTCGGAGAAACAGTACTCTTGTTAGCTTGTTATTGTTACCCCATATAACTTGCCTCCTTCGATGTGCATGAGGGATCCATTTATATTTTTGATAGTCATTGTTCCGGGACCTAGGAATCTGAAGCATAAAATTGATATCTATCTACAAACTTTGGTAGATGAATTAAGAATGATGTGGCTTAGTGGAGTCTCGACATATGATATTTCAAATAAACAAAACTTCTATCGACGAGTAGCACTTCTTTGGACAATTAAAAACTTCCTAGCATATGGGATGCTTAAGTGGTTGGAACACAACTAGCAGATTAGCATGTTCGCATTGCATGGAGCAGATAAAATCATTTCACTTGTAAAATGAACGTAAACAATCTTGGTTTGACTACCACTGGCAGTTCTTGGCTTTAGATCATCCATATAGAAGAGACACTAGGTCTTTTAGAAAGGATAAAGGCCGTGAGACAGCATACCCTGTACAATGCACTTTTGGAGATACTATGTGGGATAGAGTGTGTCATTTACCAAAAATAACCAAGACAGCTGTGGAGCTTAGCAGGGACAATGGTAGAGACATCTACCATAATTGGGCTAAAATGAGTATCTTTTGGGATTTGTCATATTGGAGAACACATTTAATTGTCATAACATAGATGTGATGCACAATGAAAAAAATGAATTCGATAATGTCTTTAACACAGTCATGAGTGTAAAGGAAATAACAAAAGACAATATAAAGGCGCGACATGATCTAGAGGTATACTGTGATAGACCTGAATTATATGTGACTGGATTAGGTGAAAGGAGGGCATCAATGCCAAAGGCTAAATACTCTATTACACCCGAACAAAAGAAACTTTCTACTTAAGTGGACTAGAGATTTACGACTCCCGGATGGATATGCTTCGAATTTAAGCAGGTGTGTTGATTTGAATGAGTCCAAAATATCGAGTATGAAAAGTTATGATTGTCTTGTGTTTATGAAAAGGTTGCTTCCAGTTGTATTTAAAGAATTACTCCTGGTGTCAATTTGGAATGTTTTAACTGAAGTCAGTTTCTTTTATCGCGACTTATGTTCTCATAAACTTTTCACAACCCATATGAAGCAATTGGAAGATAATATTGCATTACTCATTTGTAAATTGGAGAAGATTTTTCCACCCGACTTTTTTGTCATAGTGGAGCACCTAATGGTCCACTTGTCGTACGAGGTAAAGGTTGGTGGCCCTATTCAATATAAATGGATATATCTATTTGAGAGGTAAAATATTATGTATTGTTATATGCATATATACATACATTACGTGAATCAGTTCTAACTGTAAAAAATGCATTAGGTTCTTATATCGTTTGAAGACCAAAATTAAAAATAAGGTGAGAGCGGAGGGATCAATTTGCAATCCTTATTTAGTTGAAGAGGCATTTTTATTCTTCTCTTATTATTTTAAGCCGTATATGCAGACTAGACATACAACTATGGCTCGAAATGATAAAGGTATTCTCAATACAAACTTGCATGACAATGGGTTATCTATATACACTGTTTCAGGGAGGGTTTTGGGAAATATTCAAAAGAGATATCTTACTCCGGATGAATTTAATGCGGCCACAAATTACATATACCTAAACTATGAAGAGGTTCAACCATACATTACGTAAGTATACTTATTGCACATTTCTCGATTTTTTACATCAATACTTAGAATAAGTATATTTATGTGTTTGTTTTGGTCATTTTAGAAAATTCAAAAATAACTTGTAGTTACATGCGCTGAGTATAACAGACCCTGAATTTGATAGGAAATTAGAGTTAGAGTTTGCTAGATAATTTAGGACTTATGTGAGTTGAACAAATAAAAAGTAGGTCTTATAGATAAATTACATTGATAATGAAAGTATATTAACACTTTGTTTTTGCTAGGTTCATGATCCACAAAATCAAGTGACAAATCAACATTTAAAAAGCTTGGCCTGAGGAACTTTGAGATAGGTGAAATACTTCCATGGCTATTTCATAAATGGTTTTAGGTTCCATACACATGATCCGTCATTTGAAAAAAAACAATCGATAGTGGAGTTTGTGTTAAAGGCGACGGAGATAGTAGTAACAATTCTTATGGAGTGTTGACGGAGATTATTGAACTTCAATTCCTTGGGACTCGTTGTTTAAAAGTTGTACTATTCAAATGTGATTGGTTTGATTCAATGCTAAATCGGAGTGTTAAAATTCATCCTCACTACAAACTTGTTGACATTAACTGCAAGAGGAATTACCTAAAATATGATCCATTTTTTTTAGCTCAATAAGCAACTCAAGTGTATTTTGTATCCTACCCGGGAAGCAAAAGACCAAAATCTGATTTGGTATCTATTTGTAAATCGAAAGCTCGACATGTCATTAATACACTCGTTGTTGGGGTGACGATGAGGAAGAAAAATGGGAGACAAGATCCTCTATAGATGACGATATGGAAAACTACTCATCCGATGATGACGAAAGCCTATAGACTTGGACCAAGTTTAGCTAATATATAGAAATAATTATTAGTTCTGCTATCGTTTCATTACAAGCGTTTTCTTTGCTTTATACTTATAACTATATTATTTTTTATTCTTTCTATGTTTGGTCATATTTATATTTTTAAATAACTTCAGTCACATATGACTTTCGAAGCCTCACCCGATGATCAGTCAGCGACTCGTGAGACGTCGAGGGTGTATGAGACACCGTCCCCGAGTATAGCTCCACGCATACCTGCTCCACAGCCGATACTCCCAAACAAGGACTGATCACAGCAAGTCCCTAGCCTGATCCTAAGTTCTTTGAGATTCATAGTTGGTGCTCCCTATACTGAGGATATGCGACTCTTGATTGAACCAGTTGGTGACTCGTAAGTAGAATAGATAATTGTTTATTATACGCTTATCTTACCTCACAAATTTATAACTTTGTCATATATTACATATCTATTTTCTCGGAACAAGTTCACACATTCAGTTCGATGTGTGAGCAAGATAGTTGAGATTTTTAGACGATATTACACTGGAGCCTATGCTACATTCTCACAGGTTCCGATTGATGTTCGAAACATGTGGTTTGATCTGTGGAGTGTGAATTCGATATGTTACCTATAATTTAACTTGTTAGTATAATGATAAACAATTTATATTATTTTTAATATGTTTTCTTACTTGTGATTACTTGTAACGGCTACTTTGATTTTGCAGTCTTGGTTGTCAGGTATACATATCCAGTCTAAAAAATACAGTATCCCTTCCTCGTCGATCCGAAAATCTTTACCTCATCTCCCAATCTCTTTTTCTTTGAAAACCTGAAACTCCACACTATCCTATTGGGTTGCAACAATTTCTTGCTCCAGAACGGGCTTCATGGCCAAGTTACTTCCACAGATCTTCCTCTCTTGAACTTCGGCTTCATGCTCTAGGATTTCTTGCACTGCCAATACTTCCTATATTCTCAAGTGTGCTATCTTCACTTTACGACTCAAAGCATCAGCTACCACATTCGCTTTGCTAGGATGGTAGTTAATAGGACACCTATACTCTTCTAAGAACTCCATCCATCTATGTTGTCGAAGATTCAAGTCTTTCTGTGTGAAAATGTATTTCAAACTCTTATGGTCGGTGAAGACTTCATATTGTGCTCCGTACAGATAATGTCGCCACTTCTTCAAGGTAAATACTATGGTTGCCAGCTCCAAATCATGAGTCGGATAATTGACTTCATGCGGTTTTAACTTCCTAGATGCATAAGCTATGACCTTCCCATCCTACATCAGCACAGCTCCTAAACTTTCCTTGGATGCGTCCGTATAGGGGGCCTAGGGCTTGTCGGCCTTGGGTAAGCTCAGTACTAGCGCTGTAACCAATCTCCTTTTATGCTCTTAAAAACTCTTCTCGCACTTCTCGCTCCAAGTAAAGGCAACATCCTTCTTCAATAGTCGCATCATCGGTGAAGCCAAAGTGGAGAAATTCTTAATGAAACATTGGTAGTACCTAGCCAATCCAAGAAAACTTCATATTTCAGTATTATTCTCCGGTTGCTTCCAATTTGCTACGACATCCACCTTGGCAGGATCCACCTTGATTCCATCATTGGATATCACATAGCCGAGGAAGGATATCGAGCTTAATCAAAACTCACATTTGCTGAACTTAGCGAAGAGTTTGAATTCCCTCAGCTTTTCCAAAACCAGCCTTAAGTGCCCCACGTGATCCTCTGGATTCTTGGAATAGATTAATATATCGTCAATGAAAATGACTACAAACTTATCCAAATATGGCAGGAAAACTCGATACATCAAGTCCATGAAAACCGCTGGTGCGTTGGTTATACCGAACGGCATTACCATAAATTCATAGTGGCCATACCGCGTGTTGAAAGCAGTTTTGGGAATGTCTTCCTCCTTAATCTTCACCTGATAGTATCCTTGCCACGGGTCCAATTTTGAAAAGCAAGCTGAGCCTTGAAGTTGATCAGACAACTCGTTGATCAAGGGTAAAGGGTACTTATTCTTGATCGTTAAGTTGTTCAATCCCCGGTAATCGATGCATAATCTCAAAATACCATCTTTCTTCCTAACAAACAACACTGGTACTCCCCACGGTGACGTACTCGGTCGAATATAGCCTTGCCTCACCAACTCTTCCAGTTGCTCCTTTAATTCCTTCAGTTCCGCCGGTGCCATCAGGTATGGGGTTCTTGACACGGGTTCTGCTCCAGGAATCAAATCCATGATAAACTCAACTTCCCGTTCATGGGGTAGAGAAGTGAGTTCAGCGGGAAAAACGTCTAGAAAGTCTTTTACCACCTCCGTACTATCTAAGGTACACTGATCCTTGGGTTTGTTCAAAAGATACGCCAGATATCCCGTACATCCTCTCTTAAGCAACTTTCGAGCCTTAGCACAAGCAATCAAGAATTTCAATTCCTTTACCCGATTACCGTCAAATTCAATCACATCTCATCTGGGTCTCACAAATTGCACCGTCTTGACCATGCAGTCAACACGAGCTCCGTACTTCGACAACCAATCCATGCCCAAGATCAGATCATAATCATCAATGGCCAAAATTATAAGATCTGCTTCCAGAATCTCCTTCCCTACCTTAACTTCACAGCTTTCCATTAATATTTACCCGTTTCTACTACTTTTTCCAAGGGTGAGCTTACTATTAAAGTATAGGGCAATTCCTTTCCTTCCAAACCCAAATGCGATGCACATACTTTACTCACATAAGAGTGTGTGGATCCTGGATCTATCAAAACATTAACAAAACGTCCTTAGATAGAAATGTTACCTTCAATCACTGCTGCATCTGCTCTAACTTCTGTCGATTCAGGGCAAAGACCTTGGCCTTCACTTGGGGTTTCTGACCTCCTACTCCAGTTGTTCCAGCAGCAACACCTCGGTTGACTCCAATCGGCTGAGTTGAGGCCGTCTGCCCAATCCTTAGAGGTTTAGGGCAGATGTTTCTTAGATGGCCCGAGTCTCCATAGTTGAAGCACCTCATTACTCCCCCATTGGTCCAACAATTCCTCTCGGTATGGCCATGTTTTTCACAGATTCGACAATTGAGGTTACTTTGCATCGCTCTTGTCGCAGGCACTCGAGGTTGCTTTCCCCAGTTTCCCCACTGCATAGGTCCAGCAGGTCGCTTGTTACTCGAAGGCCTCATTGGTGGACGAGTCGGTTGGAAAGGCCTGCTCACCGATTGGTACCGATCTTCATTCTCCGTCCGGGATGCTACGTCAACGGCGACAGTATATGATGCTGGCGGCGATGGAGCCAATGCCTTCCTCAGATCTGGCCTCAGCCTCTTCACAAACTGTCGAGTTCGCTTCTATTCTGTGTCGACCAAACATTTGCAGTACTTGGACAATTGCGTAAATTGGGCTGCATACTGAGCAACTGTCATGCTTCCTTGCTTGAAGGTTTGGAACTCATCCTCCCTCTTCTCAGCTACCCACCGGGGAATGTACTTAGCACGAAAAGTTTTGGTAAAGTTATCCCATGTCCATTCTTTCTCTTCTCTCTCCCAGTCACTCTGTATTCGTTGCCACCATGCTCGCGATGGCCCTCTCAGTCGAAAAGTAACAAACTTCACCATCCTCTCTTTCGTGTATTGCAGAGTAGCAAAGATATCTTCCATCTGTTCGATCCATTGCTCTGTCTTCTCATCTTGCTCCACCTCCCCCTGAAATGTAGGAGGTTGGAATTTCAAAAAACGCTACAGGGCCTCATCCTCTCCCCGCGGTGATCTTTTGGCCACCTTATCCACTCTCTCGGTTAAATTCTGAACGATCTAAGCCATCTTGTCAAAAGCCTGCCCAATAGTCACGTCCCGAGGTCTCTCAAAAGCTAATTCTTGCTCCTTGTTGCAAGTGTTCCTCCACGTCAGGTGTGGCATGATGCATCTGCTCAAATTTTGGAGTTGAAGACTCACTTTCTTGAACGGTTCTGCTATGGACGACAGTCCTGCGTTTTGGTGACATCTTTGATCACATTCACTCAAAGTTAGATAGTTACCAAGGGGAAAAGTTTGCTCAGGTACATGATCAAATGATAATAATGATATCTACTTATTTCAAAAAAAAAATTGATGATATTATTTAGGAAAAGAACTAAGTAATAAATAAAACTCGGGCTTTTCATAAAAATCATACTTTCATAAAGAAGGGGTTATCGCATGTGGTACCCTTTTATTCAGTAAAATAATTAAACCTTACAAGCAACATGCTTCTTCGAAAAAAAAATAAATGAACAAAAGAATGTAAATCCCCAAAGAGAGAGGGTAAATGCTGCTAGTCTTCTAAACTCTACTCGTCTCTAGAGTCAGCAGAGGCATCTAGATCGTTAGAGGCTGGTTCCACGAGCCACCCCGCAGAGCTATCGGGTTTCCCCACATAATCCCTCGCAAAACCAATCGAATTAGCACTCTCACTTGGCTGACCTAAATCAACCTCATTGTCCCTCTTAGCTCTCATAGCTGTCTCATAAAGCTCATCAAAAGCTAATTTAATCACACCCTTAGGTGCAGTCCTTCGGGTCATATAGGTCAAACAATCCCTCTCTCTTCAACTTAGCATCTATCCCCAGTCCATATCGAAGTTCGCTCCTCTTAGGGCCCTCTTCTAACTTCTCTTTTCCCTTATATTCCATCCCTAAAGTGAGCTGCCTAAGTTCCCTCACCACCGGGGTAACTCCATCCCTCAGCCTATGCCCCTCATCACTGGACTCCTTGAGGTCATATTAAGTAGGAGTATTATCAAACTCACCTATCTGTGGAGTCTGAGGAGCCTCCACCGCATCCTCATCCTCCTGTATCCCATCCATCTCTCCCTCACTCTCATCATCACCCTCATCCCCAAACTCATCTGCCTCTCCTTCACCCAACTTAGCCATCTCCTCATCTTCCTCACCCTCACAAACAAGCTCATCTGCCTCACCCTTATCATCCCCATCATACTCACCTATGCCTCCATCAACCTCAGGCTTAGATGACTCCGGTACGGGATCCTCCATCTCTGCCTCAACAACCGGGTCATCTAGCATAGGCGGCTCATGCTCCATCTCGTCCTCACTCAAAAACCAACCTCCCTTAAGCTCTGTCTCTGAATCAAATGAGTGTGGATCAGCTACAGGTAATGGGGCAGGTGAATTCCCGCAACCAGCAGGCCAGTCTCTGACAGCCGATGCAACTCTCTTGACCATCCTATAGACAAAACGCACAGATTAGTACTAAATCAAAATACTTAAGGAATAAAAATCCAGCAAGTCAAGTAATTGCCTAAACCTAAGCTCTGATACCACTTGTAACACCCCACTACTACGTACCCATAAAAGGCGGGGATGTCGCCCCGTCCCGAGGACAAAGGGTTTTTAAAATGAGGTATATAATATAAAGTCGAACAAAAGATGTCAAAACTTAGATAAATAAAGGGGAACTCTTATTACATCAGAATCAAACTTGAGTATGACTAAACATATGCAAACATCGGTTCTAAAAACATAAATGAACATCTGTCTCTCAAACATAAGTAAAGTAACAAAAGCTTCAACTACTAGACCTCCCGTTTGCTCAGCAGTATCAATCCCCTGAAAACATGATATAAAAGAAATAGTGTCAGATTAACATCTCAATAAGTCATGTGTGTGCACATGGTACTTTGAACAATTCGTGTATGCATAACTGAAAACATTTGCAGAAATATTTGGCAAGTCATAAATGATTTCTCTTTGCAATGAGTGGAGTTTTCTTATTGTCACACTTTGTATAAAATAAATCATCTACTCGAATAAACAGTCATGATGCCACACTTTGGGTCCCATGATAGGAGAACGGTAAAGGCACCACACTTTGTGCACCTTAACTGGATCAGATTACCACAATTTGGACGTTCTGATCAAGGGTGGGTGTACCGGCCCCCCTGGTGAGATACTTCTCCATCTCTACACCAAACAAAACCATCCGGGTGTCCATGCCGTGAAATAATGCCTTATCAAGTATAAATGTTAGCTCGGACCAGCCTGACCAATCAAAATTGTCGCCTTTTCAAGCAGAGCTTATCTTCTGGAGGTGGCCTCCTGCCAAAAGACTCACTCAAGCCCTCCAAGACTAATATTGTTAGCCTACCCTTATTGAGTACTCAACAAACATATCCGTCAATTCCTGATTCACAGCGTTTCCATACCTTGGCTTTGTAAAACGTGGTTTTCTTTAAAAAGAGTTTTCTAAAACGTTTAAGAGAAAGACAGTTATTGATAAAGGCGTTAGTTGACAAAATCATTTAGAGAATAAACATCCACATTTACAACCCAAGTAATCATAGTTCAACAATAGCTTCACAAAGCTTTACAACATTTGACTTGCCACCACAAACATTCAACAAAAAGAGTTTATGCAAAGATTTACGTGGTACGCCTCAGATAACCAACATGAAAATCAACTGCTTACTTCCTTCAAACAACCTCCTGATTTAGAATCACATAATATCATGATCAGGATCTCAATGATTTTAAGCATGTATATAAACTCACTTATTCCCATAAACAAATCATGTACAATACCTAACACGCATAAATTACTAACCACATCCCTAATCCCTCATAACATGCTCAACATCATGACTCATCATCTAACTTCAAATAAATCATCCATTCCATGAAATAAATATTCCATGAACATATACCCATCAAAAACATAAGCAATATATCAAAAAGGTCTCGACTTAACCATCAAAATACACATCCATCATTATCACAACAAAACATAACATCGCTATCCATTGAACATGCTTAACACATTACTCATCTCAAAGTATACATCTATCCCAACTAAACACATTCATCATGTTATTATACTCCCATAGACATCCCCAATCACATTAAACCTTAATTACGTCACCAAGGATAAGAACTCTTTTTCCTTATAACAACCGGATTAACAAGATCAAGATGCCCCTATAATAATCGTCACGAGTTCACTTGAGAAGAAGGGGAAGCTGCCTTCTTTAATTCCTCTTAGGGAGCGTTTTGATTTTTGCTTAGTGATTGCTCTTGTGTTTTTTTTTTCGAAAAATTGCAGAGGAGAGTTTGCTAGAAATTTTCGTGCAGCAAGGATGGAATAGATGGCTGTTTTGGTTTAGGGTTAGGAGGGTTTGATTTAGGGTTTAGAAGATGATGCTAAAAAGGACTCCTAATGGTTCTAAACCTCTTTGGCAGTAATGGCGGGAAAACAAGCAGCTTGTTGTACCTTTTGTTGGCCGAAATTGAGAGTGGTTGAGGGAAGAAAAGCAGTCTGAAATTGCACTCCCAGGCTAGCCGAAAACAGTGCACAAGGAAAGGTTGTGTGTGTGTTCAGTTTTTAGCCAAGGCAAGAAGGAGTTTGCGCGGCCTTTGACAACCAAAATTCTATGCAAGGTGGATGTGTTTGTGCTGTGCGAAAACTATAAGCAAAAGAGAGAAATTCTGGACTGTTTTGGCTGCTATTCTGACGCAAATCAAAGAGGGAAAAGTGAGAGTTTTAGGAGTTGTAATTTGGCTAAATCAATAAAGAGTTTTGGTATGCCTTGGAGTGTAGATTTTCGGGTAGTATTTGTGTGTGTAATGCTGGATGAAATTCTGAAAAAAGAGGGAACAAAAATCTGGTTTGTTTAGCTAAAGTTAATCTAAATTGGTGAGAAGTGTTTTAGATGATTTAAGTTAGGTTTAGAAGAGTTTAGGTACACTTAGGAGTGCAACATTTCGTGTGGCATATGTATGCACAAGGCTGATCGAAAATCTGCAAGAAAAGAGGAACAAAACCTGATTTGTTTGGAAATAGAATAAAATCTAAGTTGCTAGAGGATTTAGGATAAGCTTTCCTAGTTTGGGAGAATTTGAGTTGAGCTAGGATTGCTCCCAAAGGTGGCGGCAACAAGGCTGGAAATTTTTCAGATTTTTAGCTAGGGTTTTATTCTCAAAATCAACAAAATATTTTGCTAGGAAAAATAAAGTAGATTTAATTCAAACTAACCAAATTCCCATCAAGGCTTAAAACATAAAATCTGATTGATTAAATAAAAGCTGGAATTTAATTGCTCTTAGCTAAGACTTTCGAAAATTAAAAGAATAAAATTAGTCTCTATCTTTATCAAAAAATTTTGAGTTTGGAAGATAAATATGGAGATTTATCTCCTAAGAAAATGGCGCCTGAAATTCAAAAGAGTAGCTAGGGTTTTAGCTAAAATATTTCTCTAAGAATAATTAAATAAATAAAAGGGTTAAATCAGAAATTTTTTTTTTTCCTTGAGAAATAAAATAAGATCTTTATCCAATATATTATCTATCTCTAATACTTATCAAGGAGAGTCTTATACCACTTAAAACTCACCAAAGTGGCGGCTAGCTAGGGTTCTCAGCCAAAAGTATGAGAAAACCCTAGAAGAAGAATTCAAAAAGGAAGTTAAGATTCGCAAGAGGTAAGATTCGAACTCAAGTTACCAAGGGATATTTACCAGACCTAACCATTAATCCAAATCAACTCCGGTGTTAATATATCTTGAAGAAATTCCTTTCACCCCAATTCTCATCCATCTATCTCCTCTACTAAATTTCACTTAAAACGATTCCCAAATAATGCAAACAACACAACTATTTCTCATTAAATAAATTAATGCAAGAACAACCTTGTAAATCCCATGCACCCATGCAAAAATAATTTTAAAATATCACATGAAATGCAAAATACTATGCAATGCATGACTTTTCCCCCAAAGGTCAAATATGGTTTTGGTCGGGGTATTACAGAGGCACTTAGGCATTTCATCAAGCATTTACCGGGCAACTAGTTCAAGTGTGGGAATTTAAAATATTTGAATGTTATCACAACCCTAAAAGAACAATTTGATGATTAACATACTCATTTAAGGTAATAATAACATAAAGAACTCAAAGATTCAAAGAAACCATGAAGATTAGTTCATAGGACAGGATAAACAAGGATGATTATAGTTTGATCACTAGATAGCAACAAGTTGATGGCTCAAATATCTAAGCAATTCACTAATGAAATATGAAATCAAGATATAATCCTTAATAGAATGGAAACAATTGATCATAGACTATCATATACGCCATATTTCACCTCATAGACTATTCATCAAACATTAAGAAAACAATCTCGTAACTCAAGATAAACTTGAAATTTCACCCTTATAACAGCCCAAATACCCTTTTATATAACATCCATTATTGAAATAAGAAAAACATACTAATACCTGTCTCAATAACTTCTACCATTCTTAGACAACTAATCGAATAATCTATGACTTCTAGTATGTCCTGCTTATCTCTGGGAGGTACCTAAAAGTATATATTACTAAGTCACATTCCCAAGGCCTTGAATTATTAAGACTGTCCTGGACAAGCATAAGAAAGATGAGTAACCTTCACTAAGTGAAGTATAAAAATTCTATTATGTAAATCTATTTTGATTAACTAGAGTTTTACACCTAACATACAAGGTTATTGATCTTACATTAAGTTATCACCCATCATACATAAAAGTGCATGAGTCTAACTTCACCAGACCACCAACTTACATACAAGTGATAGGGTATTCATTCATGTTGTATCAATAATAGTCCGATTTCTTTAAATATAGTACTTTATTAGAAACTACTAAAACCACTACTACAGGTCTATTTTTACGTATTCTAAATACGCTTATGGCGCAAGAGAACTACTAACTAATTAAAGATAAACCATTCCTTATTTAGAACTAAAGTATAATGATCTTATCTTGATAAAATGCCTCGTTTTACCAAAAACCCAAGAATTGTGTTTTACTTGTATGTCAAATATCCATGAGTTATACCTTATAGTGAATAACGATCCAACACATAGGTCATTTATTTGTCATACTTAGACCTTAATATGCAAATTCTTCTAAACAAACAAGTACGAGTGAATGAAATATTTTATTACAATTCATAATACAGAAATACATAGCCTATTTTAGACATACATTCTAATAATTTTTCACTTGCCCTAAAAAGATTATGAACGTCAATATATGCCTTCCCCTATGACATCTAGGTGTCTTCGAAATACCTTCTCAGTCAAAGGCTATTGGATTTTAATCATGCAAACTAATTTACACGCAGCGAAAAAATAAAACGAAATCCACACAAAGGATCACTTAAATGTAATTAAACGGATCATGAAAAGGGAAGAAAAATTAATTACCTTAAATAACGCAGCTTTTAAAATTTTTCTTCCACACGAATCTCCTTCAAAAGTCGATCCAATCAAGCCACCAAATTTCAAGGATAGGAATTTCTCTATTATTGATCCACACAAAGAATTATACCCAAGTTAAGCACCAAAATCCTATGTTAGTTGGTAATATATGGTGGCTTTATAATTAATTTAATTTGAGAAGAAACTATTTTCTTTTCTTTGAAAAGAAAGAAGAAGGAAAAAAACTTTGTTGTGTTCTTTTCATTTCTAACGGCGGCCAAATTTTTCTACAATACTTAGAGAACAAATTCTCTATTTTATGTATAGGAAACTAATCATTTTCGTTTCCAAAACAACCACCACAAGATGACAAAAGGAAACACGTACAGATTTTAATTCTTTTAGGAAACAAAAAAAAAAAATTGTTTCTCTTTCCAATTATGGGTTTGGAAATTTCAAGAATTGTAATTAGGTCCTATGAATTATAACAAGTTTATAATTCACCTATAGGGATTTAATAATCACAATTCAACATCAAATAATTATAACATTTTATAATTAGCCCATAATAATTATTTCTTCTCACAAATTAACCCTATAATATTATCAAATAAATTTTAAGTACCAATTCCTCTATTGTGTGTGGCCTATTAAGTTTTCTAGTCATTTGGTAGCTAATATGAATTAATTCTATCATAATAGAACTAATAAGCCTTTTAATAATTAGAATTAATTTATTAATTCTCTAATTAATAAATCTATATTTCGCAGTTCATGAGCGGTATCTAGTAATACATCTAACCACCCAAAAAATCAGAAAGTCAAGTGGCTTAACATGAGCCTTTCAATAGCGAAATATCAGTGCAATAAACTCATTTTATCATACAATATCTCATTCAATTTAAAATATGGAATTAGTGATAACTCCATCCCAAATATTAATTAATTCTGGCTTAAATATTTTAGCATTTGTTCCCAGATTCACTCTTATTATTAGGAGTGGTGAATCCTTTGTTGACCATTTCAACTACTTTCGTTTATTTCACGTTGTACCCAATGTCCATCCCATAGGCAATTTTGTAAGAACTCCGGAGATTGGAATCAAAATATAATGCTTAGCAAACAATGTACCTTGAAGTTCTTAAGTCTAAGAATACTTACACATTTGCCATAATGATATTCTATCATTGGCACTAAATAGTTATCCATGTAATTATCTCATAGTTAGGTCATCCAATGTACTTGTTCAAGTAACAAACATCTACGTGTTAACTTTGAATATCACAATACTCACGGATGTGAGAACCACCGCTTGATCAAATCAAGAAGTATAACACGTGATAATCTTAACGTATTAATGATGTCCTATCTCATTAATACTATGACTAGGAATAATTTCAGAACAAACACATTCTAATGTAGTAAGAACCTCACACCATGATCTCTATCATGATTTCCTTAACATATTGTTTGTACTTGGGACTTTATCTAACAGTTTTTTATATACATGAACATATAGAATAAAGAAATTAAAAGATAAAAAATGCCTTTTATTAATTTAATGTGAAAAATACACTTATTGATTGCTTCTAGGATACAATCCTAACAATCTCCCACTTGCACTAAACCCAATCATTTATGTATTTAATATCAAATGACTAAACATAACTATCATGTTTCTTTTGGGATAATGATTTTGCAAGTAGATCAGCTATATTCTGATCAGTGAGAACTCTCTCTATCTTTTACACCTTTCCTATCAATGATTTCATAAATCAAGTAATAGCGCTCGAATTTAATACGTAGCATGATTGTGACTCATAGTCATCATTATCAATTTGGAAACTTGCATCAGTATACTATTTTAACTTCTTGTGCCAACCAAGGAACCAATTCCTCTGTTTTGATTGTCTAACCTGTGCCAATACAATCTAAGAGTAGGATTGTGTCTAGCAGCAATCCACACAAAGTTGAATTGCTCATAAAACCAGCTCAAAACTATGCTAGTAGAAGAGGAGCGTCTAGGTTTAATTGGAGAAGAATAAAGAAGAAGAAGAAGGTCAAAAAATCCTCCTATTTTTCGAACATCTACACAAGGGAACAATTCCCATACTTATAGTTTTAGGATTTGTGTTAATTGTAATTAAGTCTTCCAAGATCTAATGTCTACAATTGGGCCTTTGAAATTTATATAATTACAACCAAGTCCTATGAATTATAATAAACTTATAATCCACCTATAAATATATTTTCTTCTCTTAATTAACCTCATAATATTATCAAATAATATATATTGAGCATTCAAATATTTATTGTGTGTGACTCATTAGGTTTCCTGGTCTTATTGATAGCATAATATGAATTAATTCTAACAACTTTAGAATTAATAATCTTAAATAAAATATATGATTAATTTATTAATTCTCTAATTAATAAATTCATATTTAGCATATCAAGTGCGACATCTAACAATGACTCTTGATCACCTAAAAGTCCAAAAAGTCAAGTAGCTTGACGTGAACCTTTCAATAACAAATAACCAGGGCAATAAACTCCTTTCACCATACTATATCTCATTCGATCTAAAGCATATAATTAGTGCCAACTCCATCCAGAGTATTATTAATTTTAACCCGAATATTTTAGTACTTGTTCAAGAAATTCATTACTCTATATATGTATCAAATTTGGAACTATTTCCAATACATAGTCGCCTTGGTCAAGGGTTTCATGAGTAATGATTTCTACAAGTGGCCCTGAGATATACTCTCCTACTATTAGGAGTGGTGAATCTTTTATTAACCCTCCCAGTAATTTTTGTTTAATTTACATTGTATTCAATATCTATCCCATAGGCGGTCCTTGTAAGACTCCAAAAATTAGATTCAAAGTACAATACTCGATAAACAAATTACCTTGGAGATCTCGAATCTAAGGATACTTGCACACTTGCTATAATGAGATTCTATCACTGACACTCAATAGCCTATCCAAGTGATTATCTCATAGTTAGGTCATCCAATGAACTTGTTCATATAACAAGATCCACATATTAATTTTGAGTATCATAATACTCACGGTTATGAGAACCACCGCTTGATCCAATCAATGGATATAACATGTGCTAGTCTTGGCATATTAATAATGTATCATCTCATTAATACTATGACTAGAAATTATTCAAGTACAAATACTACATAGTCTAGTAGGAATCTCACATCATGATTTCCTTAACACTGTATTGTACTAGGGACTTTATCAAACATTTTATACCATATTCAAATATAACAATTAAATTGAAAGATAAAGAATGCCTCTTTTATTAATTACTATGCAGTAAATATGTTACAAGTGATTGTTTCTAGGGCACAACACTAAAATTTATTGTTTATATTGAGAATTTAAATTTTCATTTCTAGAACATATAAACCATTCATCAAAGTTACAGTACTATAATGGATATCATTTAATGAAAAAGAACAACTTTTATTCTTAAAATTTAAATGAAATCCAAGCAAGTCTAAACAAGCAACTGAGATAATGTTTTTAAGTAAAACTAGTACCTAAAAACAGTTTTGTAATTCTGGAATTAATCTGAAAGGCAGGTATAGATGATAAGTCTCTACAGCAAGTACAGTAACATTTGCTCCATTTGCTGTATGAAGGTCCACATTACCTTTCTCCAGCTTCCTACTACTCTTTAGTCCCTACAAATTAGTACACAAATGAGATCTATATCCGATATCCAATACACATATCTCATTGTTAAAAGCAGTATTGATCTCAATCATAAACATATCAGGAGTAAAGTAGTAAAAGTGCTTGCAAGTTTCTTCTTTTGCTTATTTTCTTTAACAATCTCCAAGTAGCATTCGCAGTTGCACCTCCAATAGCCCATTTTCCCACAATGGTGACATAGGCCTTTGGTAGCTGTCTCCTTCTTCTTTACACCACATTTAGATTTAATTAGATTCTTCTTCTTCTTCTTAGAAATATTTTTTCTTTTAAAAGAAGAATCAACCAATAAGACGGCATTATGTTCTTTCTTCATAGAAGACTCCATAGTTTTAAAAAGGTTGATTAACTCAAGTATTGCGATCTTAATCTTATTTATCTAGTAGTTCATCACAAATTGTGAAAAATTAACTAGAAAATATTGAAGAATTAAGTTTATACTTATTTCGTGATCCATAGTAAACCCAAGTGATCCAAGCTTCTCAATTAACCCTAACATCTTAAGTCCATGAGTGGCTATCAAAGTGTCTTCTACCATCTTAGAACGAAATAACTGTTTAGATATCTCATATCTCTCCATTCTTGCTTGCTTATCAAAAAGCTCTCTTAGATGGAAGATAATAGTATGAGTATTCATATGCTCATATTGTTTTCAAAGCTTAGTGGTCATTGACGCCAACATAATACAAGATGTTGTGTCACTGTCCTCTTTATGCTTCTTGTGGACTTCATATTCTTTAGCAATAGCATCATCAGCTGGTGGTGGTGGTGGAATTGGAGCACCTAACACGTAAAGTAACTTTTCCGATTTAAGAACGATTCTCAAATCTTTATACCAGTCCAAGAAGTTTGATTCGGTGAGCTTGTTTATTTCCAAAATGTTACGTAAGTACAAATTTGTTGTCATGATACAAATGACCTAGATGAAAGATAAAAGATATTAAACTATATATATACACATGAAATGCATTTAATTATGTCTTTAATTAAGTGCGTATTTAACCATCACTATTGACTCGAGAAAGCCCGTTAGAAGCTTTCCTAGTGGTTCGGTGTTCAAATTCTTTAGGAATGACCTTAGGTATACCCAACAAATCACCCTTTAAGTTCAATGGTAGGTATCCAATAACAATTACATCAAATGTAACTATCGGATCGTTAGATGATTAATATTTTTTAATCTTAAAGCATTTAGTTCTACCCCAACTTAGCCTCTAATATTCTTTATGCTTGTGTATACCTAATCGGGATAAAGATATTAGTTAAATCCAACCCATTAATCAGGAATCATATTCCATAGTTTGAACATGCTCAATGTCGAGTAAGCTTAGGTATGCCAAACAACCTAGTCACGAAAAAGAACTCTCATTCTTGCTATATTAACAGGAGGCTTTAGATTTAATATTGTTTGAGGAATTTTAATTATTTAAGTAATAGTCTCATCGTTTGGCAGGCAAAATATTAGCACTTTGACATAATTGTAATAGACTCAATTACATAGCTTGGTTATGGATTTTCTAGATTAATTTTCTTGAGCCAAGAAGGAAATTAATTTTGATCATGACTTGTGTATTAATGCATATTTTAAGAAGAAAGTCTTACCATCTTCTTGCTTCGCCTTAGTCGCATCTCTATAGATTCATAAAATAATTTCTAATCTAATTTAACCTATGTAATCTAATTGCATAAATCCTAATGAAGAAACCTTGAGTTACATTCGAGGTGAATTTGATGAGAAGAAAAATTATAAGAGAATTACAGAGAAATGTAGGACACGCAAGCCTTATTTATTCAAAACAAAGAGATAAAATAAATGACACAATTTAAATTAATCAAATTAATTTGGTCTAAATCCATAACCAAGCCAACATGCCAATGTTATGCTTAAAACACATTAAGAATAAATAAATAAATAAATAAATATGCATCAAATATTAAATTCTAAAATCATTATTTTAGAAATTTAATTAATTAATCCCAAAATCAAATTTTGGGAAAAATCTTGGGGTCCTTTTAGAATAAAATATTTCAGTGGGTCCTTGAAGATATAACTAGAAAATCGACTATCAAACATGTGAAGATTGAAACTTAAAATATATATATATATATATATATATATATATATATATATATATTGATTCAATGATTGAAATTATTTCAATCAAAAACCTCCAGACCTCACGGGCTAAAAAAAATTAAATAAATAAAATTAGGTACAATTCCAATCAGTGAACACACACACACACACACACACACACACACACACATTGTTATGATATATTGTGAATTAGTGGAAGCTCCACTAATTATGGATTTATGTGAATTATTAGGGAATTAGTGGAAGCTCCACTAATTATGGATTTTTATGGATGTCCATCATTTAGTTGAGACACCACTAATTAAGATTAGTGGAAGATGATGTATTCCACTAATTAAGAGCTCTATAAATAGAGCTATTCTCTAAGCTTATAACACACCATCATTTTGTAAAAGAATTGTGAGAAAAATAAAGGGAGAAGTTTGAAGAAATTCTTGTGCAAAGAAATATAGTTAGAATTTTCTTAGTGTGTAGTGTGTAGATTTTATTCTAACACTACCCAAATTTTTATAACACATTATCAGCACGAGTCTCTGCCGTTACAAAAGTCAGAAGACTAAAGCACGAGTCTCTACCGTTACACAAGCCAGAAGACAGGTACGCATTTATTGATTTCTATGGCTAACCTCGCTAAACTCGAATTTGTAGTCCTTAATATTTTTGAAAAAAATTATATGTCATAGGTTCTCGATGCAGAAATGCATCTAAATGCTGAAGGCCTTAGTGAAACTATTCAAGAAAATAATAGTGCATCTACACAACAAAAGGCCAAAGTTTTGATTTTTATCCATCGTCATATTGATGAAAATTTGAAAATGGAATATCTTACTGAAAAAGATTCATATGTCCTCTGGATAAATTTAAAAGAAATATTTGACCACCTGAAGATGGTCGTACTACCCACTGCACGGTATGAATGGTTGCATCTGAGGTTGCAAGATTTTAAAACCGTGAATAAATATAGCTCCGCAATGTATAAAATTACATCTCAATTAAAATTATGCGGAGAAAAAGTTACTGATGAAGATATGCTGGAGAAGACATTCTCCACCTTTCATGCTTCGAATATTGTCCTGCAGCAACAATATCGAAAAAAATAGTATACTAAATTTACAGATTTAATTACTACCCTCTTCATTGCAGAGAAAAATAATGAGTTATTATTGAAAAATTATGAAGCCAGACCAATTGGCTCAACAGCATTCCCAGAAGTGAATGCTGTCGGCTCCAGCAGAAGCCATCGTTATAGTCGTGGTCGTGGCCGTGGCCGTGGTCGTGGTTATAGTCGTGGACACACTCGATATTTCTCTTATCACAATCATAATCAAGTTGTGAAAAATACTGGCCACCTGAAGTAAAACAGAAAAGATCATAAGGGAAAAGAAAAAGAAAAAAAAATGGAAGAAAAGTATAAGGATACATGTTATAGATGTGGCATGAAAGGTCATTGGTCACGTAACTGTCGTACGGCCAAGTATTTAGTGGAGTTATATCAAGCTTCACTGAAATGAATAATAAAAATGTTGAAGCAAATTTTTCTCAACATCCAGTGAATGATGCTGAGGATGATGATATTGATCTTGAAGATCTTAATATCAATATTACCCATATGGATGTATCGAATTTTTTTGAACACCCAAACGATAGGATAAACCATTTAATTGGTGATAGCAGTGTCTAGAAGAATTAAAGCCTCACCCTGATATTTTTGTATTTTTGTTTTCATTATATTCTAATAATATTTACGTTTGTATATCTATATTTGTTGTTAATGATGATGTTGTTAATGATGATGTATGCATTATTGATAGTGGAACTACATAAACCATACTAAAAAATGAGAAATATTTTTCTGATCTCAAAATGGAAGAAATAAATATTTATACGATAAACGGTAGTACAAAAGTGATTGAAGACTTCGGAAGAGCTAGTATATTGTTGCCTAAAGGAACAAAATTATTATTGATAAGGCACTATTTTCCTCAAAGAAGAAATTTATTGAATTTTAAAGATATCCGCAGAAATGGGTATCATATTGAAACAAATGAGGAAAATGGGATTGAACATCTTTATATTATTCAAATTCATTTGGGTAAGAAATCTGTATTAAAAAAACTACCGTCTTTTTCTACTGGCCTATATTTTGTAAAAATACGTACAATTGAAATTTATCATCTTGTAAATCAGAAGTTTACTGATCCTATTACTTTTAGTATTTGGCATGATCGGTTGGGTCATCCGGGATCTACCATGATGAGAAGAATCATTGAGAATACACATGGTCATCCATTAAAAAAAAAAGATATTGACATCAGAAAAATTCGCATGTGTTGTATGTTCCCTAGGAAAATTAATTGTTAGACCATCACCAGTAAACGTAGGAGTTGAAAGTCCTACATTTCTTAAACGGATTCACGAAGATATTTGTGGACCTATTGATTCACCATGTGGACCGTTCAAAGATTTTATGGTCTTAATTGATGCATTATCCCGATGGTCACATGTATGTTTATTATCTACTCGCAACCTGGCGTTTGCGAGATTACTTGCTCAAATAACTAAATTACGAGCACAATTTTTTTACCATCACATTAAAAATATCCGTTTGGATAATGCTAGTGAATTTTCATCACATGCTTTTGATGCATATTACATGTCAATTGAGATTAATGTTGAACATCCTGTAACTCATGTTCATACACAAAATGGTCTTACTGAATCTTTGATTAAAAGATTACAATTAATTGCTAGATCATTATTAATGAAAACAAATCCCCCAACATCTGCCTGGGAACATGCTATTTTACATGTTGTAGCACTTGTACGTATAAGGCCAGCTAGTTATCATAAATTCTCTCCTTTGCAGTTGGCTTTTGGTTCAGAACCAAATATTGCTCATTTAAGAATTTTTAGGTGTGCTGTATATGTTCCAATTGCACCAAACCAACGTACAAAAATGGGTCCTCAAAGAAGAAAGGGGGTATACATTGGATATAATTCTCCCTCTATTATCAGATATGTTGAACCCCTGACAGGAGATGTATTCACAGTAAGATTTGCTGATTGTTATATTGATGAATCATTATTCCCTAAATTAGGGGGAGAACAAAAACAGTATAAAAAGGATCTTGCTTGAACAACATCATTAAATTATCTTGATCCGTGCACAAGCGCATATGAACTTGAAGTTTAAAGGATAATTCATTTGCAAAGCATTGCAAATCAAATGCCAGATGCTTTTGTTGACTCCAGAAGAGTTACAAAATTGCATATTCCAGCTATAAATGCTCCTATTCGAATTAAAGTTCCAGCAGAACAAAATATTATACCTATAGCTACTGAGTTAAAAGCACACCAGAAGCGTGGCCGACCTCTTGATTCTAAAGATAAAAATCTTCGAAAGAAAAGAGGATTAAATGATCCAGAAGATCATATTGAAGAAAAGAATGATAAAGACCAAGAGAAAACTGATGACAAAGAACTAGAAATTGATGAAAGTAATACTGAAATTTCTATCAATTATACCACTTCAGGTAGAAGTTGGAATCGGATAGAAACAATTATTGATAATATGTTTGCATACAATATATCTCTTGATATTATACAGAATAGTGATGATCTTGAACCAATATCAGTTGATGAATGTCGACATAGAAAAGATTAGCTACAATGGAAATGTGCGATTCAATCGGAGTTAAATGCACTGACAAAACGTGAAGTCTTCGAACCTATAGTCCAAACACCAGAAGATGTAAAACATGTTGGCTACAAATGGATATTTGTGCAAAAACGCAATGAAAAGAATAAAATCGTACGATATAAAGCACGGTTAGTAGCCCAAGATTTTTCACAAAGACCATGTATTGATTATGATGAAACTTATTCTCCTATTGTTGATGCTATTACACTCCGATATCTTATTAGTTTGGCAATACATGAAAAGATAGATATGCGCCTATTAGATGTTATCACTACTTACTTGTATGAAAATTTAGAAAATGATGTTTACATTAAAATTCCCGAAGAATTTCATATGCCTGAAGCATATAAACATTATCCTCGTAAAAATTACTCCATCAAGTTGCAAAAATCATTATATGACCTGAAGCAATCTGGGCGTATGTGGTTCAATCGTCTTAGTGAATATTTATTGAAAGCATGATTTAAAAATGACCAGGTATGTCCATATGTTTTTATTAAGAAATCTGGTTCTAAATTTGTGATATTAGCTATATATGTTGATGATATTAATCTTATTGGAACTCTTGAAGAGCTCCAAAAAACAATTGATTATTTAAAAAAAGAATTCGAAATCTAGGATTTTGGTAAAACCAAATTTTGCATTGGTTTACAAATTGAACATCTGGAAAGTGGAACATTTATTCATCAATCAATATATACAGCAAAAGTTCTCAAAACATTTTACATGGACAAAGCACATCCATTGAATATTCCAATGATCGTCCGGTCATTAGATGTGAATAAAGATCCTTTCCGACCTCAAGAAGATAATGAAGAACTCCTTGGTCCTGAAGTACCATATCTCAGTGCAATTGGTGCATTAATGTATCTTGCTAATAATATACGACCTAATATTGCATTTGCTGTCAATTTATTAGCAAGATTTAGTTTTTCACCAACACGACGACATTGGAATGGAATTAAACAAGTTCTTCGATATCTCCAAGGTACAATTGATATCGAATTATTTTATTCAAATAAAACCAACCCAACATTGATAGGTTATGCAGATACTGGTTATTTATCTAATCTACATAAAGCACGTTCTCAAACGGGCTATCTATTTACATGTGGAAATACTGCTATATCATGGCGTTCTACAAAACAATCTATAGTAGCTACTTCTTCAAATCATGCTGAAATTATAGTCATTTATGAAGCAAGTCGAGAATGTATATGGTTAAGATCAATGATTCATTATATCTGAAAATTTTGTGGATTATCATCTATCAGAGATATTCCAACTCCTCTTTATGAAGACAATGCAGCTTGCATAACTTAATTATGAGGAAGATATATTAAAAGAGATCGGACGAAACATATTTCACTAAAATTCTTCTTTACTCATGAACTCCAGAAGAAATGTGAAATTGATGTACTATAAATTCAGTCATGTGACAACCTCGCAGATATTTTCACGAAAACTTTACCGACTGCAACATTTGAGAAGTTGAGATATAAAATCGATATGCGTTAGTTTAAAGATTTAAAGGAATCATCTCATCAGGGGGAGTAATAAACAGACATATAGAATAGTGTACTCTTTTTCCTTCACTAGATTTTTTTTCCTACTAGGTTTTTATCTTGTAAGGTTTTAACGAGGCATATTCTTTATGTAATGGATGAACATCCAAGGGGGAGTATTATGATATATTGTGAATTAGTGAAAACTCCACTAATTATGGATTTATGTGAATTATTAGGGAGTTAGTGGAAGCTCCACTAATTAGTGAAAACTCCACTAATTATGGATTTTTATGGATGTCCATCACTTAGTGGAGACACCACTAATTAAGATTAGTGGAATATGATGTATTCCACTAATTAAGAGCTCTATAAATAGAGCTATTCTCTAAACTTGTAATACACCATCATTTTGTGAAAGAATTGTCAGAAAATTGTAAGAAAAATAAAAGGAGAAGTTTGAAGAAATTCTTGTACAAAGAATAGTTAGAATTTTCTTAGTGTGTAGTGTGTAGTGTGTAGATTTTATTCTAATACTACCTAAATTTTTATAATATATATATATATATATATATATATATATATATATATATATATATATATATATATCGGCTTTCAGTTAAAGACAATTTCCAATTCAATCAATTGGAACAAATTTTGAATTGCAATCAATTCAAGATTCGGTCAACCACATTGTATAGATAAAAAAGGAAATTCTTTTGGAATATAATATTAGCCACACAAGCCTCCCAAGAATGTCTATCATCCTCCCAGGGATGCAAGCTAAATAACATTGGTTTGCAGAAATAATTTCAGCGAAATGATTGAAACAATTTCAAATTTTTTTTCTCGGCTGAAACAATTTCAACGAAAATTTTTTCTTCTTTCGAAAATTTTCTGTTGAAACAATTTCAATTTTTTTTCTCAGCTGAAACAATTTTAGCAAAAATTTTTCTTCTTTCGAAAATCTTCTTTTCGATTATTTCTTTTCGGCTTCAGTTTCCGTAACTAATTTAAAGTAACAAAACTTCGTTTTTTTTTCTCTCTCTTTTTTGCAGAAATAATTTCTGTGAATTAAAAGGAAACAATTTCTGTAATTTACTTAAACCAATTTCAGTAATCTACATATATATATAACCCACTAAAACAAATTTTTTTTCAAAGATAAAATTTTATATGAAACAATTTTCATGGACCCAAATATAATTTTCAAACTATTTCAAATTTTAAAATATTTATAAAACAATTTCATAGTGTCGAATTTATTTTGAAACAGTTTCAAAAAAATAATAAAATCCATAAAACACATACGAAATGGCTCTGATACCACTGTTGAATTTCGATCATGCAAACTAATTTACATGCAGCGAAAATATAAAACAAAATCTACGCAAATTATCACTCGTTTGTAATTAAACGGATTATGAAATGGAAAGCAAAATTAATTGTCTCAAAAAATGCAGCTTTTAAAAATTTTTCTTCCACGCGAATCCCCTTCAAAAGTCGATCCAATCGAGCCACCAAATTTCAAGAATATGAATTTCTCTAATATTGATCCACATAAGGAATTGTACTCAAGTTAGATACCAAAGCCCTATGCTCGTAGGTAATATATGGTGGCTTTAGGATTAATTTAATTTTGAATAGAAACTATTTTCTTTTCTTCAAAAAGAAAAAAGAAGGAAAAAAAACTCTGTCATGTTCTTTTCTTTTCTAACGGCGGCCAAATTTTTCTACAATACTCAGAGAACGAATTCTCTATTTTATGTATAGGAAACTAATAATTTTTGTTTCCAAAACAACCGCTACAAGATGACAAAAGGAAACACATACAGATTTTAATTCTTTTAGGAAAAAAAAAAAAATTTGTTCCTCTTTTTAATTATGGGTGAAAAATTCAAGAATTTCAATTAGGCCCTATGAATTTTAACAAGTTTATAATTTACCTATAGGGATTTAATAATCGTAATTCAATCCCATATAATTATAACAGTTTATAATTAGTCCATAATAATTATTTCTTCTCACAAATTAACTCTGTAATATTATCAAATAATATTTTGAGTACCATTTCCTCTATTGTGTGTGACATATTAAGTTTTCTAGTCAGTTGGTAGCTAATATGAATTAATTCTATCATAAATAGAATTAATAATCCTTTTAATAATTAGAATTAATTTATTAATTATAATTAGGATTAAATTTATTAATTTTCTAATTAATAAATTCATATTTTGCAGATCATGAGTCGTATCTAGCAATATATCATGACCACTCAAAAAATCAGAAAGTCAAGTGGCTTGACATGAACCTTTCAATAGCAAAACATTAGTGTAATAAACTCCTTTTACCATACAATATCTCATTCAGTTTAAAGTATAGAATTAGTGCTAACTCCCTCCAGAATATTAATTAATTCTGGCCCAAATATTTTAGTACTTGTTTCCAGAATCTATTACTCATCGCGTGTATCAATTGGAATTATTTTCAACACATAGTCACCTTGGCCAAGAACTTCTTGAATAATTATTTCTACAAGTGGCCATAATATATTCACTCCTACTATTAGGAGTGGTAAAGCTTTTATTGACCCTCTCAACTACTTTCGTTTACTTCACATTGTACCCAATATTCATCCAATAGGCAGTCTTGTAAGGATTTCAGAAATTGAAATCAAAGCACAATGTTTAGCAAATAAAGTACTTTAGAGTTCTCACGTCTAAGGATACTTGCATATTTGTTATAATGAGAATCTATCACTAGCACTAAATAGCTATCTATGTGATTATCTCATAGTTAGGCCTTCCAATGTACTTGTTTAAGTAACAAACATCCACGTGTTAACTTTGAATATCACAATACTCACACACAATGTTTGTACTTGGAACTTTATCTAATAGTTTTTTATATACATGAACATATAGAATAAAGAAACAGAAAGATAAAGAATATCTTTTATTGATTTAATGTGCAAAATACACTGTATAAATGATTGCTTCTAGGGTACAATCTTAACAAATGTTTGATAAAAAGATCCTCTAGATTGTTTGTAAAGAAAATTTGATCAACCATTATCTCCCATTTCTAGATGAACTCTCGGATAAGGTGATACTTCCTCTCGATATGTTTACCCATCCTATGATTCATTGGTTTCTTACACTGTAACGCAGCTCTAGAATTGTTGTAATATATGATTATGGGTCTGTTCATTTGTAGCACTCCTCCAAGTTTTGTAAGGAACTTTTAAGGCCAAACTGCTTCCTTAAAAGCCTCTGAAGTTGTTACATACTTAACTTTCATGGTAGAATCAGTAATGTAAAATAGCTTCTCTAAACAAAGTGAAGATAAATCTACTAGTGAATTTTCTTTCATGTTTATTTACTTAGAAGTCTGAGTCAGTCTAAGTGGTAGGAACTAAATCATTAACTCTGTAGCCTTGCATATAGTCTCTCATTCCTTTTAGATACTTAAGTATATACTTTACAGCTTGTCAATGTATTTCTTCTGGGTTTGACTGATATCTACTAATCATGCTAATGACAAAGCAAATATCTAACCTACTACAAAGCATAACATATATAAGACTTCCCACATATAGGTTGTAAAGTATATACTCAATACCTAAAAAGAACGAAAGACTGATATCTACTAACCATGCCGACGACAAAACAGATATCTAGCCTAGTACAAAATATAGCATATATAAAACTTCCCACGACCGAGGCATAGAAAATCTTACTCATTCTATCTTTTTCTTCTTATGTCTGAGGACACTACTTGGAAGACAAAATTAATTCGTGCCTAAAGGGTGTAATTTCCCTTTTGCACTGATCTATACTAAACTTAGTCAATATTTTGTCAATATAAGCAGATTAAAATAAACCTAACATTCTATATTTCCTATTTCTAAAAAGCTTATGCCAAGAATGTAGCTAGCTTTTTCTATATATTTGTACAAATTGACTTGATAGCCAAATCTTTATAAATGACAATATCCCTACATCATTTCTAATGAGCAGAATATCATATACATAAGTGTTAAAATGGACACATTATTCTCATCTATTTTCTATACACGTATGGCTCATGCATGTTTTATATGAATTTATAAGATTTTATAGTCTCATCAAAACGTACGTTCTATACACCAAATGGACTTAATCCCTTCAGGTGCAATATCATATCTTAGACTTAATTGAAATACATGGACTCAATCTCGACATTTATTACCATTTGTCATTTGTTCGTATCAGCATCAGTAATGACCTCCTCATATCTAGTGGGAATATATTCATGATGATCGAAGATTATGTCAAAAGTCTATCCAATCCACCTTTGTGGAACTCTAAATATCCTTCCACTATAACGTGGCTCGGTCTATATAAGAACATCTGGTTGTGTCTCTTTACGTTCTTCAATTGAGGTATTAGAAATTGAAGTACTAGATAATTTCTCTTCCAATTCCACTTTACTCGAAGCCTTAATGCACATACTTTATTCATCTTCTAAATATTTAGCATGAGTAGTAACACGTACTTTATTCTCTTATAGATGATAAAAGTATCCACCTTTTATTCCCATCGGATATCCTATAAAGTAATATAATTCTAATTTTGGTTCTAACTTACGTCATTCAGTCAATACATAAGTTGGAACCTAATACCTTGAGATGATTTAGACCAAGCTTATGTCTAGTCTACATCTCATAAGATGTCCTACGTACTGATTAGAAGGTATCAAGTTTAGAATGTATGATGTTGTTTCCAGAGTATATTTCCAAAAAAGAAATAGAAAAATTGCATAACTCATCATACTTCTGACAATTTCCATCAAAGTTCTATTCCTTCTCTCAACTAATCTACTCTATTGGAGAGTCTTAGGTACAGTTAACTGAGATACTATACCATAATATACTAGTAATCCTTGAATTCACTAAGAAAGTATTCTCCGCTATGATCCGATCTTAAAGTCTTAATTAGTTTACTTGTTTGACGCTCTACTTCACCCTTAAACTCTTCGAATTTATCAAATGAGTCAAACTTATTCCTTATCAAGTAAACGTACTTAAAACGTATATGATCATATATGAAAGTTGTGAAGTATTCATATCCTCATCTAGTTAGTATAGATATAGGACCATAAATATTAATATGAATTAAGTCAAGTATTTCCTTGATTATCTCTGCCTTTTGTGGAAAGTATTTGTTGGTTGTTTTACCTATAAGGTAAGATTCACACCAAGGCCATTCTTCTAATCTTAATGAGCCCAAAGGCCTATCTTAGATCAACCTCTAAATCTAATTAGTATTTATGTGTCAAAATCCTTAGTGTCATAAATACGAGTCTTTTTATGTGGCATTCCTTTTCTTATTATTATGTTCAGTTTGATATTATTTATTTGATACCTTATAGGATTAACATAAAAGAAATTCTCATACATATTTCCAAAGAAAATAATATTTTTATCTCTACTAATTAAAATACTAGAATAGAAAGAAATAAAATAGCCTTAATTAATTAATCGTAAAACTGAAATCAAATTATATTTAAAACCATAAACATATAATATATCTTTTGAAACCAAAATCCTATTGCATTCAAATAAAAGCTCTAAAGCTCTCACTGCTTCAGCCCCATACTCGTGCTCTATTGCCTACTTAAAATCTATGCTCCCCTCTATTGAGTCTTCTTATCCTGCTGAACCCCTACAATGAGTTACAGATATGATCAATGACTCCAGAGTCAATGATCCAAGTAAATGATAATCTAACCATCAATATAGACTTTAAATAAAAAGGAATATCTGAGGATGACTTGGGTAGGAATTCTAAATAATCTTTCTTCCAATGTTCTTTCTGTTGGAATGTATGCCCTTCAAACTATGCATATGATGTAAATTCGAAATAATAAATAAAGTTTTATTCTCAACAATATATGTTGGAAAAGACCTATTGTGTTTAAGTAAGTGATTCATATGGATAGAGGGCTTTCACAATAAGGTATAGATCATAGGTTATTTAACACATAAACTGTAGCTCTTAACCAGTTGATAAAAATGAAAATCTCATCAAAATAAAGGTTATTATACCATGAATTCTAGGCAGGGAATAGATTATCTTTAGCTAATGAATAGTCATCTCACTTCATAGTACAAACATATTTAGAATACGTAAAACTAGACTTGTAGTAGTGGTTTCTAAAAATACTAAAATAGAATATACACAAACTACTACTACTACAGCGTGGACTAATACCCTATAGCTTGAGTATGGGTTAGTAATTTGGCGAAGATAGCAGCATATACTTTGATATACTATGAATGAGGTTCTACAATAAAATCAATATACTTATATGTCAGGTATGTATGACTAGTTAATCAAAACGGATTCATATAAGATAGCTTCTATACTCCTAAATAGAGAAATCATCCTCTTGTGATTGTTCAAGATAATCTAAATAATCCAAGGCCCTAAAAACATGACTTAGTATTATATGCTTTTAGGTGACTCCTAGAAATAAGCGGGTACATACTAAAAGTTATAGATAATTGAACTAGTTATTTAAGGATAGTAGGTGTCATTGAGAGAGGTATTAATACATTTCTCCTATTTCAATGATAGATGTTATGTAGACAGGTATTTTAGTCATTACACCTGTAGATCAAAGACAATGCATTTGCAGTATTATTCTTGGGATTAATATTGTAAATGGTGATAAATAAAATATTTAAAATAATAAAATACAATTATTTGTTAGTAGGGGTATTTTAGTCCTTTTAGTAGTAAAAAATAATATATCTTTTGGTTCCCAAAAAAGTTTACGTAACCTTAGTAATTTATTTACTATGTGGACTTACTAGATGAAATAATTAATGGAAGAATTATTTTAAGAGTTCAATTAATTAATTATTTATTTACTTTAGAATAATTTGTTGGACCAATTTAATTAAATTGATTTATAAATTAATTGTCTTGGATAATTTTTATATTAGGTCTAAGAGGATCAATTAGTTAATAAATATGCCAAATTAATAAGTCTTGGACTTATTAAAGAGGTGGGCCCAAATCCAAGGCCCACCAACTTTTGTGTGAGTCGGCCCCAAGGTTTTAGTAACTCCAGTAGCCGACTTATAAAAGAAAAAGGAGAAGGCAGTGGCAAAGTGTGTGATTAGGGTTGGTTGTCGTTTTCGTGAGGTCTTGCATGCTATTGTTAAAATAGAAAAGAAAAAATAGATATAGCTTTATGCTAGCCATCGTCTGCTTTGTTTTCTCTCACACATTTAGCTCTCCCTCAATTTTCTTCCATTATTCTGTTGGCCTTGTTCTACTTTCATCAGTAGAAAAATCTACAATGAGATTAGAGAATATTCTAAAATGTTGAGAGCTAGCAAACTAGTACATGCTTGATGCGAAAGAGCAGGTGATTGGCAAGCATTCCCATGGAACATATCTCCAATTCAAATCAGGAAGTACCCATCAATCTAACCCCAGCACTAGTTATTCACCCTAAGCATCATAAAAGTAAATCTTCTAAATCAGTCAATGAGAAAATTTTTAGAAGTTTTTTCCGCTGTACTTGTTTATTTTTCTAGCGATCTCTTTACCTTCTTGCCGCATTTAAAATATTTACCCTTGAGCTTAGCATTGGCTTGGACCTCATGAGCTAGGCTCTTGTATTATTCTAACCTTTTTTCTTCTTGAACTTCCTAGGCTGAGCCCTAGTTCCAAAAGATGAAGCAAAACGAGCAGCCAAAACCTTTGACACATGCTTCATTATTTTTTCAGCTATATGTGGTTCATTCATCAACTTTGTCAATGTCATACTCAACTTGTTTATGTTGTAGCTCAACTTGAATTGAGAGTGCGAATTTGGCAAAGTCTCAAAAATCATGTCAATTTAGCTCTCTGAATCTATTGCTACCCTTAGAACCTTGATTTTCTCAAAATGAGCAATTATCTTAAGCATATACTCTCGAATATAGTGTGTAGAGATATATCAATGTCATACGTAGTAGGCATGTTCTCATGCTTCAATTGAAGCACACTGGACATAAAAGCTAATATATAGCATTTAACTATTTCATCAGCTTTCTTCCAAGCCTTTTCAGCTTCATGGTTATGGTCAATACAATCTTCCCCAATTTCAGGACAGGATATACGAGAACGTACTTATACTTCTTTGTTGTGAGTGTTATATTTAGATTCCTCTTCCAATCCACATAATTGGGCCTAGTTAACTTATTCTATTTGAGAATAATAGACAATGGACTAAAATCAAAATTTCTATTGATCACAAAAAATATTCATTCAAAAAATCTATTTGAATTAAATAAACACATAAAATACACATATAATCATCATATTATATCTATAACATGTTCAACTCTTTAAAACCATTATCAATAATATGAAAAGTTTGGCTCCTAGAAGAACTAACATAACTTCAAATAAAGGCTAACAAGTTTCTAAGTATATACCCATCACTAATTAAACTTTATTAATAGATAATGACCTAGAAATAGTTCTATTGATAAAATGGCTACTACTCATATTACTTACAGATAATTTAATATTAATAGTTCCAATATAGGCTGGCTTATATCAATATATGTCTTAGGCATTAATTATAATTCATCTGTTAGACCTAGATTCTCATGGATATCCATCATATAGGGAGCCATACTCAGATTGACACGATGATAACCACAATATCTACTAAGAATTCGTGATGGAAACTATAGGGTTGTTGAAATGTTAGGATAGCCTGCAGTTAAGTATAATAATCCTCCAATCATACTTCTTGTAAAGATGTTAATCCACATTCTCCCATCTTCTATTCTGTTACAACTTCTAATAGACACTTATAGGTATTGTAACAAACTTTGCACCTTTTATATTGAACTTTTTAACCAAATTGTTTGTATACTTAGTTTAAGAGATAAATATTCCATCTTTCATATATTTAATCTGTAAATTAAGAAAGAATATTAGTTCACCAACCATACTCATCTCAAATTCAATCAACTTTTGGTATTTCTCTAGTTTTCTTAGATTTATCTAGACTTCTAATGATCAAGTTTGAGGGATGATACTTTTTTATTCTGGATTATGATACTCTTTATTGAACTTCCTTCTATCCTTTGTCAAAGTCTGCTTTTTCATCTATGTCAATGTATTCCTGTGTCATTTACTTGTCATTAGCTTAAATCAACTTTTCATCATCATTCGAGAATATTGGCTCCTTTCCTCTTGTTGGTAGAATGTTAATAACAACAACAATTATTGATTTCACAACAACTTGGCTCTTCTTATTAAACACCCAGTATGCTCGACTAATCTTAGAGTATCTGGAGAAAATTCCTTCATCACTCCTTACATCAAATTTATCCAACTATTCTTTATCATTAAGAATATAACATTTGCTTCCAAAGATATAAAAGCCTATTCCATATCTCATATGCTATCTTGTTGGTATGAGAATGAAAGTATATTCTGTTGATAATATATATAGTAGTGTTAACAGCTTATACCTACCATATGTATGACATTTCCTTAGCATTCAACATTACTCTTGCCATTTTTTTTAAATAGTCCTAATTTATGCTTTTCAACACCATTCTGTTGAGGTGTTTTTTTGTGCTAAAACTCATGTTGGTTTCCATTCTCAATACAGAATTCATCAAATAGTTTATTACCAAATTCTCTTCCATGATCACTTCTTAATCTTTTTAAATTTTTACATTTCTTAGTTTGCAAATTTAAACATAACTTTCTAAATGCATCAAATGTTTTACTCAAAAAATCTATCCAAATGAATCTAAAATAATCATTAACACACACTAAGACATACATCTTTCCACCAATACTTTTAGTTGTAGTAGTCCAAACAGGTCCATGTGCAAAAATTCAAGTGCCTTAAAAAGAAATAATCTATTTAACTCTCTTGTATGGGGACTTAGTCCGTTTTTCACTTTGATAGAAATAAAAAATGTTCTTGACAATCTTATCCAATTTAGGCAATCCACGAACTATACCTATTTAACTTAGTTCGTGCAATTGTTTATAATTAATATGTCCTAACTTTTGATGCCACAATTCAATTTCATTAGTTTTAGCCATCATGAAATTATACTTTTTTGGATGTGCACATCTAATAATAATTGTCATAAGTTCTATTTCTAAATATCACACATTTCCCTATTCTATTAACTACCAAACACTTGTCTTTATCAAAGTTCATAAATATATTATCATCGCACAATTGACTTATACTAATCAAGTTTACTTTCAAACCATCAGTATACAAGGTTTTGAGTTTAGGTAGACCTTCAGTGTTTAACATGCCATTTCCAACAACCTTATTCTTTATCCCATCACCAAACATAGGAAATCCAATATTTTTGTGTTCTTAATTGATAAAAAAAAAAAAAAAAAAACCTCCTTTTTACTTGTTGTATACATCCACTGACAAGGTACCATATTTCTTTCATAACTGCTTTCAGTGAGACATGTGCAACATACACTTTGACTTTATTTCTTCTTATCCATACACATCTCACTTTCTGTGTTATGTGATCTCCGTCAAATTCAAGGTTGGGTCATCGGACTATTTTGAAAATTCTTAAATCTTTTCAAGCATTGTTTTCATCTATGACCTGTAAAGAGCAATAGTCACAATAAACAATAGGTTTCACTAACTTAAGTTTGAGTTTCCTTAGTTGTGCCTTCTTGTTAGTAACTGTTGTAGTCTGTTTTTTGTTGAACTCCTGATAGCCAAGACAGTTTTGTCATGTGAATAACTTCTAAATGCAAAAACTTCATCCAACTTCATTTTTCCAAAATTTAGCCTTTAAATATATTACTTAGTATCTATCAATTTCTTGTTTATATCTTCTGATTTCTGATTATAGCATTTCAAACTTTCTTCACTCTATTGAACTTGTTGTTGTAGTTCTGTAATTTCAATTGCTATGAGCTATTTACGTGTGTGAGCATTTTTATCTCCCTTTTTAATGTGATATTCATGTTAATGACTTCTAACTATTTTGCATAAATCCATTCGTATCTTTCAACTTCATCTTCACCATCAAAGTTAATATTAGTTTCCCCATTAGAATTCCTTTTATTAGGCATTGTTCTTTGTCAACATCATAATCAAAATTTTTAATCATAATATTGAAAGCAATATTACTTATTTGACTGTCACTATTATCTCCATCAATACTATTTTAATCAAGATAGTCTTTATCTTTTTCATAATCACTAAAAGTTATATTGTAAGACTTGTTCTTCATTTTTCTCAGGATGTTCTCACATTCGATCTGAATATGTCCATATCCACTGCATTCTCTGCATTTAGGTCCTTTAAATCCACTCTTATTCTCTGATGATATCTGTTCAGGATAACTTTTCCATTGTACTCTTACTTTTGTTGAAAGGTTTCGCAAATGATTTGCCCTTCTGCTTTTATCTCCTTGTCAACTTGCTAAATCGTCGTGTTAATAGATCAAGCTCATCATGTGATCCTCTGTTGTCATTAGAATCACAGTTTTTAAAACAACTCTTTTCTCATTAGATTTTGATTAAGTCTAAAGATTTAGCTTAAAAGTTTGCAGTGATCCCATAAGGTCATCTAGTCACATAGTTGACACATCTCCGCATTCTTCAGTTGCAAAAACTTTAGTATGAAATCGAGATAGTAAAGATCTTAGTGTCTTATGAATCAATTTTTCTTCAAAATATTGTTCTCCTTGTTGACAAACCTGATTAGCAATATCTCTCAATTTACTACTGAATACAGCAGCAATTTCATGTTGGCCCATTCTCAATTCCTCAAACTATATTATCAATATTTGCAACTTCGACATTCTTATAATACTTATTCCTTTGTACACTATTTGTAATTTTTTCCATATATCTTTAGCAAAGATGCATGTTGAAATCAGCTTGAACTCTTTAGAATCAACAATAGCAAAAATTGTTTTCAATACTTTGGCAATAGCATTGTCAAGATGACATTTAGCATAAGTCTACAAATCTATTAGTTTTTCTTCTTCTACTCCAATACTTGTATTTGAAAAAGTAAATTATTATTTGATCTTCTAATTATTGATTTGTCCAACTTTTGCCCTCCAATTTAAAAAAACGTAAATGGTTCCTCGAACTTTTTAATCATCTAGATGCGTAAAGCGGTTTCTCGAACTTTCTAATCATCTAGATCTTACCCTTCTAATCAACTGACAATTCCGTTAATTTTTAATGATATTTTTGTAATTTCACATTTTTTATATTAAACTATATTATCATTTTATGTTTTTAATTCATTTTAATTCATTTTTTCTTTTTTCTTCTTTTTTCCCCTTCTTCTTCCTCGTTCTTGCCGTTGCAATTCCCCTACCACAACTCCAAATAGCAGTGTACATCACACCACCATCACCCTTTTTGACAATCATTGATGGCTTTAACATCATAAAATTTAAAATCTTCTGATAGGGGCTGAATTAATTATATTTTTTTTAATTATTTGAGGTTCATTTGTGATATATTTTGTTTAATAACTAGTCATATTCCTTCATATTTGAGATTTTACCCTTGAAAAGGTGTTTTGCTCATTATTTCAGATTTTTAGGGTAAAACGAAACAAAAACGACGCAAAACAGATGAGAGATGGTGCCGGCTAGGGCCCTAGAACCGGCGTCGGCCATGCACTATTGAAACAAACTTCGATGCAACAAAAAAATTGGTGGAATAGAGCAAAACAAAGTGAAATCGGCACCAGTTCCAAAAGTCAAGGCGGCGCCGACTGCATTCTAGTCTTTATTGCGCAAAATTCGGAGAAAAATCGACGAATGAGTAGAGAAGCAGAACACAACCGGTGCCGACTCCGAGAGACAAGGCAGCGCCTGCTGTGCCCTGGAGCTAAGGCGGTGCTTAATTTTTTCTACGCGATTTTTGATAATTTGAGGAGTTTTAATATCTTCCAACTTTTACTCGGCCAAGAACTTTGTACCTACGAATTTAGGCACTTCCTAAGCCTATAAATAGATGAAAAACACAAAGGAAAAGGAAGAGAATTCATTGATCATCATAGAATATTACTCAACGAAATGAGAAATTCTTCAATTCAATGAGGATTGTGCAAGAAGGTCTTCAAAGGAAGAAGAAGGAGGCTTGTCTATAAGTGCTTTCTTTTACTTTGTTTTCTTTTTCTTGAATAATAATATGTTAATTATTTTATTATAATTCGACATTGTTTTAGATATTCATGATTTTTAGAGTTATTTGATCTTTTGATTAATTGATTGTTCTTCTTGGTATTTAATTACTTGGGCGTATTACGAGATTAATTGGTTGTTTCTTTTCATTAATTTGCTAGACCAAAGAGGTTAATGGTGGTTGCAATTGATTAATTTCATATTTATTGGTTGTTAACTTGCTAGACCAAAGAGGTTAATTGCTGAGGATTGAGTAATTAAAAGTTAATTGATGTTTGTCAGACCAAGGATTCATTGATTAATTTCATATTTTAAATTTGCCAGACCAAGAAAATTTAATCAAGTATTGTGTTTAATGCATCTTGTGGATGAATTAGTTGAGACAGACCAAGTAATGCTAATTTATCTAGAAGGTAGTAATTAGTTGAGATAGACCAAATGATGCTAATTTACCTTTATCCTTCATAGTGCCAAGAGAATAATTAGTTATGACAATGGTTAGGTCTTTTGAGATCATGTTTGTCTAAACAATGGTTTAAGTTACATACTTCTCCATCCTTGACATGTATATACTTTTATTTTTATTTATATTTATTTTTCACTTTATCATGTCGGTTGAACAATAAAAGAAAGGTAATTAATGTCTACTTGTTTCTGGAGGATCGACACTCATTTGAACCCTATGCTCGGTTAATGATGAGTTCGCTTGCTCATATGTATGATTTGGATTGAACGTTTTAATTTAAATTTGATTGGGAATGTGCTTAGTTTCTGTATGATTTTTATACCCAAGTCCAGACACATCATCTTCTAATTCTTCACAATAACATTTACATACTCCATCACATATTTTGGTAATGAATGAACTTTGCCTCCATCATTGAAAGCTGTCGAGAGTTCATGTAGTACAACATTCTCAAAATCTAAGAGCATCCTTCTCACCTCACCCTAAAGCCTTGATATAGTGGTTGTTGTGCTCTCTGTTATACGTTTTGCATATTCCAATGTGAATATAGCATTGACATCCTCTTGCAGAGATGTGAATCCCTTATAGAGGATCAAGATTATTCCAACCTCTCTGAAAATTAATTACTGGTGCTTACAACTTTGGCAAAAATAAGCAAGTTACTCATAGAATCTTCAACTGAGCACAAAAAACATTCCTCATCCATGGAAGAAGTTCTGAGACCACTAAATATTTTCTTTGTAAGTTGCTTCTCCTTTGCAAAGAGGAGTTTAGTACATACCTAGCTACATGTATCCATTTTTTAGTTTTCATCTTCTACTCTTCTAGCAAAAACATTTTTTTATCTCCAATTTGCAGTTCCATCAATCAGAGGTATTTGACTTTTGCATTCACAAAATACTTCCTTGTAGTAGTGTACACATGAATACAAGCACCAATATGTCCACAAGAATCCACGCTCTCTGCTACGTTTCAGAGATAATCAATCATCTTCTTACTTGGAACTTCATAGACCAGATAATCCTCGTGTCTAAACCAATAGGTTGTGGTGTCGGTAATAAAGGAGCTCAATTGAGTAACCGAACTTCGACCTATTACTGACTTAATTTACCTAGTCAGTATTGTCCAAAATTTATGCTTAAGCCGAGCTACAGCTATAGAAATAATGCCATTGAATTTAGGGCAAAATATGTCAGTCACTCTTAAACTTTAACAAATTTTGATTTTCAACCTCGAACTTTAAAATACTTGATTTTAGCCCTCGAACTTTTAAAACACATAAAAAATAACCCTTTCAACAATAAAAGCTCAAGTACAATGCAAAATCACTAGATTTTAGCTCTTATTCTCCCATTTTTTATTTCTAAAATATTGTTTTTCAATTTTAATCTCGCTCTCTTCTCTTCAAATTAGCTCTTCCATTAATTAAAACTATTAAGTGCTCACAGAAGTTCATCACATGACTTCCATATGACCTATTTTATAGGTATTTTCATTTACTCAACTCTCACAATGTGGTGGCATCATTCTAATTCTTATAAAGTGACTTTTATATATGACAGGAAAAGACTACTACGACTTGCGCATCTCTCATTTCTCTTTTTAGATTTTTTTTTTTTTTTATAGTTCACTTCTGCTTTCAAATTTATTCTTCCTTCCTATAGAAATGCCAAGAAAATTACTATTCGTCAAGAACTGAATCGGCTATTTTTCTTCTTCATCTTTATGTCTTAATTTTGTTTATGAAAGGGTAAAATATGTTATTTTTGTTATATGGTTAGATTCGAAAAAGTGCGAAAGAGTAATCTCAAGATTATTGAGTCGCATAAAAGGTTTGAAGTTAGATCTTAAAATTGTTGTTGATAAATGAAAAAATTTAAAGAAAAGAGAGCGAGATTAAAGTTGAAGAATAATATTTTAAAAATTAAAAACGGGAGGATGAGAGCTAAAATTTGGTAATTTTGTAGTGTACTTGAGTTTTTATTGTTGAAAGAACTATTTTTTAGGTATTTTAAAAGTTCGAGAGTTAAAATTACACATTTTAAAATTCGAAAGTGAAAATCAAAATTTGTGAAAGTTCAAGGGTGGCTGACATATTTTACCCTTGAATTTACCATTGTTAGCTGATTGCTAAATCTTGTCCACAACTTGGAGGTATTAGGCAATTTCATTGCGACTGCAATCGAAAAGAAGGCATTCGTTAGGCTCCGAATGCCAGTGAGAGGCTACATCCACAATTAATTGGAGTGACTGTGATTAGGGGTATACTCGAATCGAATCAAGTCAAACCTTAAGATAATCGAGTCGAACTTTACTATTTTCATACAAAGCTAGAATTTAAGCTCAAGTTCAATTCGAATAACAAATGGTAACTTGAGCTCGATTCGTTTGAAGTACTTTAAAACTCAAGTTCAATTCGAAGTTCGACTAAAATAAGCTCAAAAGCTTAAATTCAAGTTTAAGTTCAAGCTCGAATTTAAATAAATAATTTATAATATAATATACTATAAATTATATAAATTATACATTAATTAATTAATTAATAGAATATGTTCGTGAGTCTTCGAGCCTAATGCTTGGATATTCAAATTCAAATCATTTAAAATTCGAGCCTAAATATAAAGTTCATATTCAAGCTCAAACTTGATATTTCGAATTCGAACCAAGCCCTTATCAAGATGATGTTCAATAAAAACTAGATTCATTTACATTCCTAACTGTGATGATTCCATCATCAAGGAATTCACATCAAATACAACATCAGAAAAAGACAATCAATAAATCAAAAACTATGGATGGTGGTGTAATGTATGCTGGCAACGAAGAAGAAGAAGAAGAAGAAGAAGAAGAAGAAGAAGAAGAAGAAGAAGGGAAAAAGGGAACAAGAAAAGAAAGAAAAAGAAAAAAGAAGTTATTTTAAAATGAATTAAAATAAAATCATTAAATATTTTAATATAAAAATATGAAATTATCAAAATACCATTAAAAATTAACGGCATTATCAATTGACTGTTGGTCAATTAATAGAAGGGTAACATTTGGATGATTAGAAAGTTCAAAAAAAACGTTTTACACCTTTTTTAGTTAGAGAGCAAAAGAAATCAATAGTTGGATGGTCACCACAATAGTTTGCTCTATTTGAAATTGTTATAGGTTTCCAACCTGGTACAATAGCTTTCTATGCAGCAATGTCAAAAGTTTTGAAGAAAATTTGCATTCTAATTTTCCAACAAGTATAATCGATCCTCTTTCCAACAATAGTTGTTGAGTGAAAAATCCTCCTTCTTTCACTGGTCCAAACATGATTTTTCCAAACTAATTTTCAAGATCTCACATGCAAAATTAGTAGCAACTCCAACACAGTGAACCGCTTTGATATTAGTTCTATGGTTTGATTTGCCAATCTCCTGTGTTATTATTAAACTTTCTTGCTATAATTGTGTTAGTTTGACAAATAGAAATAAAAAGTTCAACGAGCACAACAAATTGTTAACGTAATTTGGTTATCAACAAGACTACGTCTACTAGTCCTGGACCAATAAATCAATATATTAAAACTTCCACAAAAGTTACAGGAATAAACTTATCTCAAATATCTAATGATTTCTAATAGAACATCACGTTTATGTTCTTTATCAAACTCGTACAAAACCTAATTTGTTTACCCCAATTACCTCGATTGAATTTCCTTCAACCTTTGTTGCTATAGCACAACGATACTTTGTTTGATTTCAAGAAACTTTCCCACAAAAAATATATTAACTTTGAAGAAGAATGATTCAAGTTCCTCCAAGAAGATAATTATTGTTGTAACATTCAACTTGAATCACAAAGTACCTCTTAACAATGAGAATCAGCAAACTGCATCAACGGTATGCGTTTTGTGGACACTCAGAAGATTTGTATGAATTCTTTACTTTGTTTCCTCAACCACTCTCAAAAAGATAAGCTACGAAACACGTTATTTTTCTAAAACATCTTGGTCAAGTATAAATACCTAGCAATAGAGTGCTAATTGTTTCCTAACTAATTTAGGAAATTGCTAAATATTCTCTCCAAATTTTTTAAACCATCACAGTTTCTCGTTTACTTGAATTCAATGAAATCTTTAACATATTGCAACCAATATTTTCTAGAGTTTCGTTTGAGATTTTGTTTTCTAGTCCAATTAAAACTATTCATGCTTCAAATATCACCAATAAAACGGTTTCTAAAAACCTCTAAGTCAAGAATTCTTGTTGAAGATGCTTGTGAGATGCCGACCTTGACAGCAATCTTAACAGAACCCAAACCCAAGGAACAATATTCTTGTAACAAAATAGTGATAACAAAAGTGCTAGTGATATGCATCAATGTATAATTGACTAGAAATAGACCAAAAATTTTAGGGTTTAGATGTGGTAGGGATTAAATTGGTTAATGATTAAAGTGTATATATTGTTTTTGACATAGGATGATAGTGTATATTATAAGGCAATGTTTTTGGTTGGGGGGGGGGGGGAAGAACTGATATCTTTTGTTATAAGGGCTAAATGATGTTTGAATGTTTGAAGGTTATCTTTAACATGGATTTGCTTATTGATTTCCTATTTTGTTTATTTATTTTTATTTATTGTTTATTAAGTTTGAGTAGCATAATGTGCAAGGAAAACAACAATGTATAAACAAAAGAGTTTTGATACAATAGATGCTAAAACATACATTGAAAAACAAATGATACCAAAACATAGTTTATATTGCACACCTAAACTTAACAATTAAATTAGATTTTTCATACGCAAAAACCCAAAATAGATAACCCATAAATCCAGAAAACAACACAACATATATAACCAAAAACTCCAAAAATCAACATCTAAATTTCATTGACTTTCAACATAAGAATATCATTGTTGTACTCTTTCTCTACTACAGATAATAGCGTCTACAGAACACATACGATCTATGAAAATATAAGGAGGCTCACAAGACATCGGCAGCTAAACCTCGATTTCATTACTTCTAAACTTAATTCTCTTGATTTCTACTTTAATTTTTGACATTTCTCAGCTATGTCAACATTAAAGTCATTTTCTATACTTCAGATTCTTCTCAAAAGATCAGGAATCTCTTCCACAAATCTATTGTACATTTTTGGATCAATCCATTCGAAAAAATTCACACCTTTAACAGCATTTGTAATTGCAAGGAACATGACACTAGAAACAAAGCTTTTTAACATAATAATACCTATTGATTTGAACAAGTTATGAATCTTCTTGCTAGGTTTTTGTCTGTCCAAGTTGTTTTCAAACTACTCAATTGTCCACAATAGCAATTAAGCAAGAACGGCTGCCAACTTCTAAACATTTTCATCCAAGAAGAATGTAATGTTAACAACAAGCTAGACGTTCCTTCCTTCCTTTTATGATATGAGAAGAAGCCATTCTGGAGGGAAGCATTTGGCACCTAGTCAACAACTAAAATAACAATTTTACCCTTAATTTTTTACGATGGAAGAGTTAACTGTTGTTGAACTAACAGAAAGATCAAGTCTAAACATTTTAATAATTTAAAAGAACGTTTTACCTGTTTTTAGTTTGAAAGTAAAATGTGAATTTCAAAATAGTTTGAGAATAACTAAAATTATTTATCATTTTGAATAATGGGATTTTATAGGTAAATTTAATAAAGTTTCTTGTCAAATTACCTAAATTATGACACGCAAATGGTATTAAATAAGTACAATATCTTCCCTTTATTTTCTAAATTTTTATGAATGTTGAATTTCATGTCAATGGGCAGTTTTGACAAATTATATTTGGACTGACGTACTTAGGTAAGAAAAAGTGATCAAAACAGAAAATTGAAAAAAAAAAAAAAAAGGAAGATATACATTGGGACTCATTCTTCAACGAGTATCTCATTTCCATTTCAAGGTTTATGGCTAAAAGTTGTTTCTAATGCTTCGTAAACATAATTTTTTGTATACGTTTTGTTTATTAAAAAAATAATTTTCATTAGCTAAAAAAAAAATTAGTCATGCATCGCCCGGATCCTTAAAACTAATATTTTCTTATGACACTAGGCCTTTCTGAAAAAACTAGAAATTGTGTTCTTTAACTTTCTGGAAAGGAGTCAGGATTCAGGAAGAGTGATGGCCTAAAAGCATGATGAGATGATGACGAGGGAGGGATATTCATGTTCATCATTCCATGGAAAATTTGGGAGCCTACGGTGACAAGGAAGTCAAGGTCACAAGTTTGGAACAGATTCGTAGCCTGGTTTCCATGTGGCTCTCTGCCACTGCTTCGCCAACTCTATGATTGCATGAACAGTGAGGCCTTGGAGCAAGATTTCATTTGGTATGGGAATACTTTTGAAGGGACCAATAAAGACAATATGATCGACGATTAATCGATAATATTAAGGTGTTAAATGGCTCGAGAAATAATATTCAGAGTTCAAGTATTTCTTAAACCTTGTTAACGCTCTCTAAAACAGGTACCAAGTTGTTTTGAGGCTCAAGGATTTCTCTGGATCATTACAATTTTGCCATCCTCGAGAAACTCAGAAGAAACTTTCGGCTCCCTTCCACAAATCACGTTAGCAGTTCCTAATTAGCATTCATAATTTTGCCCAATTAGTCAAATTATAATAATACATCAATCCCAATATACCTTTCAAAACCATGATTGGATCTTTGTCAACATTGTCCTCCTCAAAAGACAAAAACCAAACCCCTACGAAAAACTAAACAAAAACATCATCATCTTCCACCACAAACACAATTAACAGCAACATCGTACTCTGTTTTCCCATGGCTTCTGTTGTTAAGTATAGCCTTGCTTGTATTTGCGGAAGAGCTCTTCAGTTTTAGCATTCCTAAAGGCACAGCATCCAATTAAATAAACCCATATCAGACCAACAAGAGTAATCAGTAATATGATGTCTGCTCTTCTCCATTCTTTCTTGAGATTTGCTAGTAGCCCTGCTTTGCAAGAATCGCATGAGTAGCAGAGTTGTGTTTGATCATTGTTCCAGTTCAAGCAATCCATGTCTGCTGCCATGTTTATTGGACTAATCCAGTATGTTGGATTCACAAATGTGTAGCCACATTCAGTGGGGGGCTTACAGCATCCTGACTGCACAATAAAAGTAAAGAAGAAAAGATAAAAAGACGATGAACTCGTATTGCACGAAAAAGTGAAGGTGGACACAATCTTACTCTTTTTGTATTAGTAAGCACAGTGCGGTTGTTTGCTGCTTTGCATACACGAATGGCGAGTAGCCAGGTTTGGAAAAGGAATGTGTACACATGTTGGAAGAATCTTTATTCTTTTGCTTTTGTGGTTAGCCATCAGTGCTAATTATACTTTTCTGTGCTGCTTAGGAACCTCAATTTATCATGGGCTTTTCACACTCTAAGAATAACTAGCTGGTGCAAAGAATGTTTCAAATGAAAACGAAAGTTAAGCCTTATCTAGTGACTCATTTGCTTCTAGAATAAGCTTTTTTATGCTATCTTTTGACTAACCATTCTTATTCTCCAATGATCTAGAGAACACAAATTTAACTTCTATACATTGCTAGAGGGAATTTTATGGAAGAAAAGGTATGTTTAGACTGATTTGGTAGCCATGCTTGTGAAGAAAATGCCTTGGAAAGCAACTGGTACTACACAATCCAAAAATTGTAAATCCGGCCAATTCCCTCTTCTCAAACTCCGTACTTGCTTGAAGCTGTTAGCAGTATATTGAGACATAAATCTAAAGAAGAAGATGATGATGAAACGTGTACCTGTAAAGGGTTAAGATGTGCATTGAAAAAATCCTGAGCCATGCGAAAACTCTGATTTAACTCAGCACACATGCTGGAAGAGCTTAGGCAACTTCTGATTCTATCCCATTTATATGAACTTTGAACCCTCCTCCGAAGCCATCCTGAGAAGTCAGCAGTATGGTATTCCAAATAAGCCCGGCTAGGCTCAAGATGACCAGAGCCTCTAATGGTGACCATGTAGATGAAGACTACCAAGCACCCAAGCAAGATTATGAGAACAAGCATAGCAATGAGGTAGAAGATAAGAAGAAATGGAATCCTCCAAAACCCTCCTATGAAGCCAGCAAGAGCCACAATCAAAATGAGCACTCCTAAAATAATAACTGGCCATTGCAGTATCTTCACACAAGAATTGTCTGGTTCTGTTGCAAGCCAAATTCCCGCACCAATGATTGGAATTGAAAGTAGCATAGCAACGAAGTTGATGGCACCAATAACATTATTACTCAAGGCCATACTTGAAAATGGGATTCTTATTTATGCTGGTCTTTTTGTGTGCAAGAAGAGGAAATGAAGGTGGAAAAGAAGAGGATGGAGGAAGAGAAACTGGACAAGATGAAGATTTTTTAGATGCAATCAAAACGCTTTTGTTCCTTACCTTGGAGAGGTGAAAGTTAACAAAGGGATGAATAATAATGATTGTTTTTAGAGAGGTTTTTGATCTTTTGGTCCAAATGTCCAATCACTTTAGTTTAACTTTTTGAAAGGGAGTGGTTGTAAAGAAAACAAAAGCAAAAGGGAGAAGAAATCTGTAGCAGCAGTAGAAACTTGTGGACTGCCATCAATTATGCATCACGTAGAAGGAAGTGTATTTTCATTTTGGGTACTAGGATGCACTAGCAGCAGCATCTATACAGACACCTTTTTCTTCGCTTAGATCTAGGCTATGGCCAGTGTGAAAAGAAGAAGAAAAAAGAAGAGAATCTTGGTTGAACAAGATAAGCGAACCCAATTTTCTTTCTGGCATGGCAGTGTCTTGGTAGTACTATGTTGGCAATCTCTAACAAAAACAAAAGAGTTAGGAATCTTGCTTATGATGAAAGCTAATATTTACATTTCAAGTGATAAATTTCTTCAAAAAAATTTTAAAAATAGGAACATTTAAAGAGAGAGGAATGGACAAATTAAGGGGGTTTTTGATAAAGTGGCTCCCACTTGAGCCTGAAAGAATCATTTAATCCAATTTAAGGAGGAGCCATCAAATAGTCTCGATGCATTTGAGAAATATATCCTAACTAATAAAGATGTAATTCAGGAATGTGTCTTACATTATACTAATTCTTCTTCCCCACCCATTGCTCCCTTTCCTCTACAACTGCAATTTTCTTTTCTCCCTAACTTTGATCCGCAATTTACTTTCCACCCACGATCGATATCTGAGTAGTGAAGCTAATGTTGGGTCGATCAATTAATGGATATAATTATTGACTCCTGTAATTGTGATTAGACTAAGAGTACAGTTACATTCTTTTAGTGGAGTGGAACGTAATTAATAAATTATTTTTATTGACAAAATAATTTATTGGAGCTTAGTCTAATTGTATCCGGTCAGGTCTCTTCAGTGACTCCTAATTATGGGAAAATAATAAATTATAATTTGTTTATAATTTATTAATGAAAATTGTAGGAAACCAAATATCGTATTTTAGATGGAATAGGATAAGTGAAAATAGTTATATTCAACTATACTTTTCTTATTCTATTAGGATTCATATTATGAGATAGAGTCATATATATATATATATATATATATATATATATATATATATATATATTGGTTTTTAGATATACGTGAGAATCATCGTTATTGTTCTCTGAGTTTTTCTCTCAATTTTTGTATGAGTCCACCCTCAACAAAGAGAGAAACAAAATACGATTAGCAATTTTCTGGTCCAAAGAGATTACATTGAAGAAGACTTGGGGGTCTGGAGCATTACCAAAAGGCCAAAGAATTCAAGAATCGTATTGATGAAGACGATATCTACAAAGGTATGATCCGTTTTCACATATTCTCGAAATTTAATCTGGTTGACACATGAGCATGTCGATCCTATTAACTATCAATTGGTATCAAAGACTGGTTTTGATATGTGTTTATGTGTTAAGATTAAATATTTTATGCATATATTTAGTTGAGCGGTGTAGGAATAATGCATTTATGTTCATGGTGAATGATTTGATTAATTCTATTCAAAATAATTTTATGGCCATAGTTTTTTTGATTCAATGAATTTGTATAAGTATTATCGAGTCATGTAACAAAAGGGGTGGATTACGTCTCCATATTTCCCTTTTGATTTTTCTTTTAGTTTATTTTATTTTATTTTTATGTTAAAAAAAAAAGGGAATTGTAATTGTACTGAAGCTTGGTGGTGGCGGACAACTCGCGGACGGAGAAGAACAGCACGAAGAACAGATGATCAAATTGCTTCCCCCTTCTGTTCAACGCCTGAATGACAATGAATGACAATTGGATGGCAATTGTAATTGGCGTCTGTATAGAAGCCTCAAGCCTTGGGCTAGCTGTGCTAGGCAAGATTTAGGCCAGTGATCCATTGCTGGGCTGGCCTTGGGCCAGCGGATCAGCAGGTAGCAGCCTGGTGCTAGGCACCGGGCTTAGCTGTGCTAGGCTGGCCTTGGGCCAGCAACATAATCTCCCTTCAATTAAAAATAAGGAAAAAAAGGGGGGGGGGGGGGGAAGAAAGTGGTTAAGGTGGCATTTGATCCCAAGACCTCCAACGTAAAAGTGCAGCATTCTAACCACTGAGCCACTACAAATCTTGTGACAAAAGTTGTGCCATTTAATTGATATTGCAGAAGATTGAAGAATTAGCTATATTGTTAGCTAATTATTATTTTCAATTGTAATTTTGTAATTTTATTTTTGAGTCTAGGTTGGCCATAAAATTATTTTTATTTTATAGTTTTTACTTTTTAATTTTGATTGAATTATGTATCATTCATATTAACATGCCATATAGTTTGCATTAACACTGCTCTAGGTACTATTTAGTTATGCATAAACAAATTAATATTTTTATTAATTTATTAAAAAAAATTAAGTGTGAGATGGTTAATTTTAATTAACCTTTGGCCTCCCCTATAAGCCCATTAGTAAAATTGACGTTTGCTTCGTGCCATTTTAAATTGTCTCCCTATAGGAAGGCTACGTTTTATTAGTTCCTAGATTGGGCATCAAACTTTAATTATTATTATTATTATTATTATTATTATTATTATTATTATTATTATTATTATTATTATTATTATTATTATTATTATTATTATTATTATTATTATTATTATTATTATTATTATTATTATTATTATTATTATATATATTATTATTATTATTATTATTATTATTATTATTATTATTAAGTTTAATTCATTCATAATTATCCTATAGGTGATGTGGTTGGATTGGAAACTTTATATTAAAAATAATAATAATAAATTTTGAATACAGGGGTTACACTTAAATCAAAGACATTATAAGGACTTCCTATAGAATATCCAAATAATATCTATGATGACCAAAATATTAATAACACTAAAATTAATATTGCGTTTAGATGCAAGATATATTAATTTTAGTCGGATGATCCAGGCCTAACTATAAGTTATATTGTTATCTCCTATAGAGGTGCATATTACTTTGGGGTTTTAGGTTGTGGATTTTGACCTAACTATAAGTTACATTGTTATCTCCTATAGAGGTACATGTTACTGTAGAGTTTTAGGTTGTCATATTTTGATAATAGTTTCTATTACTACTTAAAATACTATCATATTGATCATGCATCATACCATTTTATATTGATCATGCATCATGATATGATAAATGGCTCATATGTTTTATTTTATTTAATTTCAAAAAAATGACTTCCAACACTTTATCCCAAATTTTAACAAAGAACCAACTGGTTGGAGAAAATTTTATTGATTGGAAAAGGAACCTCATAATTGTACTCACTGCTGAGAAGCTCAAATATGTGCTAACTGAACTGTGTCCTGCTAAGCCTACTGAACAGTCCACGCGCGAACAAAAGGAGACTTATGATAAGTGGTTGAGTTCTGATGATATGGCTAGCTGCTACATTTTGGGATCTATCTCAAATGTGTTGTAGCAGAAACATGAGAACATGACAACCGCTACAGACATCATGAGAAACCTCCAGCAAATGTTTGAGCACTAAGGACGTCAGGCCCGTCAAGCAGCAATGAGGCGCATAATGAATATGCGCATGAAACCTGGAACACCCGTGAGAGATCATATGTTAGAATTGATCGCTCAGTTTAACGTGGCAGAGGTCTTAGGGGCTGAAATTAAGCCTGAGACTCAGGTTGACATGGCTCTAGAAACTCTTCCAGAGATGTTTTCACAGTTCAAAGTTAATTATAATATGAACAAAATAGAGATGTCTTTTATAGAGTTAATGAAGGAGCTTGAGAGCGCCGAGGCAACCCTAAAAGTGAGAAGTGGCAACGCTCTTGTTTTATCTCATGCTGGATCTTCCTCTTCCAAGCCTAAGGGCAAAGGAGGAAATAAGAAGAAGCAGAATAATAATAAAGGGCCTAAGCAGCAGGTTAAGAAAGCAAGAGTGGATGAAAAGCCTAAAGGCAAATGTTTCCACTTGCAAGCGAAGGGACATTGGAAGTCACGAGTGCCCAAATTACTTAGCTAAACGCAAGCAAGGTACTGGTGAGTTATCCTACATTGAAACTTGTTTAGTGGTTGATTCTACAAATACTTGGATAGTAGATTCTGGAGCCACTAACCATGTTTGCAATTCATTGCAGGGGTTCCAAGTAACCAGACATCTCAATGAAGGAGAGCATACTCTAAGGGTTGGCATAGGATCAGTGATATCTGCAAGAGCTGTTAGAGATATTTATCTTTATTTTGATAATAAACATTTGGTTTTGAAAGATTGTTATTATGTTCCCAACATTTATCGAAATTTGATTTCGGTTTCTTTGTTATTCAAACAAAAATATTCTGTTAAATTTTATAAATTTTCAGTAGAGATATTTTTGAATAACTCTTTGATATGTCGTGAAAATTTAAATAATGATCTGTATGTTTTGAAACCTGCCAACAGTTCATTATATCATACTGAAACTAATAAACGCATTAAGTTATCGACTACTAATGAGACTCTCCTATGGCATCTTAGACTTGGTCACATTAATCTAAATATGATGCAAAGACTTGTAAAAGAAGGTCCTTTAAGTGACTTAAAGGTATAACCTCTTCAAGTTTGTGAATCTTGTTTGGAAGGTAAATGACCAAAAGATCATTTCCTTCCAAAGGAAATAGAGTAAAGGAAGTCTTAGAATTAGCGCACTTTGATGTATGTAGACCAATTAGTGTCCAAGCTAGAGGTGAGTATGAGTATTTCATTACTTTTACGGATGATTACTCAAGATATGGATATGTTTACCTAATGACTCATAAGTCTGATGCCTTAGAAAAATTCAAAGAATTTAAGGCTGAGACTGAGAAGCAGTTAGGAAAGAACATTAAGACACTTCGATCAGATCGAGGTGGAGAATATCTATCCCATGACTTTAGATCTTACTTATCAAAAAATGGGATTTTATCTCAACTAAGTGCACCTGGCACTCCTCAACAAAATGGAGTGGCAGAAAGGAGAAACAGGACCTTGTTAGACATGGTCAGAACAATGCTAGGCTTCTCTACACTCAGTACATCCTTTTGTGGGTATGCTATACAAACTGCGACATACATATTGAATATGGTTCCATCAAAGTCTGTCCCTAAGACTCCATTGGAATTGTGGAATGGGCGAAAGCCTAATTTGACGCACATCTGGATTTGGGGTTGTCCTGCATATGTGCTAAAGGGAAAGATGGATAAAATGGAATCACGATCAAATTTATGTCTGTTTGTTGGATATCCAAAAGGAACAAGGGGATACTACTTCTATAGTCCTCAAGATAAGAAAATATTTGTAAGCACAAATGCAATTTTCTTAGAGGACAAGTACATAGAAGAACGAGGATCTAAGAGTAGGATTATTTTGGAAGAAACCAAGGGAGATAATCCCAAACAAATGGTTACTGAGACCCATACTCAAGATTCACGTGGATGATTCGTATCTATGCCACTTAACATGCCAGATTCCAGTGGGAGAGAAATAGATGTTACACCTTCTATACCCACTGACTTTTCGAGACATAGAGTGGAAGAATCTCCTACCCCTGTTCAAAATCCAGTCGTTGAGGAATCAGCAGATCTAATTCCAGTCAACGAGGACGAGGAAATTTCAATCGTCCAGGAACCTCCACAGCTTAGACGTAGTGGGAGAGTCATTCGACGTCCCTCTAGATACTTACTCTATGGAGAAGCTTTTCAAGCAGTCTCTTTTGAGGAAGAAGAGGATCCCGCTACGTATAAAGAAGCTGTAGAGGACGTAAATGCAGACCATTAGAAGAGTGCAATGGATTCAGAAATGAAATCCATGTACACTAACTCCGTCTGGGATCTTGTGGACCTGCCTAATGGGGTAAAACCTATTGGATGCAAATGGGTCTACAAAAGAAAGAGAAGAGTAGATGGGAAAGTGGAAACTTTCAAAGCTAGATTGGTTGCTAAGGGTTATACCCAACGAGAAGGTATTGACTATGAGGAAACCTTCTCGCCTGTGGCCATGCTAAAGTCTATAAGAATCCTCCTATCCATTGCAGCTCACTTCGACTATGAAGTATGGCAAATGGACGTCAAGACAGCTTTCCTTAATGGAAATCTTGACGAATGTATCTACATAGTACAACCAGATGGTTTTATCCAAGAAGGTCAAGAACAAAAAGTTTGTAAGCTGAATAGGTTCATATATGGGCTTAAACAAGCGTCTAGATCTTGGAATATCATGTTTGATCAAGCAATTAAAACTTATAGTTTTGATCAGCATCCTGATGAACCTTGTGTCTATAAGAGGATTATAGATGGTAAGGTGATTTTTCTCATACTGTATGTTGATGACATCCTTCTCATTGGAAATGATGTAAGAACATTAACATTAGTGAAAAGTTGGTTGGGTAAACAGTTTGATATGAAGGACTTGGGAGAAGCAAGATATGTTCTGGGCATTCAAATCCTTCGGGATAGAAAGAACAAACAGATAGTTTTATCCCAAGCTTCATATATTGACAAAATACTGACAAGATTTTCTATGCAAAATTCCAAGAAAGGTCAATTGTCTTTCAGACATGGAATTCAGTTATCTCAGAAGCATAGTTCTAAAACTCCTAATGAAGTTGAATACATGAAACGAATTCCTTATGCATCAGCTGTAGGAAGTCTCATGTATGTTATGCTTTGTACTCATCCAGATATTTGTCAAGCCGTTGGGATGGTCAGTAGATATCAGTCAAACCCAGGACCGGAACATTGGACAGCAGTCAAGCATATATTCAAGTATCTTCACAGAACTCGAGGATATATGCTAGTTTACTCAGCTCCAGAATTGATGCATATAGGTTACACTGATTCTAATTTTCAGGCTGATAGAGATCTTCGCAAGTCCACCTCAGACTCTGTTTTCACCTTAGGTGGTGGTGCAGTTGTGTAGAGAAGTATCAGACAGTCTTATATTGCTGGCTCTACAATGGAAGCTGAATATGTGGCAGCTTGTGAAGCAGCTAAAGAGGCAGTATGGTTGAAGAAGTTCTTGATAGAACTTGAAGTTGTTCCTTCTGCATCTCAAGCCATTAGTTTGTATTGTGACAACAGTGGTGCAGTGGCAAATGCAAAAGAACCACGCAGCCATCAGCGTGGTAAATACATTGAACGTAAATATCACCTACTTAGGGAGATTTTTCAACGTGGAGATGTAGAAGTGTGCAAGATTTCTTCTGCTGAAAATCTTGCTAATCCTTTTACTAAAAGTTTACCTGTAAATGTTTTTGGAAGTCATATAGAAAGTATGGGTATTTCTGACATGTCCCATTTACTCTATGACAAGTGGGAGAATTTGTTAGAAATGTCCAGAGAGTAAATACAATGTTTGTATTTTGAAATTAAATAAAATATATCCTTATATATTTATATGTATGAATTATGTATGAGCTTATTTTGTCCACGAATTATTTAGATATTATAAATCAAGTGTTTATTTGTTAAACACAGAAGGACTTGATTTATAATTTAATTCGAAATAAATTATCCGCGATTTAAAATAAATTTGGACAATTTATTTTGAAAGATCGTCTTAATTTTATTAAAGTCTGTCTTTGACTTTGGTAATAAAATTAAGGATATATATATTTGATATATTGGATGGACCATCAATATTTATTTGTGAAATAGACCATACAAATAAAATATTAAAATATTGTCGTACATAATACCTTAATCCTGAGCAAACAATTATTTATATTTATTAACTTGAAGTTCCTTGAGTTGCCAAAGAGTGAGATTAACTTGATAATCAATATCTCGGCATCTTGGGAATTAAAGTGAAATAACTATAAAATAATTGTTATGCAATATGGAATCCGTCACATTTAATAGGCAAGATCATTTCCTCATGAGTTCTTCTAAGGAACAGTTAAATCTGAGCTCAATAATTCAATAGTGTCTATTGAATTCAATTTGTAAGTGTGGCGTGGTCACATGGTACTGTCAAATTGAAGATGAGAATTGAGGATTTGAATGAGGAGCACTGTGGTCATACTGCCTCATTCAAAGTATTATATTGATCGACAGGGGTAATTTGTTGGATCGATCAATTAATGGATATAATTATTGACTCCAGTAATTGTGATTAGACTAAGAGTGCAGTTACGTTCTTTTAGTGGAGTGGAACGTAATTAATAAATTATTTTTATTGACAAAATAATTTATTGGAGCTTAGTCTAATTGTATCCGGTCAGGTCCCTTCAGTGGCTCCTAATTATGGGAAAATAATAAATTATAATTTGTTTATAATTTATTAATGAAAATTACAGGAAACCAAATATCGTATTTTAGATGGAATAGGATAAGTGAAAATAGTTTTATTCAACTATACTTTTCTTATTCTATTAGGATTCATATTATGAGATAGAGTCATATATATATATATATATATATATATATATTGATTTTTAGAGATACGTGAGAATCATCGTTGTTATTCTCTGAGTTTTTCTCCCAATTTTTGTGTGAGTCCACCCTCAACAAGGAGAGAAACAAAATACGATTAGCAATTTTCTGATCTAAGGAGATTACATTGAAGAAGACTTGGGGGTTTGGAGCATTACCAGAAGGCCAAAGAATTCAATAATCGTATTGGTGAAGACGATATCTATAAATGTATGATCCGTTTTCACGTATTCTCGAGATTTAATTTGGTTGACACATGAGCATGTCGATCCTATTAACTACCAGCTAATCAGGAGTTTCTTTTTGGGTTTCTGCTGAATGGAACCCATTTGCCCAATTGATACCAAGTGCGCTGATCAAATCTCCTCTCCTCAGGTCCCCTTCGCATCCATCCAAGTCCAGGCACTCTCCCCCCACTAATCTCTTCATTCAAAGTCTGCAAATATCCATTGTGTTTGGAAAGACTAGTCTATGCTTGCTGGCCAAGTGCACCAGATTCTTGTTCTGGGATTTCATGTGTTTTGACTTATCTTCTGTTTGTGTGAAAATTTTCAGAAATATTTTGAGGAACTTATAGGCTTCTAGACAATGCCATGGACTAAGGGAGCAATGGAAAGGAAGCAAAGTTAAAGGGAAAAGAAAATTGGAATTGCAAAGGAAAGGAAGCAACGGTTGGAAAAGTAGTATTAGTATCATACGCATTATTTTGAAAGTATATTCGTGATTAGTTAACACGCCTTTTTAAAATGCGTCAAACCCATTTGAGAAATTCTCCATAAGTTAGATGGATGGTTTTTTCAAACTGAAAATTGGACTATTCTTATCAAAAATCCCAAATTAAGAGTACTATATTTACCTCCTGTGGACCGACCCAAATTCGCAACTCCCATTGCATACATGGTGGGCTAGAGTCACGAATTACACACCAACAAACTTCCAAGAAACATACGCCAACAGCCCAGTAGATGCGTTGGGCTACCTACGACCTCCATTACCAGACTCAGCCTCAATCTTTGCTTTCGCTTTGTTGGGAAACAAGTATAAACGGCCTCTTCCTCAAGAGCAGAGGATATCTTATGAACAACGAGCCCATAATTTGGAGGCCTTTTTTAATGAACTCTTCTGGGTCCTGATGAAGCCCAGTACGGAAGCTTATCTGAGACCGTTCATAATTCGAATGAATTGCGGTCAGCGGGTAACCATCCTCCCACCAAGGCTTTTCAATGGACAGCAAGAAGATGCCATAAACTTAAGGTGCCGTGTGCTAATGCTTCTAAAATGAATGTCTATTCATAACAATGAAGAGTCCATCCCAATGAATCTCATCTTATATAAATTTAGTTAGAATTAAATTTAAAAAATATATAATTTATTATGAACAAAACTATTATGTAGAGATAATATTATTTTATATATCTTTTTAAATAATTTATTCTTTTAACTGTAATCTCTAATTTTCTAATTGGGCCCTTATACGAATGCATCCATGATATTGTTTAAAGTACACTTCTTTCTTATTTCATCACACGCAAATACAGGTCCAAAATATATGGGGAACAAATGCTACGAGGAAGCGGGATTTTATTTGAAAGGGATAAAAAAGGCTTATGACTTCCTTATAATGAAGGAGGAAAGGTCAACGTTTGACTCAAGACTTTTGTGTAATAAGACCACGACTTTCCAACAAAAGCTGGGTTTGAATTCTCGGTCAAAACTGACTGAGTTGCAGAGCAACTGAGAGTACAATTTTTTCCGCCAAAATAAAAGCATGAAAAAGGCAAGGTTTGGACACCAAGTACGTAAGAGAAATTGTATCCTAATTACTAAAAAAAGAAAAGAAAATAAGCAAAACACTTATCAACCTAAGTCGAAGATGAATCATTAAACTTTTTTTTTTTAGATGACCTAAGACCATTTCGTGTTATTGAAGATATGATGGGTGATTCAAATTTTTGTTTTTTTTTTCTCTTTGACGATGAAAAAATTATATATATATATATATATATATATATATATATATATAAAAGTCAAAAATGAAACATAATAATTTTTTTTTAAAAAAATTATATTTAAATTTATTTAAAATCTTAATTAATTAATTTAATTAATAAAATATATATGTATTTAATATTAATACATTAAAATGTGTAATTCTTTAAATACTATCTAAATTAATATATTGAAATATGTAATTTTTTAAATACTATATATATATATATATATATATATATATATAAGCCAAAGATGAAATATATCATTACGATATATGGAAGTATCATAAGGCGACAGGTAGTTAAATGATTTTTTTAAAAAAATAAAAATTATATTAAATTCATTTAAAATCTTAATTAATTAAATTAATTAATAAAATATATATGTATTTAATATTAATACATTAAAATGTGTGATTCTTTGAATATTATCTAAATTAATATATTGAAATGTGTAATTCTTTGAATACTATTTAAATTTATTTTAAAATTTTAATTAAATAAATTATTAATTAAATTAATTAATAATATATTTAATATTTATATTAAATTTTAATAACATAATAACCCGTGCAAGGAATATCAACCTAATTTTTAGAAAAATAAAAGAGTAGGTCAAGAAGCAAAAAGAGGTTAGTGCAATAATTGACAAGAATTAATGAAATTCTTTTCAACAGTTATTAGGTGGGAATCTCATAGCAATTATTGAACCATTTATTTCATATTAAGAGTGAAAAAAAAATTGACTTTAGTATCAAGAATGAAGAAATGGAATCGTTCAACTTCCTTCTTGTTGCTCATTCAACCTCTTTTTCATGGACTCTGATTTTTTTTTTATTTAAACCATTAATGTGCCTATAAGTCTAGCGTGACAAGACCTCCATAGGGCTTTGAATTCTTTTTTTTTTTTTTCTCCCTTTTTTATTAAGAAGTCATGGGGTTTGAATTCCATAATTGCAAAAAACAAAATTTTAAATTTCAGGAAACAATCATATTCTTTTTTTTTTTTTTTACATCTCAGAATTGAATGAATCAATTGAGGATTGAATACAACATATATAACTGGATAAAAAATGATAATTATTATAGAAATATAATAATTTGGTGCAGAAATTTAATATTAGATTTTTTAACACCTAAAATCAAATCTCAAGAATAAAGTCATTATTCCCATCGAGTTCTCTTGATTATGTACTAGAGGATCCGAAAATATGTTTTTATATATTCTTTACATTATTTGAATGTTAAAAAAATAGGTAATTATTTGTCCCCCAAAAAAATCTTAATATATTATAAAATCTAGATGTGTACCCTATCCTCTACTTTTGCTATGACTCTATTGAGTTTAATAGCTTAGTAAATAGTTGGCCCCTAGGTGATTTCCAATTCTATACCCCTATCTTTGATGCTTAATTAGGATATGAAATAAATTTCACTTTCTCCTTGTTCAGAAAAAAAAAAAAGAGAAAGAAAATACATATAAGCTCAACATAGAACGACGATTCACCTAAAACCATTTTAAGGATCTTATCATGAAGCTTTCAAAGCCTCTAGACAAGAATTAAAAGTTGTACCAACTATGGCTAGAGAGAGCGAGACATGAATTCCATGCCTACCAAATAGAGCATGCCAGAAGGTATCCCATTAAATCCATTGCACTATCATGACAAGATTGATACATCAACCAAACTAATGTACTCATTTTCACATTTTCTAAACTTACTAATTAATTCCACGCCGATCAAAGCATGGACACAAACACGCAACATAGATATTTCATATTTTCCCGTCATACTTTTTTAAATTTTTTTTATTAATAAAGATCTACAATCGCTACTTAAAAATGCGTACATGACTCATATCTCAAGAAAAATTTAAATTCAGAACGTACACACAGAACTCATATTTCTGGAAAAAATTAAACACATAACATTAGTGATATGAAAATTTTAACATCAATTGTTTTGATCAATCCTAAAAGACATATTTTCACGTCTTACATTATTAAATATGAGTGCTAAAAATGTTCTAAGTTAAAGCTATGGTCCTTATCTAAAGAAAAAGTATTTGATAGTAACACAATTGAATAATAATAATAATAATAATAATAATAATAATAATAATTGAGTTTTGTCAAATTAATAAAACAAAATAAAACGAACCCTTTTAGATTTCATATCCAAACAAATTTGATTTTGAGCTGAGAGAATTTGGCGAAGGGGGGTGGGGTGAGGTGAGAAAGATGTCAAATAAAAGCAAGTTGTGTATGATGAGTCATATTAATTAGTAGTGCTACTTTTCCTCGCAATTTTTTTGAAAGGTATGTGAACCCACCCTCCCTCAGACGAAAGCAGGGGTAGACGTGGGATGCTATGGTATGGTATGGAGTTGCATCACTTTGTTAATCGCTTGGCATTTTCCATGACTGATCACTTGTCTTTGATGATGCAGTATGCCGCTATCTTATCTCTTTCAGTTGGGTTTATCTCATCTTCATGGCTTGGCCCCACATGCCATGGCTGCTGGACCAACTTGTGTTTCGTGAAGATATTTTTGGGCTGGCCCGATCAATGCTAGAAGTGATTCATCGGGCCTAATCCAATTCCAATATAAGGGGAGGGTTTCTGCCACTTGTCTTCTTCCTTGACAGCTAAAGAAAGATTAATAAACTTTGAGTTGTGGCAATTTGGATTGTATTTTTCTAGAGTTGAATGGAAATTTAAAATAATTGAGTTGAGGTTAATATTTTTAGGTAAAATTCAAATTAAATTTAAATTTAATTCGAGTTTTAAATGAAGGCTCGGACACTGCTTTTTCGCAGACGGTAATAATTAATAAAATCTCAATTTTTATTAACTAAATGAGATTATTCATTAATGAAAATACATTTACGGCCATTATATTCAAAACCATCTTTAAATTATGAGGAGAGAAATCCCCAAAACTCAAAAGGATTAATAAAACTTCAAGATTTACTATAAGAAAATTGATTAATAAACTTTATTACCCAAAACTTAAAACATCTTTTTCTTGCGACAATAATCTCGGCCTAATAAAAGGTGGGAGGAGAGTTAAGTGAATATTAGCCTCAACTCTAGTTTTGTTGTTTTGTGTTTTTGCCTCCTTCTTGGTCCAAGAGAGAGGAAAGAGCCACACGGAGTGGGTCAACCTTTTGGGTACGTACAAGAGTCGATCTTAGACTAAGTTTGAGAAAGCAAGATCGCAGGACCTCAGAGGCATAGCAAACTCTATTGTTTTTTTACATTTCTATGGTGTATAAACTTGATTTAAGGAACAAAATTTTATCCAAGAATTAACTAACAAGCTCAATATATACATATGGGCAAACACAGGATAAAAAAATTTAAGAGAGTTGAAATTTGAGATAGATGTAAAAGACTTGTTTATTATCTGAGTAATGAAAGAGAGTTAACATGAAATGGCTAAATGAGAAAAAAAAATTCAAACAAATAGTACTTTGGTGAGTCAATAAATATTAAAATTTTAGAATTTAATAAATATAAAAAAAATAAATAATGATTAATGGACTTGAGAATGGCTCAATAAATATAACATATAAATACAAATATTTTATAACTTATATGTTAATATACTATAATTAGTAAAAAAATTTAAAAAAAATAAGAAGGGCAAAAAATACAAATATTTTGTAATATAGAATTTAATATACTATAATTACTAAGAATTCTAGAAAAATGGAGAAGGTCTTGTGTGTCCGCCCCTAAATATATAGAATATAATCTAATTTTGATATAAAGTTTAAATCATTAGATATTAAATCAATCTCTATTAATATTAATTAGTCCACTTTTCTCTTTATAACTAATATGAGATTTCTGTTTGTACCTACTCATAATAGTAATATTTTCACCTATCATGAATAGTCCATCATGTTGAACCAAACTCCCCGCAACCTTAATTTCATACTCCATTCTAATGAGACCTTCTTCCCCAAAGTAGCCCAAGATCGTCACGCACCTTTGTTACCAACTTGATTGAAGCAAAACCAGCAAATTCTATAATTGATGACCTGAATATATAAAATATAACTTGACTCTAACTCAAAATTTTTAAGTCCTTAAATCTTAAATTGATCTTTATATATTATTTAGTCAACCTTTTCTTTTAAAACTAATTTGAGATTTCTTATTTGTACTTAGCTATGATGCCAACCGCTTATAAAGCACATGTAGAAAAATGTTCACATTTCCAATGCATTATTGCTAAAGATTCCACCAAATTTAAGAGTCATTCAGCTTCTCAATCGGATCATAAATAATAACTACCAAGTTTAAATATGGCCATTCATGAGAAAACATGAAAGTATAACATTGAAGAGAATAGTTGGCGAAAGGACACAAAAAGTTGGTCAATAAAACACGGGAGGGATAGAACACAAGAACTAGAAGGCTGATGGGCCAACTCCATTTCCATATACCAAAAGCAGGTAGTATTGGTGAGCGGAAAAGAGACTAACAGATCAATCTTAACCAATAGGAACATCTATATGAAGGTCCCACTTGGTGGAAAAAAAATAAAAGAAATCAAAGGCATCATTAAATTGTGGCAAGAAATAGGCTTCCTTGCTTTATGTATCATCCTATAAGAGAGTAAGTAAATCAAATGACATCATGGCTTAAACAACTTGACTCATTTGCTATGTTTTTTAGTGGTTTTTTAATGTATGAAATCGAAGAGGAAAGAGTGCATAATCCATCCCTTGGAATTGAACATTACCAAATATAATATTGAAGATGGAAAGAAAAAAAAAGGAAGAGAGAAGAGTGAGATCCACATTAATCCCACTTCACTTTTGGAGTTTTTGTTATGTGTTCCTACATGGCTACCACTAAACAAACAAAGGTACCTAAAATTCTCCTTTTGTGTTTCATGCTATAGTGTCCCATGGCTCTTATTCTTTAGTGTTGAAAATAAGATTACATAAGCTACCATACATATTCAATTTCACATATGCTTAAAAAAGAACTATTTACTTCCCTTTCAAAAGGGAAAGATATTCGTCATATATTTTGTGAATCTGGTTTAATCTTGTTAGTTATTGAAAGGGCAAGAAGGGTGTCTGAATGCACAACATCGAGCAATCAATTCAATTTTGTACCCATCATAATTTTTTATGAGTAATATTTCTTTAACTGTTTCAAGAGAAAATTAGATCCCAAGTTTTAACTTTTGCGTATCCATACAAATCTTCATTTGACATTTAGTAATTCCCTTTTCTTAGTGACCTAACATCCTAGCAATCCTCCACACGTATTTGGTAGTTGCTTACCCTTAATTAAGGATGTTTTGGCATCTTTCCCATTGGCATTTCTTTGTTTCTTTTTCTTTTTAGTCAATTGTCATGCATGCTTTATCCTAGGTAAATGCCAATTTGTTGTTTCGTTTTTTAACGTGTAGATAGCTTAAAGCCTAACTAAGTACAAACTAGAACAAGTCATTGATGAAAATGGCATCTTGTTTTTTTCATTAATTTTTTGATGCATGCGAAATGGATCAGCGAAGGAGAGCCAATCATCATACTTATCTACTCCCACGTCCCCTTCTTTTGCATATCATTAAAAAAGCAACTTTTAGCTTACACAAACTATAAATCATTTCGGACACAAAAATATCCAAGTTAGAACCTATTTAATAATTCAATTCAATATTTAAAATTGAATAAATTTAAAATTTATTTTATTAAGTACGTTTGATAACACATAATATTAAATATTTAAGTAATTAAACACGTTTGATAATAGATTTGTCCAAAGCAATTCAAGATCTAAAACCATCTTTTCAATATATGATATTTTGGCCATTAACTTTTAAAGATGTTCTTACTTAAGACATAGAAACGGTCCCACATTTGTTCAAAATGAATATGATATATAACTACAATATTTTAATTAATTTTTAATTTGCAAATCATTTCTGTAATTTTAAATAAAAATAATTTAATTTTTTTACTCAAAACTTTATAAATAGTAAAAAAATTCAATACGTATAAATTTTTTAAGAATAACAATAGTGCATAATTAACATAAAGGTTGATATGGACTGTTCCACTTGTCAAAAATATATTGCAGGAACCAATGTATTTTCCTGATATTGTGTTCTGTTCAGACAAGTGGAGATTGGACAACTTCTGCAAGTTCATATGGAGAAGTAGCTGACAGTACATCCAAAGAGGTAATAATCGAAGAGGAGGTTTTCTCGAGTGCTCAAGAATTCTGGTGTAAGAGATAGACCGGCAGTGAGAGTCTGGAGGCCAGAAAGAAGCCCTACTCCCACACACTCCTACTACAACTATCTTTTCATGCCAATATCCTTCATCTTATGCTACCCCTTGACATCCCCAATCATGAATTCTTTTATATATGAACACTTGTTCACAAAAAAAAAAAAAAAAAAATCATAAAGATGCCAAACTATTTTGGGGTAACTAATTAAATGATTTCACCATTAACACGGTGTTCGGGTGGAGAAATCATACTAAATTTTGTCTGAACGTCTAAATTTATATTTAAATTTTATTAAAAATATAAAATTTATTAATTAATTAGGTATACTATAACTGACCGAAACAAATTTATAATACTAACTTGGACCGGCTTTATTCCTAATATGTTAATTGGTTATGATGACTTACTTAGATTTTAATCTCAACGAATCTTTTATTTTTCTAGATGAATAAAACATTTCGTAACGATTCAATTTTTATAATAAAAGTAACAATATCATATTTAAGTCTAACTTAATTTTTAATTTAATAAAAAAATAACTAATTAAATAAATTACGGTATAAAATATGGAGTACCTCTATGAGATTTGAAACGCAACATCTTTCTATGAAGTAAATCATTAAAGGATTTAACTTTTATAAATTGTCAATATCAGCATCAACTATTTCTTAAAGAAGAATCATTTCAGGATATTGTTCTCACTTCTCACATATTAACGTATGTGATATTTTTGTTTTGAAGGAAAAAAAAACCAATTAAATGCATTTTTTTTTTCAAATGCATATATTGGAGTCTCCAAATTTTGAGGCTAAATTGAATTCGGGAAATTCTGTCCAAATATAAGTGTCGTCATTTTTAGTCGATTCGTTGTAATGATAATTTTTAGCCGAAGTCGATACGAATTTTGTCAAACGGATGATGATGTCAAGAAAATCTTCAACTACTGTACCCAGGCAATATCGGAACTAAGAGTCGATGAAGCGTCACTCCCACATTGCAGTACGATCGACAAAATAATATCGTTTTCAATCGCCAAGGACAGGCCACGAAGCGAGATTCTCTTCACGTTCGGAAAGTTGACAACTATGCTACAACAAGTATAAAACGAGCAGAGATCCCAGTTGGAAGAACCCAACAACAATCGTCTCAAATCAAATTATCAAATTTTTTTCTAGTTTTCAATTCCCTTTTTCTGTATTTTTTATAACTTTCTTTTACAGCTTTTCTTTACAACTTTTGTTTACATTTTTCCTTACTTCTTTGATTATAAGCTTTCCGTTTTATATTGCTTTGATTACGAATTTCAGTACTTTTGTATTTATTTATCATCTTAATCGAAATACACTATGTTCAATTCTACTTTACATAATTTTTTAATATTTATGTCTTTATAGACTTAAATTACACTATATTATTGATCGATTTTTTTAAAAAAATAATTATATCTTTAATTTTTAAATTATAACATTATCGGTTCAATTACGATCTAATTACGGTTGACTTATTAAATCGTGAATCAGTAACTTTTTCGATTCGATAACCGATCCGGTTCTGAAAACAGTGCTACTTTACTTTCGCATACAATATTTTTACTTTCTTGGATACTTTTTATAATAAGTTTAAGAAACTCATATATTTTAAAAGGTTTAACTCAACCATTCATCTTCCTATCAGATTATTTATATTTATTGAAAGAATAACGTATCCACAATTTCACTGGTAAGAAATCTAAAATCATGCAAAATCTTAATGAAACAACCTCAGAGTTGACAACCACGTCCCGAACCGTTGATCTTGTGTAGGAAAATAGAACTTTGATTTCGCCTCGCTTATAGTTCTACTCTTAATGCTTGAATGTGAAAACATTTAGGACTTTCTTCAGTCAACGATTCCACGGAAAAACTTGATTACAACAACTACCAAACTTAGATGGACTTGATTTCTTTCTTATTATTATAAAATGATAAAATTAATATGTAAGTCAATTAATTAAAAATATATTTGCACTTCTTTTAGAAGAGAAGAATTATGATTTTATTTAAAAAATTAAGAATATAATCATTAAATTACTAAATGATCTGTATCTGTTGTCTCTTTTTAATTTAATAATATTGATGTTAAATGTGGAATTTTATAAAATAATGTATTTAGATTACTATTTTAAAAATATTTGAGCTAACTCCACCTATTTAACAGTAAATTTTAACCATTTTGGTCAAGTTTTTGGATTCTTTAACCCTTAAAATAGGCAAGCTAGCTCATCGTTCCATCTACTACAATTAGACAACAAATGTCAAGCTCAAAATGGAAGTGATTTAGCAAACAAAAAGAATAATGCTGAATACATAATTCTTATGGTATGAGATTTCTCTATGACGCAATCAAATAAAAACTTTATGCAATTAGTTGCATAGTAAATGATCCACTGATATCAGCTTTGACAGCTACTGAATTGATATATAGTACGTATCAAGCTTTGCAAGATCGATTTCTTATTGAACTAAGGTGATGAAACTTTGGTTAGTTAAATTCTCAACTATTTAAATTATGAATTGAGGGCCTTACAGTGAAGGAAGATTAATTTTGATACTATATTAAAATATATATATATATATTTTTAATCTCATTTTAAATAATACTTATAAAATAAATTATTTAATATATAAAAAAAATCTATTAATCAATGTAAAATAATTTAATAATTTAACTCTCCAATAGACGGAATTAATCAAACTCAACAATCAAGAAGAATTTACCCCATGTGGTGGCGCTTTTGTTCAATTCTTGCTCGGCTTATTCTTTTTGTCTGCGCTCTTAAGACAATGTGTCATTTCTACCGATTCAATAATAAGAGGGGGAGAAAATGCAAGAATTAAAAACACACTTGTATTAGTAATCATGAAATCAACACAATGGCCACTCCTCTGCTTTTAAAGTCGATGCATGTTACAATTAAGCTAATCTTCAATAATCAAATATGTTAGTGTAGCAATGGTTAGATCTCGGGTAAAGCATATTAAGGGTATACTTAGACAGTAATTGAATTGAGATGAGTTATTTGAATATAATAAAAAATTATTAAATATGTATAATTAAATTGAGACTTAAATGGAATTAAAAAGAAAAAATATAATATATTGTGAATATATACAGTTTTTAAAAGAATAAAAATTATTTAAATTAAAATAATTTTGAATTAGCATAAATATTCCAATGTACTTACATCTTTAAGAGCATTTGCATGAAGGCCTAGTTTGGGAGTTTAAAAAAGGAAAAAAAAGAAGAGAAGTGGAGAAAAGCAGCTTCTCTTCTCTTGTTTGGCAGAATTTCGTAGAAAGAAAGGAAAAGAAATGGAGTGATCAGAATTGTTTCTCTTCAAAATGAAGAGAAATGACTCTTAAATAAATTTTTTTAATGACAACAAATTTACCCTTGTAGTAATAGTTTATAAATTTTATTTTTTTCTATATCCTCAGTAAAATAGAAATCCTTTGAAAGGGTATTTTAGTAAATAGATATAATCTTTTCTTTTTTTTTTTCCAAACTCTCAAATAAAAAAAATAAACTTTTTTTTTTCCCAAACTCCCAAATAACTTTAGACATATCACTTTCTTTCTTCTTTTTTTTTTTTCTCCTAATTTAAAATCTTTCTTTTTTTTTTTCTCACCTATAGTCGCAAACTAGCCCTAATAGGAAATGTCACTTTGAGAACCCCCTGATTAGTTGCACGTGTGGGTGTGAGGTATCCCTATTGGTGAATCTTAATCCTCCACAACATCAAAGAATCCTGTACGTAGAATGTTCTACACGGCACTTACGATTTGATGCCAACTAAATTCAAGACCACCAAAAGTTGATGCGGTGGCACACTATGATGCGTATTGGACGTGCCACCTGTCAAAATTTAGCTCCCTCGTAGTCAAAATTGATGACTCGCCTCGTACAATTATTGACCGAGTAAACAAATGCAAACGTAAAAAGCGTGTCGAATTTCGGTTGGTTAGTGAGAAAATGATTCGGAGGAAATCCATACCGGAAAAAACGGTTCAAGGAAAGAATCGTCCACGTGTCAGCCTCGGATCTTCTGCTTTTGTGAAATGGGATTTCGTTGAGGATTATACTTTTACTTAGGTTGAGTTTGGTTCGCGATGGAAGGGGGAATGGAGGGAGAGGGTGGAACGTATTTTTACTTCTATCAGGATAAATAAATGTAATTATTTTTATCTTATTTAGTTAGAGTGGAAGGAAAGTAAATATAATTTATTTTTCATTATTTGATTGTAAGGTATATATAGAAGAAATAATTATTGAATTACTATTATATCCTTAAAATTAATTCATAAAAAATTATAAATAAGTTAGAATTGTAATAAAATAAATACCCTGGGACAAGAAGGTCTTTTCACCCTCAGTTACTTCTCAAACCCTCCAAAATGGAGTGGAAGAAAAATTTGAGGTGGAAGAGATCCACATATACTTCCCTTCCTCCAATCACTCCAACCAAACTAAGTAAATCACATATTTACTTCCTATTTTACTTCACCTCCTCTTTTCCTTCCCATTTTCACTCTAATCAAACTCACCCTCAATTGAAAGGAAAATGGACATTTTTAGAATACTTGCTTAAGTGAATGATTGAAATAATATGAAGAGATGAAATTTGTGTATGGAGTTGATATATGCAATTCAACATTAATGAAACAATGTAAGAATGAAAAAGAAAAAGTTCAAAAACAATAATGTACCTTAAAAACAAAAAATCAATTAAGTTTGTCCTTAATTACAATATGATAATGAACTATTTTCTTTTAAAGTTTGTATTATTCTAAAAAATATCAATGTACATAATATAATTTTTTTAATAAATAGTTTATTAAGATTAAATTTATATAAATATTTTTATTTATTTACGATAATTGATGTAGGGCAAGAGTGACTAGTAGAAAAAAAAAAGATTCTTAATTATTAAATCTAATTAGCTACATTATTAAGTGCTTTCCCGTATCGTAATATAAGTCGCTTGATTTAATTTCACACATATTAAGATTTCTAAAAATAAGATGACTTTATATTTTTTTTCTTTATAAAACACTCCTATTTAAATGTTTTAGAAACAAGAGAAGAGATGAGAGAGAAAGAAAACAATAAATAAAAATAAAAATTTAAAAATAACTTTAAAATCTTTTTAAAAAATTTCCAACGATCTATAATTTGAAACAGTAAAAATAATTTCTAACGACTTATATTATAGAACGAAAAAAGTACTACAACTACACATATCCTAGGAAGATGCTTTATGAAGTAAAGGATTCGCAGCGCATTTTATTGCAATTATTGTGGACTTTAAAATAATACAATCCAGCCATTGTGCAATGTTTTTGGCACGTGTTATATTCACACTATTAAAGGACAAATTATATTCTCAAGAAAGTAAAAAGTGAGGATGGACCAAGGAAGGAATACAAGGAAAGCTTTGTGCGTTTCACTATATTGATTGTTTCAAATGTAATTCAGAGTGAAATTTATGGTAGTAATTTACGAGATTTTCATATCTCAATAAATATGCATTATTTACATATCTAGGTTCCAAATTAACTATACTTCTGTAGTGCCTTTATTAATTATTTTTTTAATTATTGAATGCTTGATTTATAATTAAACACAAATAAAAACGGTTAAGTGTTATTTTTTAAATTTTTATTATTTCAAATTTTTAGTCTTTTTGCGAAATCAATAATGCTTTTTTTTTTCCTTCAATTGTTTCTTTTATCATTATTTCTTTACAAATTATAATATTAATTGTTTTTACATTAGAAAACACTATAATTTCTAGTGAGTTTTTCTCTTAAAATCATGTATGTTAGAATTTCTTTAATTTGACTAGTGTAGTGATAGATATTTTAAAATGAAAAAAATAAATCAGTAATTTTTGAAACATTAAAGAATTTATTTTTAGTCATAACCCTTTGGAAAAGAAAGATCCAAAATAAGGGAACCGGAAAAATAGTCCCTCTACACTATTCAAAAAAAATTAGAGATCTTATAATATTTTAAACTATAATACGATACATTATTTATAAATTAAATAATTTACTTACATAATATTTTTCTTATAATAAAAAATCTACTTTGATAACTATATTATTAAAATTGAAAACAAACCTTACTCAAAAATTAAAGGCGTATTAAACCGTTCAAAAACTGGTTGAGAGATGCTTGTGTGCAGAAGGACCGTAGACCTACAAGACAAGGTTAGATAAATCCCCATCACACACCTTTAAAAGGCTTGGCAGTGTGCGTAACATGGCGCGATATTCACGTTTCGTGCATGTTTCGCGTGCCCTTTTGAGATCGACAATTCCCGTCCTCTCTCCATTTTCCTATTTCACCCATCCATCCATCCACAACACATTGATGTTGATGAGAGAGGAGAGATTAATACTCTGTTCTTTCATATTATTTGATTTTTTGATTATTTATATATAAATTAAGAATGTTGAAATTAATATATACTTCTTCTGTCTCTATTTATCTGTCACAATAAAAAAAATTTTGTGTCTCTTTTTATCGGTCACATTGAAAAAATTTAAGTACAATTAATATTAATTTTACTATTATACTCTTGTATTAAATAATTTTGAAAAATAAAAGTGTAATAACTTTAGAGAGAGAATTGAGCAAACAAAGTAAGAAAATAGTTGTGGAGAACATTAAATTCAATGGTACTTTTGGAATGTATAAATAAAATTGTATGAATTTAAGAAATTAACTGATTTTTCTTAAATTGTGTGAAGTAGTTAACTGTGACAGATAAATAGAGACGAAGGAAGTACTATTTTTTGGTTATACTACTTCCATTCTGTCCATTTTAACTACTCTTTGGTTCAAATTATTAGTCCACTTTCTGACTTAATTTTTGTTTCAAATTATCTGTCCCTTTGGCAAATCAATATTTAATATTTCAAATTTATCCTTATTTAATACTCCCTCCATCTTTTTTTATCTGTCCATTTTAACTAAGATTTTTGTCCTAATTTATCTGTCCCATTAGTAAATCAAGACGATATTAATTGTTATTTTTTTACAATACCCATCTTTAATACAATAAGTATTGTGCATTTGTAGTAGGAAATGAAAATAAATTAAATATGTTTACAATATATAAAACTTTGAAATTTGATTACTTTTTAATAAAGAGAGATTCTTTGAGAGTAAAATAGGAAATATTAATTAATTAACTGAAAATTTGTATTTTTCATATTACTTGTGAATCGATTAAAATAGACAGATAAAAAAAGACAGAGTGAGCAATATTCTATTTTTCAAACATATTAAAATATAGTCAAAAATTCATTTTATGAGTTATGATATTTATGCTCATCTCGTTAATTTTCAAGAAATATAAAAAATAACTTGGAGAGAGAATTAAATATTCATTAATATTTTGATTTATTTTCTAGTAAGAATTAAATACTCATGAGAGAGAAGTAATTTTGAGTTATATCAAAATTTTAGAATTTGTATACTTCTTAATATACAGAGAGATACTTATCATCGAATTGTAAGGGTAAAATTGGAAGAGAATATTTAATTAACTAAAAAATTTATTTATCTTAATATCCGTGTAATTGGTTAAAGTGGACAGATAATTTGAGACAGAGGGAGTAAGATTTTTGTCTCAATTTATCTATCCTATTAGTAAATTAAAACGATATTAATTGTTATTTTTTCACAAATATCATTCTTTAATACAATAAGTATTGTGCACTTGTAGTAAAAAATTGAAATAAATTAAATATGCTTACCACACATAAAACTTTAAAATTTGATTATTCCTTAATAAAGAGAGATTCTTTGAGGGTAAAATAGAAAATATTAATTAATTAATAGAAAAATCTTATTTTTCTTAAAACTTGTAAATCGATTAAAATTGACAGGTAAAAAGAGACGAATGGAGTATTGTAAATTTATCTCAATAAATACAAGGATGAATAATTATTTACGAAGTTTTTTATCTTTTTATTAAATAAAATTTGACTAAATATAAGAGTAATATTGAAAAATATTAATTATTAATGTATAAAAATGTATAAAGAACTTAATATTATGAAACAAAATATAAAGATTAAAAAATCAAATAATATGAAATGAATAAAGTATCTCAATATTTCAATATTTGATTAATTGTTTAAATTATTTCAATAATAATTTTATTACTTGTCTGACTAAATAAAAATAAAAAAATTATACTATTTTTTAAATTATAAATTTAAATATTTAGTCTAATTTCTTTTTCTTGTTAGTGCTAGTACAACTGCAGTCGTCCCTTTCATAAGAACAAACTTAGGATCCGTGCAATTGCAGGACCCCAATTACAAATGTCATGTTTAAATAATTCGATTTATAAAATATAAAATATTAATAATAAAATATACTATTTACAAAATATAAAATCATTTCTTTCTCTGATAAGGATCCAAGCAAAAAAAAAAAAAAAAAAGTATACATTGCATCAAGCCCTTCGCAACGAGTCTGCGTTCACTTAACCAGTGATCAATGGCAATGGCCACGTTCCAAACCACTCATTTGGACCATTTCAACTATGTCAAAATCAAAATACTAACACAAAAAACAAAAACCCACGAAAGCAGAAATAAGAGTCGAACCGGAAACCCACCCACTTAAAGAATTAAGATTGATCTAAAACATCAGCACCGCTCATTCCGATCCAGCGGTCAGAAATCGATCCCACCGCACTAAAGCAATGGAAAGGAAAACCCCTCCACGAAGAAACCAAATTATATCAAAGCTGAGGGCGGCTGACCTAATTCACGATTCCGCGAACCAAGACACCTAGCTTTCCTCCATCCAATGGCGGGTCGACACCTATCCAGTTGAAACCGCCTTTCCTTTCACCAATCCCACGAGGCGGCCCATGTGGACCCCATTGATTTGAAGTTAACCTCGACCGTCCAAAGAACTTTCCAAAAATAACAACAAAGGCATTGTTCAATATTTAAATTAAAAAATATATTTTTCACAAAAACTAAAGACTTATTTCATTCCATATATATATATATAGACAGCATTGTTTCCATAGGAGTACATTTGTTATCCCACTTCTAACCCTACTACAAAACAATATTTACATCTTTTACTCCAAGGCAAAACAAATATATATGAATATACTCCACACCCCCTATAAATATAATGCCACTGTATCTTTCATATTCAAGCTTTAGCTTATTTTCTAAGTCCAGAGCTTTTCTACCTTTCACCTTTTTAGTCCTTCACATTGTGCTTATTGTCACTTCAGGCCCTCCTATTTCATCACCATCCTACTAGCTGCTGCTGCTTCTATGTACAATATACTCTAAGAGAGGAGTAAAAGGCTAAATTAATTAACTGTCTCTCCCATATATTGTGGCCTTTTGGTGTAAAAGTGCACTGGGTGTCTGGGAGGAGACCTGACTGATAACTACGATGTGTATGTGGGGTTTAAAGCTAATTTAACATAAAAGCAGGGGCTAATATTCGATGACTAATCCTCCCATTGGGGCTCTGTGGGGTATTCCCTTTCTTCTTTTGGCTGTTCTGTAATTAACTGCAGTTGGGGGAGGCGTTGACGGGGTGAAGCTCTGGACCCTGCCATTGCTGTTGTTGGGACTCTTGTGCCGCCCACCACCATGGCTGCTGCTGCTGTAAGAGTCTTCTGAATCGGATGTCGCTGCCATCACAGCTCTCTTCTTCTCCGGCAATTGTTTCTTTCTCTTCTGGAAATTCTTTGATGTCCCAACAATCTGTTCATCAAATGAAAGAGAAATTAATACCAATGACCTTGCGAGAGTGACTCTCAATTCAATTCTTGCCATACATTCTAGAATCAAGCATAAATGTCAAAATAGCCCCAATATTTACTACTCCTCATATTATCAAGATTCTCAAAGGGAAATTTCCCGTTATCACAAAAAATACTAGTAAAATCTTCAACATAACTAGATATGCTTCTGAAAATAAATAATGTGAGAATTTTGAATGGAGTTGAGTCTGATGAAACATACATTGGCATAAAATTACCGATGTACATCAATAAGAGCCTTTACGAGAATATCCAATTTAACCCAATGACGTTTAGATGGAAATAAATGCTAAAATCATCGGTTAAAAACATTAGCCTTCAATGAATAATTTACCCAAAAGAAAGATTCAAGGGCATTGCTGTACCTTGCAGCCAAGAGAGCAGAATCTAAAGGAGTCAAGGAGGCTGCGTTCACAGACTTCACAAGTGTTGGTAACTCCTTTACCAGGCCTTGGCTGAGGCCTCTCATTCAAGAAAACAACCTTAGCGCTGTTGATAATGTAGGTCTGAACAGAAGAAATGTCCAAATACTTCTGAATCTCATTCACCCTAATCACATCATGGTATGATGACCTCCTTATCTGTACAAACACAATACAAAAGAATCAGAATCAGAGTAATCAAATGGATGTCATTTAACTCCGAAAACGAATAATTTCCTCATTCAGCTCAACACATTCATCAGAAACAATCAATTTCAAAAGTCAACGGCGTAACAGGCGGTGGAAATGGAGAAATTTACCAAAAAAGATTGAAAAACCCGAGTACAGAGGAAGGGAGAAGGGAAGAAAGGACTGAAATTTGGGCAAAATGTCAGATGCCCGGATGCTGAAATTGGGTGGACAGCGAAAGAATGGCACAAATTTCAGTGCATTTAAAGAACAAACCTGCATGGCACGGTGGTCTTTGTGATTGGCCAAGCAGAGAGAACACAGAGCGCCATTCATGCAATCCAAACAATACATATTACATTCGCTCTTGTGCGAGTCGGCATGTAACTTGCATTGAACAAAAAAGTGTTCACTCAGCAAAGGCTTCAACCATGGCGGCCATCTATTATCCTCCTCATCAGGTCCTCCAGCACCCTAGGTTAAACACCAGAACCCAGAAACCATAAGTCAGAAAATACACAAAAACAAAACAGAGGAAACAAGAACTAAGAAACCATAACACATTACCCCCATAATGGGAGAAAAATTCGGTGGAAATGTGAATTAGATGTAAAAACACATACCATGATTCGCCTGTTTTTGGGCTTGATTTCACGAACAGCAGTTTCTTGATTTTCGATCGCCAGCTTGACAGTCTTTGCAGTAATGCTCTGCTTCAAAGAAGATTGATTGAGAATGGAGTAGAATTTGTATTGTGTTTGCCTTTGTCTATATGAAATAGCTACCGATATAGAGAGAGAAACTAGTGTGTGTGTGTGTCCGTGCCGTGTCTGTGTGTCTATGTAGTGGAGAGAGAGAGAAGCTTTGCTTAAGGGGGTTAAGAAAGTGGAGGCAGACAGAGAGAGGTTGGGTACTTGTAGAGAGCAAGAGAAGGGCGAAAGGGGAATGAGGGGTTTGCTGGGGGCAACGAGTGGGTATAGACAGGGGTGGGATGGTCTGGGTCGTTCTTATCCTTTCAAAGTCATACATAAACGAAGACCGAGCCTGAGTCCGAGGCTAGAACCGAGGCAAAGCCAAGAGATACGTTGGATGCAAGGAACCGACCTCCTTCTTTCCTTTTTATTTTGCTTTCATTTTCATGTGTTACATATTCCTTCTTGGGTCTTATCATTTGAGATAATTAATTAATTTTTGGAGTGGAGAATTTTTTTATATATTTAATGAAATTTAATATTTTTCTGATGAATAATGGCAGTGATTAACCATTTTTTTTTATTTGCCACGAGGATTTTGATTTGTGAGTTGGCCCATTATTCCCATGTCAACATATTTGGCATCTATGATTCATAATTATCCTTTAATGGCCTTTCTTTTAAGGCGGTTATGTTATGGTACAACTACTGCCCCATACATCCATTTATTCTTGTTTCTTATTTCTTTCCTTTTCTTTTTTTTCTTTTTTTCTTTTTTAAATATTTTCTACTCTCTGCATCTTAAAAATTATGTTAATTTAAGACATAATACTAAGATTAAAAAATTATTAACATTTATATAATTATAATAAAAAATACTATTATATTCCTAAATAAAAATAAATATTCATTAATTATTCTCCTTCATATATTTATTATTGATCTATTAAAATTGCACACATTCTTGATGGAAGAAGAAGTAAATTAAAAATATAAATAATAAATGTATTCTTGATTTGTAATATTAACAGTCTCACAAATCAAGAATAAAAATAGAACATTAAAACAAAAATAGTAATTAATGATTGACATTCTGTTTTTAACAATAAAAATACTTGAAAATTTTGACATAATTTTTAGAGTGGAGAGAATAGATGGGAAATGTAAAAAATAAGATGTTAATCATTAATAGTAATTACTCTCTCTATTTTAAAATATTTATTCATAAAACTTAATAAACATAAGATGACAAGAATTGACTTTTTATAAACTTTATGTATGTTAAAATTTTCTTTATATTTGAGATTTGTATAACAGTCACAGTTGTTTTGAAATGAAAAAAAAATAATGAAAAGAGCTTTAACAACATTTCAGTTTCTTTTTAAGCTAAAAATTGTTTTAAGATATTCATTAAGTATTACTTTTTTCTGTTCTAATTTTAAAATAAAAATAATAAATTACTTCTTATTCAAATTAAATATTCACATTATGCAATAGTTAGAAAAGTACTTGATTATATATAAATTACTAGTACTACATTTGAGATTTGAGATTATGTGTTGCTAAGCTTGTGTCTAAAAGTCGAAGAGGCTATTTTGAGCAAGTTCAAATAAAAAATGTTTATCTAAAAAAGTTAGTTGTATAATTAGGTAAAAATGTCTATTTTAAAAAGATAACTCCGACGTTTGATTTACATATGTGCCCCCCAATATATCAAAAAATATAGAAAAAAAAAGCGGACATTTTGGGATAAAGAAAAAAATAAATGCAAAATACCCACATTTTCCAGAGTACTTTTTCTATTTTCTAGCAATTTAAAAGAGTAAAACAAATGAAAACATATCATTTATACACAATTCTAAAAAGACTTTCTTCTAACTAAATTCAATGATTCTAATTGAATTTTTTGTGCTAAATATTGGGCATTGCTTGGTCGATATACAATGGAAGCAATTAGAAATTGAACCGCACGTGAGTTACATTAGACAAAAGAGCGAACTTAAATTGAGTGAACTAAGAAAAATTAAATCAACACCAACCTTTTACATATAAATAAATAAATATATATATATATATATAAATAGGAAAAAATATCAAACTCATACTCCATACACGGCATTAAATAATAAAAATAAAACGATGAAAATTTAGAGAGGATTGAAAATGGATAATTAAATTTCAACGCAAATTAGGAAAACCCTCTCAATCATTCAAATTGTTTATTTCCCTAATCAAATTCTCACATTTTTATTACTACGTGAAAGAAGGGGTTGGGTTTCAATATTTCATTTTCCAAAGCCAAAGGAAAATTGTAGAACGCTCTCATTCGTTCCGGCAGTTGACTTCTCATTACTCACTAGGTTGATGTCTCGTGCAACCTATGCGTTGTACGGATTATTATGTTATTAAGATTTAATGTATTAATATTAAATATATATTATTAATTAATTAGGATTTTAAAATAAATTTTCCCTTTTATCTTTTGTGGATTCAAAAAGACATCTTATTTTTCCTTGTCTCCAACAGCTACTAAATTCATGACAACTTCGTAATTTAGTAGTTTAAATACCGGACAATATTAAAATTATAAATGCAATAATGCTTTTGTATTTACATATAAATTATATTTTCTCTACCTAAAATTGATATTGAGATCTAAAAATAAATGTTTATTTCGTTAAATTAAATATATTTTTCCTTTATAATTTATGACGAACTTCTTTTATTTAAAGGAGCTTTCACTAATATATAAATATCACTACTAAGATTTTTAACTTATACGAATGATATGATAACTTGTCAATAGTCAAGTATTATCATAAATATTTGTATAAGTTAAAATAAAATATTTAAATTTAAATTAAAAAAAATACAATCTCCATCTCAATGTTATTACATTTAAAATTAATATTTTATTACAACTAAACCAAAAAAGGGAACATGTTAGTCAATACTTCTTCTATCTGAAATTGAAATCTTTATAGTTGTAGTTAAAATATTTGAAATAAATGTATTATTTTCTAAAATAATATATTCTTCCTAAACCTTCACAACTAGCTTCCTTCTCAAATTAAGAGATACAAGCTCTACACAACCGTGGCTCTTAACACTAGTCTCTTTAATAAATAAGGATAATGCGGTAATTTACTCATAGTCAAATAATCTCTTACATTTTTATATCAAATCAAAATAAAATATTCAAAATTAGACAGAAGCAAATGTATAATATGTCCAAAGTTTGAAACCATTTTCTACATAAAAGATGCGAATTTAAAAATTCTATGCAAGAAAGTTTTTTAATTAGACATTTTAATAACAATATGCCGTATAAATAAGAAAAAAGTGTAGAGACAAAATGTGACTTCATTAAAGGGCATACACATTCTATACAAGAAATGAATTCGACGTCTACTAATTTAGAATTGGAACTATTAGATTCACTTGTCCAATTCCTTCAACAGTGGGTATTGATAAAATCCCCTAAAGGAGGATATGATGATGTTTTTCTTCCCTTCATGAAAAAATACAATGATTCTTGAGTCTTTCTGATAACTCGTCTACAATGGTTCAACATTCTCTACTTATTTATTTATTATAGTTTTATCCTCTTGAATTTAATGCTCTTATTTTGTCCGGAGGTTTCCAAAATATCGGTGCTTCCCTTGCACTGCATATAAAGAAAAGAAGTTAGCACTATTCCAATATTTATTATTTGTGGGGGAAAAAAATAGCATCCACTGAAATTCAGATACAATAAGCATTCTTTTTTCACATCATGATAGCAAAGGAAAAGCTAATAATTCGATATCGTGAAGGAAAAATTGGAGTATCACTCCAACTTGTGCAAGACAAAGGAACATGTAATGTTAGGAATCTTTGTGATGGGACTCTTGGGGCTGGAAGGAACACCATCCCCTCTGTCGCCTTGCAGCTTCAGAAACATTTCTATGACCCAAACCACTGGAATTTGCAAGAGACTGATCATCTTGTAAATAATATCACTCCGAAAACAATGTCGTCATTCAATGTCTAAAATGGCACCATTGGGCTTTATTATAAATTAGAACAAACTATTGATGACTCACAAATCTTTTTGAAATTTAAATTTTGTCTTTTAATTAAAAAAAACATAAAAATATTTTTCGAATTTTTTAATCGTCCAAATTTTATCTTTTCGTCAATTGATCAACGATCAAGTCACAATTCTATTAATTTTTAAGAGTAGTTTAGTAATTTTATATTTTATCAATTATTGTCTTTTTTATTTTAAAATAATTTCTTTTATGTTTTTTCTTCTTCCTCTCTTATTCATGGCAACAGCTTTTGGGATAGTTTCCATTCACGGCCTCCAATTCACATGTTTATGATTCTACCAATTTTAACCTCCATTTCCATAACTTTTCAATACCCTCCTTTAAATTACTAATTCCATTTGAATTACCAATTTCGTGTCTTCTTCGTTGTCACTATGAAGGCACAGTTTGGAGTGGAAACATTGCTGCCGCCAACGAGATCAACTCATCTAGAGGCATTGGTTTACCAACACCAATAGCCGTTGGGACTTTGATTTGAACTTACCTACCTTGCCAAAGTTTTGGGCCGGCGGCGATGATTAGATCGACATCCTCACCTAGCAATGTTTAGGCCTGGGAGAGAGCCAAATAAGTCTTTTACTTTGACATTTTCCCGAGCACTTCCAGAGGTTTCTGAATTATTCAGAAATCGTTTGATTTTGAGGGAAAGAATCGGTTTTTGAGTGTGACCATGTGGAATTTTTGGAGTTGTTGCTTGTAGATTTTGCTTTATTTCTATCAATTCTTTGGTGCTTTTTTCTTTTTTCTTCACCATGAAAAGGCTTCGCTTGATGTTGCTTGTGGATTTAAACCGCAAAAAGAATCAAGAAGTCCTTGAATCGAGTTTAAGAATTTGAGTTTTGATTGCTTTCATATTTTTACAATTTCAAATGGTGGCTCTAGTGGAGGAAGTTATGGGCTTGGAAGATCAGGTGAAGGAAATTTGTTGACTATGCTGATAGCAGCTGTTTTGGTGTTTATAACTTTCTAGTGCCGTTGTCGATGACGGTAGATAAGACTATGGTGATGGTGGGGATCTAGATGGTAGCAATGGATTCATCTCCTCCTGCAAATCTAATTGTGATTAGGGTTTAAAATTTGATTCAAGAAATCAAACACTTCATGAAATTATGGCTGCAAAGCTTTAATTGAACCCAATAGAATGTTTTTTGGGATATTAGAGAGGAGGATGAAGAAAAGAAAGAAAAATTAAAAATAAAGATAAAAGAAATAAATAAAAATAAGAAAATGATATATTTTAAAGTCAAAATATAGAATTATTAAAATACCCTTAAAAATTAACGAAATTGTGAGTTGACTGTTGACAAAAGGACAAGATCTGAATAATTAAAAAGTTCGAAGAATATGTTTATGTTTTTTTTAGTTAGAATGTAAAATTTGAATTTTGAAATAGTTTAAGAGTCATCAAAATAGTTTACCTTAAAAATTAAGATTTGCGTATATTCTTTCTCTTATATTGGGGAGATGGAGGGAAATTAAAGATGAAATTTCCATACATCTTCTACATTGTAAGTCAAAATTATTGAATTAATAGTTTAGAACTCGTAGGATTTTGCCATTTGACCAGAATTTAAATGAAAAAAATTATATATCCTATACTCGATCAACTTACTTATTAGCTTAATAGGTTTTATAAAATTCTTATCTGTTTTTGGTAGGAGGGGTTACAAGTTTGTATATGCAACTATTAGATTACAAATGTTAGGGAAGTTTACATGCAAATATATTGGTAGGTTTTGGCTAAGCACAAGAAGATTATGGGACGGGCAGAAGTGTCAATGTGCTTAGACAAAACATCTTGTTGTGGCACTTTTGGTTCTTGGAATTGACACTTCTCTAATCTCAAGTTAAGAAGTTGTCATAAATCTACAAATAAAAAGGATAGAAATGAATTAAATAGAACATTATCTCTACTGCATTTTGAAAAAACAAAAATCCCAAATAATATGATTTCCACTCTAGAGGGGGTTTGGTGGTGTGGTCCAAAACTCCACCCTCAACAGTGAAAAAGAGATAACCCAAAGAGTACAAATGGAGATATTCAACTTTGGTTTTTAATGCTCTAAAGACGAAAGAAAGCGATTGACTTTGAGTATCATGCCATTAATCATGATGCAAGTACACATTATAAAATAAGCACAAGATTTAGTAGCGTGCTTGGAGGATCCTATTTTTGCTAAGATGCCTCCATTGAGTTTGATTAATTTCCTATACTCCTTGTTAATTATAATATTTTCACCAATCATTACTTTTTCACTTTTTTTTACTTGTTTGCCAAAGCAGAACAATTGATACAAAAAGAAATAATCTAAGTTACTCAGTTAATAATTCGTCAGTTTTAGTGTTTGATTCAAAATTAAAAAAAAAAAAAAGTTTGATTCAGAATTTGATTCTTTCTTCCAGAAAAGAGAAATATCCAATAAATGATGAAAGAAGGAAAGAAAAAATGAAGAGGAAAAGGAAGAATTTTATGTGATAAAAAAATGTAATCAAATAAAATTCCCTAGGAATAATACTTCTATAAGCATCTTTTTCATATAAGGATATAATTTGTTGTGTGAGTCACTTGCCAAAAGAATATCACAGCACAATAATTGATGAGGGTTATGAAGGGTCGACATAATGGAGTAAAAGGAAGTACAATATCAAAGGCTATCCAAGCATCAACTTTAGTTATACCTGCTTTTAATAATCATGGGATTCCCTTGTTTTATTGTGGCCATTATATATTGATACAAATAAATGTAGATTTTAATTCAACATAATATTAGTATTTTTTTTTATCCTTTCCCTATTCACTTAAATTCTTACTCTGTATAGAAATATTTGTTAATAACATTAAATACGTACTCTTATTTATTCAAAAAGATAAAAATACTTTAAAAGACGATATGTCTACATACTAAATTATTTTTGTAATTGTCAACTTTTTTAGGTCAAAAAAATTTCCTTAGTCCTTGTTAAAATGCTACTTCTTTATATGTAAAACTCCACAATTAAATAGTAATATAAATTTTCCTCTAAAAAAAAGGAAAGAATTATGACAGGGGACTGCATAAGAGCTGTCATCATAGGAAACGAATTATAGTTACAAGTTAGTTCGAGATGGCTGGGCAATAATGCCCTCTGAGACACACAAGGTCTAAAAGACGAATATTTTTTTGTATTCTCTAACGTTAGAGATGACATAATCTATGTGGTAGGCTACTCGTATAGAAGTATTGATGAATAGTTTTATTTGGCCTTAGGGTATGTTTGGAAGTAAATCTTTTCCAAAACCAGGACTTTACTTCATATTACAACAACCACTCTTGTGCCTAGAGAAATCTTTTTACATGGCGAGAAGTTATTAGTGATAGAAATAAATTTCAAAGAAATAAATGCATTACTTATACAAGTCAACCTGCAAGTGGTTTTGAAATTGGTAATTTGGTTCCCTAGAGACCGAACATGTTTAATATTTTAATATTTTTATCGATTAAAATATTATTATTTTCGTTTCTTCGTTTTAAATTTAAAATTTTTTCAGACAATATAAATCGTTTTACAAAATTTTATAAAAAAATTTATTATTATTCCTCCCTATAATTTCTCTCTTTTCACTAATTAGGACACAATTCTCTTTAATTATCAAAATAGGCAAAGATTTAATTAGACATATTTTAAAAAAAATTAATTTTAAATTTATTTAGAATTTATAGATCCTTAATTTTTGTGTGGAAGTTTAAAACGACTTATATTGTAAAATAGAGATAATATCTTGGTACTACAATATGAACCAAGTAAATTGTAGTTAGTTGCTTATAAAATCTATTTTTACGTGGTGCAAAGTATTCTACGTGTAATACTCAAGCAAAAGTTATCCCTATTAAACATGTTTTGCTGCAAATTAGATAGATAATTTGAAATTAAATGCTTTATTTTTAAATATACGAATTTAAAAGAGCAGATGATCATAAATAAATTATTATCTTAATGATGTTATTAATAGAAGCTTATGAGGTAATGGAACTTGTTCTTTACACTAAGGAAGTTAATTGTTAAAATTTAAATAAAAAGTATATTGATTTTTAAAAAATAAATATTAATTTTCAAACGTCTCAAAATAAAGATGTGGATACTTAATTTCGAATAGAATGATATTTACTATTATTTGACGATCTTTTAACATATTTTTTTATATTTGAATATATTTCATTTTAAATTAAATTTAAATAAATCGCATGACAATTATTATGCAAAAGAATACTATAATTTTATAAAACATGTTGGAGAATTACTTGAAGGACCAATTAATTGCAGCAAAACCGCTTTCGCGTGTTGTTGAAAAAAGAAAAGGGAAGAAAGCCTTTGGCATGATTGGAATAAGCTGTGGGAATAATAGAACTAGCAAAGAAGTCCACAAATTGTTGACGGCCTTTCCCCTCAATTCTCAACACTAAGTTCATATTGCCCTTTTGAGAAAACAATATTTTCTCTATTTTAAAATATTAATCACTTTTAAATATTTTTTATTTTAAATTATTTATCATTTCATAAAATAAAATTATATTTTTTTTCTAATTATATTCCTATCATTTATTATTTCATTAAATCATAATATGAATTAATTTTAAAATTTAAAAATACCTCTATATTTTTTAATGAAAGTAATTTAATTATTTTAATCTAAAAACTCAATACATGTTAAATTTTTTTAATTTATATAATTTGTATACTAGTGATAGGTATTTTAAAATAGAGTGAATAATTTAATTAATTAAAATATTTTTATCAAATTAAAATTTAAAATTTGGTATATATTTTTTTAATATTTTGATAAACGAAAAACAAGAAAAAAAAAATAACTAATTGTCTTTTTGGCTATGGACATCTAAACCCTATTTGCACAATTAAAATACGCTATTTATCATGAAATTATAGGTGACATGACAACTTTATAGTAAAGAAATGAGAGGTTTGAGGATAGAAATAGTTAATAAAAGGCCAATGATTGACCTTTATCTCCTACTAAAATGGAAAATGATCAATACTTTCCTGCCACCTGTCATTTGTCTTCCCTTGCGATAAGGCATTTCTTATTTTCTTTTGAATTAGAATTCTTTTCCATATAAAATTTTAATTTAATTTAAATAAAATTTATTTTAAATACTATTATATATTCAAAACACATTATATTTTTTTCTACTTTAGTTCTATTTGAATCTTACATTAATCTTATGTATTTTTTAATTTTTATTATATTTTAAAAAATTATCTCAAAACAAATATTATCTAGAATACCATAGTAAAATATAACTTTTAATGCAAACTATACAATTCTAATATTAATAACTATTCAAATAGAGAAATTATTAATTATCTCACATTAAAAAAAACAACTAAATATAAAATAACACTGGATTAATAATTCGATCCCATCTTGTGTGGTGTCGTTGTAATTGAAATTCATCCTCTTTGGGTGACTTCCCCTACTTTTAGAAGCAACTTGCTAACAAAAATTCAAGAGTAGACCATCCTTATCCCCTAATGCACTTAAAAGTTGTCGGACGAGGCTGTTCTTCTCTTCCTCGGCTCCGGCTCGATCTGTCTTGTAAATATTTCAATTGAAAGTAACCTTGAGGCCTACACCACGAGAAGTGCAAAATATAGAATCATTCTTCATTTAGAAAAAGCATATGACAACGCAGCATAAAGTTTTTTTTCCCTTTGTTCTTTACATTCTTGTGTAAAGGGTCGACTAACACGTTAGCATATAATAGTTCATTGCATCTGCTTTTGAAAGTAACTGCTATTGCATTACAAAGAACTTGATATATATTCCAAAGAAGGCTCTAATATTTTTAAATTATAAGTCAGATATTCGAATAGTTATTAATAATATGTTTGAATCGAATTTTTTTTCAAATAAGTTGAAAAGCTTAAGTGAATTACTGCCTAAAGTGCTACCTTAAGTGGTTTAATGGAAAAACAAGAACCTTATCAAGTTTCTCAATTGAATTATTGGCCAAGGGCAACTTCAAGAGGTTTAGTGGAGAAACAAGGGCATTGTCAATCTTGGGAACAAACCAGCTCCCTAAACTCAAACTTGATCCTTCCAAACTTTTAGTGAACATTTTGAAGGTACTAATGTCACATTCTTTTCTTTGCTTCTCATTGACCAACAACTACACGAACAAAAATGTTGATTCTGCAATATCACTTTTTTTTTATGGATATTTCGGAGAAGGAAGAATCAATGTTCGAATTATGGTCATCAAAATTAAGAAGTTAGTTAATTCAATAGTCGTTGTAAAATTATAATGTAATTTTTTAGGATCGTTATCACAAATAAATTATTTTTCAGAATAAAAAAAGTTTGTAACTATTATTAAATATACGCATTGGATGAAATTCGTTGTAGAGTCATAATCAATAAAGAAACTGCAATGTTAAATTAGTCTAAGTAAACTCTGACTGATTGATTCTTCAAAAGACTAAAAACTCTCTTTTTTTAAAGAATCGAATACACAATCTCACTATCAACGTGTTAATACACGACCAATTAAAGGAGACCAAAGCCCCTCAAAGAAATTACTCTTACAAAATATTGAAAGAAGTTAATAAATTGTGATCCAGTATTAATCGGAATGAAAAATAATTATTACTAGTATTAAAATAAAATAAAAACATAGGAGGAGAAGTAAAAGATTGACTGGAGGTCTAGAAGGCATGCCCGAGTCAAAAGAGAGAAAGTAGCTTTTTGCTTTGTCCAACCCATTGGTCACGGCACACCAAAGTAGACTAATTTCCACAAGAGAAGGGCCCAGAAATGGCATCAACACTACTAAAAGACACAAAAGCCCTCTTTCTTTTATCCTTTTTCCATTAGCTTTTCAGTTTTCACACATGCTGGTTGACTCCCAATTTCCACCCCCAAGGGTACGCCAAAATTTTTTTTATCAGAAATCTAATAGTAATAATGATAAATATAAATTTGACACAGTTTTTTGATTAGTATGAAGCGGGTGGGTCCCACTTTCCACTGAGTATTATTGGTCGGTGGGGTCCACGGTCGTCCTGAATATACTACAAGCAGCCGCCGCGAAATTGCCATCCCCGTCACACGGCCGGCTCAGAACATACTATGTTCATTTCATTCATTCAACGAATGACATCATGTCTCAGCTCACACATAGGGGAGACCTATATAAATTAATGTGTCTGCACCTACTACATATAATGCTTTTTTTTTTATTGTGTGAAAATAGTACTGTATTTTTTCTTTTATATATATATATATATATATGGGTTAAAAAAAATTACCGATTTTTTGTTTCAAAGAGGTAACAAAAGTTACAATATGAGAATGTTAGTAGTAGCAAGATTAGTTATCGATATTTTTAAATTAGTCTCTATTTTTTTTAAGAGATTATTTTTTTTACCTAACTTTTGATTTCTTTATCAAATGATTTTTAAAATAGTTAATACTCTTATTGTCTTTACTTTAAATTTTTATCAATCTCAAACATAAATAATATCTCGATTAATAAATACAGAACGTCAAACTAAAAATTCATTACTTTCTTTAAATATAAATTTAAAACTTTATTAATAAATATATTACAAATTTAGATTTTTCATTCAAGTAAGTCATAAGTAGTTAAATGGAAAACCATCAAAGATGATGAATAACCGAAATCAACCGTCCTAACTAATTACTTTGTGGACTTTAGGGTTGAGTTTGATATTTTTTGGCCTTTTCTTTAGACAAAATGTCAATAGGCAACCTCCACTTTAATGATTTTCAAACTCGAGCTATCTCAATATTCTTTTAATATCTTTTCAACCGTTTCAATGGTTGAACTGAGAGGGTAATCTCCATGGTAATACACTAACCACTTCCTTCATTGTGATATTTACTTAGAGAATTTATAAATTTAAATTTCCTTTTCAGCTGATTTGATGCACAAGTTGTTAATATGGAGACAAATTTTGTGCAAATGGATTTGGAGCTATGATACATATAGGAATTGCCAAGTGAACGCTAACTATATTATGGTACAGAAAATATCGTATTGTTATTAATATAATAAAAAATGTATCAAATAATGACGTTATAATTAATTATAATTACAAATTTACTCGTGTTACAATAAATAGTTATAACTCACATAAATATATCATGCTTGGAAAAAAAAATCACATTACACATAACAAGAGTTATTTCTTTGATTTCATACTCATACTCTCTTAGTTCGAAATCTAATGTTCTAAAGAAATTAATACAAATCACAACTTTTATATTACTCAACATTTATCATATCCTGTTAATAAATAACACTGCTCTACACTAATATTTTGATTAGATTATGGTTAGGTGACCTTTCAAAAGAGATTACCCCCCTCTCCCTTTTTTTTCCAGAACAAGAAAAAAAAGTTGCTATATTCGTTTTACAATGTAAATTATTTTAAACTTGAATTTTTTTTTCACAATATAAATCATTTTACAAAGTTTTATAAAAAATTATTGCTCATTCCGTCCCAAATTATCTATCCACTTTAAATAATTATGCGAGGATTAAGAAAAGTAAATTTTTTAGTTAATTAAACATTTTCTTCCATTTTTACCCTTAAAATTCAATGATAAGTATCTCTCCTTATATTTAGAAATACACAAACTCCAAAATTTTGATATAATTCCAAATTATTTCTCTTTCCTAAGTATTTAATTCTTACTAGAAAATTAGTCAAAATATTGATGAATATTTAATTCTCTTTCCAAATTGCTATTGATATTGCTTAGAAATTAATGAGATGAGTATGAATAGCAAATCTCATAAAATGTGTTTTTTACTATATTTTGAAAATAAAATATTAAATAGGGATAAATTTAAAATATTAATCTTGATTTTTTAAAGGGATAGATAATTTGGGATAAAGATTAAGTTAGAAAACGACTGATAATTTGGGACAGATGGAATATTTTTTTTCAACTTTTCCCTCTTTGTAATTTTTCTCTTTCTACTAATTATAACTCAACTCTATTATATTATTAAAGTAAATAAAAATTTAATTAAAAGTATTTTTAAAATTTATGAATTTTTAATTTTTATATATAAATTTAAAATAATTTATATACTGAAACGGAAATAATACATTATACCCGAGCAAAATCCCTAAGCATATTTTTACAATGTCAGTGTCACATTGAGTTGTGATATCCACTACAGTAGATCCGTGTATGTCATAATTTTCACTATACAACTAATTAATTACGCATGCAAGTTAGATAAAAAAATTCAGAATAATTTTAAAATTATTGTCTCATACGGCGGGCGGAAGGAACCAATTCAGAGGTCGTTGAGGATTGCTATTTGGAGAAACTTTTGTGAAAATCACAAATCACAGTTTTCCAAGTTTTGACAGACATTGTAATTAAAGTTTGAGGAAAAGACTGCACAGTTGCCAGAACTTTTTTCGTCACCGCTGGCGCTGAATTCGTGTCCTGCCATATTACCATTAGTTCGTGGTTTTGTATATATCTTGGAGCCCAAGCAGTGTTTCGGCTCCCATGGCTATGCCTATCATCTCAGTGGCCCGAGGAACTATGCATTCAGTTTGGTTAGAATGAACAGTAGGAGAAATTTAGTAAATTTATTTATATTGTTTCGGTGGGAAGTAAATTTAGAGAACAAATAATTCGCGTTTCACATTGATAATATTTCTTTTAAGATTAGAACAGTCAAAAAAATTATTTTTCTCGTCCCAATTAATTTGGTATTTAATTTGATACAAATTTTTATATAATAATAATGTAGTAAGTAAATTATAAAATATATAGATTATACAATATAAATATATAAAGTAATGTGTATAATAAAATATTAAAATATTTTTTAAAAAAAATATTAATTCTTTTAAATAATTTAAAATAATAAATATATTAATTTAGTTAGTATGGATGAAATGTTTATTATTTATATTAATAATATTATAAAATAAGCCAGGAGCAAATGTTTTCATTTGTCTAGTACGCAGTAAAGGTATCGCTTCTTCTTCGCTTCCGTTTTTTGTAAATCAAACTATAAACTCAGTACATTATTTATAATATTATTGTTATTATTTCATATGAAATAATAATATGGATCTAATTTTCATATTTTTTTAATCTAATAATATAGAATAGCATTACTAGTGTATTAAATAACGGGTTACAAATTTCATAACTCTTAACCATGATTGTACCTAGAAATTTCCAAGAGCAGTCGCCTAGAGGAAACCCCCATTTGGCCATTTGTTGTATTTGATTGGTACAAAAGGCATTGCCAGCGTACTTGGTTGTTGGTAGCTACAAATCAACTAACATTCAATTGACAATCGGTCCTCCCTCCCCCTCCCTTTTTAGATACTAATGTGGATATTATGATAAAAACGATTTCAGAAAGATAGTCTGTATAGAACAGTATAAGCAGTAGGAAACAAAATTTTACCCCCCAAAATATATATACATAAAATCTCTATATTAAGTCAAAATATTCCGAATAAAAAAAATATAAGTTAAACCCACATAATATTCAATATTGTATTAGGACTCGTCATAATCTGATATTTGGGCATCTGCTGATATCTAGTAATACAAATTTCAAACTTTAGATGATCAGTCTTAGGTGCAAGCCACGCATCTCACGAGCTTTTCCAAGAAATAGAAGAAGACAGAAGGAAAAGAAGGAGAAGAAACACAGAGAGGCTATTTGAATTCCAATTTGCTTCGGTTGAGAAAATATCACGAGCTTCTTTTGATGATTGTATAAATAAAAAGACTGAAAGAGAATTTATACATTGATGTAGTGGTTTTGTACTTTAATCCTTGGAATACATGTGATGGCAAAAGGTTGAATTCAATTTAAAGGTCATCTTCTTCCTTGTGCTTTATTTGACTATCAGATTTTACTCATGTGAATTCCGTCAAGTGAAGAAGAAAAAATCTTCATTTCCAAGAATTGACTTTGCACAAAGGGGGGAAAAAAACAGAGAAAAAAAAGGATCCAACTGAAATCAAACCGTAGTGGCAAAAAGTAAAAAACGATTGTGTGCTTAAGAGTTGGAAGGATAAATGTAAACATCAATCATTTAATTTTATTGACTTAGTTTCGCTGATCTCAATTTAGATGTGATATTTTCTTTATAGTGGAGTGAAGCCGTGATTCCTGAATCATGATATCAGAGATTGATTTCCAAAACTATCCTTGGTTGATTAAACCAAGTTCTTTTATAATTTCCCTTTCGCCCGTTAAAATTTTTAATAAGTTATGATATTATTTTTTAACGTATTTTTTTATATAATTAATTTTAATAATCTAAAAATTTAAATTCCATCCCTTAATCAAACTCACAAAGCATATAAATTAAAAAGGAAATATTAATCTAAAATTTTGTTATATACCATCAACCGCGGATCTAAGGGTGTACCGTCCCTCTAAAATTTTTATTAAAAATTTTAAAAAATTCTTTAAAATTTTATACTTTGTCTCTAAATTTTTTTTAAAAAAATATAATATTGTTTTTTTAATATAATTTGTCACCCAATACAAAGTTTCTGATGCGGTCTATGTATACCATCGCTTTTATATTTGATTTCTTTCGCCGGTAAATGTAATTTGAAAGCTTAGGTTTTCTTTTTCTAGGGTAGCAGCAGCAACATTTTCGGGAGAGTTTGGGCCGGGTTTATTGAATGGCAAAACCTTTATCTAACTCCAAATTACTGGGCCATCAAGACGGACCTAATTTGGAATATTTGAGATCATGAAATCAAATCCATGTTTTCCAAAAGCAAAACAGGGCCCGTTATCAAAAATGGGCTACAAAAGTGGCTCTTGTTAACAAAGAGGAGTGGGGAGAAGGATTTTATGGCCCTGTTTGGTTCGAGGGTTTCAGTGTGGAAAAAGAAAAGGAGGTGAAGGAAGTCTGAATTCTAATTTATAAATGGTTTCTAAGAAACTAAATTTCCATGTTTGGTTTTTAGAAAGAACAAAAACTCCACTCAGGTCCCATTTGATAAAACTGAAATTTAAAAGCTGAATTATTTATAAATATTTAAGTATTAAATTCTTAAAATCTGAATTTGAATCTTCAATTAATTATAATTCATTTTTATGGCATATTTTATTATAATTTAAATTTAAATATTCAACATATTCATATTTTAATTTTATGTAACTTTTATTTCGCTTAAAATTTATAACAATATTTCAGTATATTTTAATCAATTAAGTGATGTAAGAATTTGTTATCAAACACACTATAATAATTAAATAAATACTAAATTAATTCCTTTTAAAATATTTAATTAGAATATCAAATAGATCTTTACTTAAATTTAATATTTAATAAATTATCAAATATATTTAATGGTGTTTGTTTTTTCTTTCTTGCTTTTTTCCTCGGGGGAATGAATGTATAAATTAAATTTAGAATATATAGCCCTTATAAGATGTGTTTCTAATCAATTAAATTACCGTTATTTTTTAATAATGTTGCACTTTTATTTTATTTTTCTTCTAAAAGCGGAAATAGGATTTTATTGTTTCTAAATTTTCCTTCCAAGTTTATCCAAATAATTTTTTTGTATATTTCTTTCTAAAAAATACACCACACTTGATCGTGGCCAAAATATTGAGAAAGATAAAAATAAAATTTCGAATTTCCTTTAATAAAGAAAAGGATATTTCCAATGTTTTTTAGAATTGGAACGGATATCGAGTTGAAAAAATTATTAATTTACGATTTAATAGTCTAATTGTAATTAGATCATAATTGAACCATAATTGAATCGGTAATATTATAATTTATAATTTAAAAATATAATTATTTTAAAGAATAAAATTAATTAATAATATTATATAATTCAAGTCCATAAAAGACATAAAAAATGAAATTGGAAGAAAATTGCAGTTTGTTCTCTTTTACTATGAATTGTTTACTTTCTTTATATAACTTATTTCTTTTATATGAATATCTTATCTTATCTAGCAAAAGAAAGAGATGTTGAATCAATTGATTTAGAACGGTTTGAACAAAATAAGATGGTTTTTGAAGAAAATTAATTTAAAATAAAGAATCGAATCAGTTTGGAGATCGATTTACAATTCGACCCGCCGAATCTGGTCTAGTCCAAAAAATAGTAGATACTTCTACTTAAAGATTTAAATTCCATGGCCTTTTGGGCACAATGAATTTTCTTTTTTTCCCCTCTCTTTCGACTTGTAAAATCAATTTAAAGTTAAATTTGGTTAAGATGAAGAATAGAAGAATTTGAAAAGAGAAAGTAAATATGAGAGTAAATAGAGAAAATTTTATGTTTAATTGGAGGTAAATATAAAAAGAAGAAAATTGGTACGGGGAGGAGCAGCTTTTCTTCTAAATCAATAAAATCTCCTCCTCTAATTTTAGAAAATTTGAGAAATAAATAATGTTAAAAGAAAATTACATCTATACTTTACATTTTTTAATAGTTAAAATAATAATATAATAAACTTAACATAATACATTTTTTATTTATTCTTTGGTATCTTAAACAAATAAAATAAAAATAAATTTTATTTATTTATTTATTTATTGAGTGAAAGTAAAAGTACCACTTCTCTGTCCCTTCCACTATTTGAACTAAACAAAAGGCAAGTTCGTCGTTATGGACTAGGTTTTTGGACCGAGGTCATTGTCCAGCCCGCATGAATGGATCTCTTTATAGCTACGCAGACTAGACTGAATCAGAGCCCAGAATCCCTAGGGCCCATACTTCAAGAAGTTGCTTTCTCAATGTAATTTGACTTGGACAATTTCGTCGTATTTTTTGTTTCATACTACTCCGTTCCTTAGCCTTTCTTCTGTTACCTTGTTTTTATTCTTGTTCGAATTTGGAGTTCTTTGTTTTAATCAAGGCCGCGTCAATCCTGTCCCTGTTGACATTTTCCCATTTTTAAGACATGACTACTTTCAATAATAGAACATAAATTTGAGATTAAAAATAAAATTAAAAGATATGTTGAAAGGTAATATTATAATTTAAAAAAAATTAAGAAATGAATTAAAAAAAAATTAAAATGTAACACCCCCTCCCGTCCCTGTAGTTCTTCCTCTCCAACGACATATGTAAAATATGTAAACGTTGGTTAAAAAATTTTTGCCTCTGGGACAAGGTGCCCTATGCTTGGAGGATCTCACTCGGCAACTTCTTGATGGCAACCAAGGAAACACTTTCAACTACAATGGGGCTGAAGCCTGCCAAATTCCCATATATGAGCCTCTCTAAAGCAGCTACTAAATTCAAAGCCTCAATCTCCAAGCACCATCCAGATAAGTTTCGAGACCAAATCAAGAGATTTCAAGTTCGATATTCACTAATGAAGTCCGAACCATAAATCATCATTGAACTGAATTGGATACTCAATTATACTAATGAAAAGGAGAGGTCTCTTTATCAAAACTGGTTCAAATAAAATGAACACTGTCCTTGGTTGGTCGGCACAAAACACACAACAAAAAACAAACAACAAAGAACAGGATGGAAGAGAGAGGGAGAGTTCTTTGTCACTGCTTTTAACAGTTTAATTAATCTGTGATATCTTATTTCCAGAAGCTACTTATAAAAGAAGGATTTTATGCTGACACTTTCCGCCCCACTCTTCCCTAATGCTTACTTTATGGGTGGCATCACTACTTTCTGGGATTATATATACTTGTAGCTTCTTTTGCCACCCCGTGTTATTGCAGCACGTACACATGATAAATTTCCAGAAACTATCGGGTCTCATCTCTCTCTCTCTCTTCCCAGCTTTTGGGGGACAGACATCTTATTTTCTCAGAACCTTGTTTCCTTCTCTTCTCCATTGCAAGTGCGAAATAGTCAGAGAAAGTATGGAACCTTCATCTGATCGAGAAGAGAAGAATTCTTTTCTCTTACCTTATGTTTTTGGTGATCTCGAGGTTCCGCTTTCCCAAGATGAAAAATAACAAGCTCTAGCACAATTTTTAGGAGGGTTGGGGAAATTGACTCAAAAATAAGGATGGTACAGTGTAGGGCAAATGGTAGGAATAATGCAAGAGAGTCCATACGTGTTTGTTTTGTGCTAAGATAGTTGGATAATTGTTCTTTCATTTTATGACCAGCAAGATTTGTAAGGTTATGTAAGAAATTTTTATATGTATCCAATCCACATAATTTAAATATTTTATTAAATTGTATTACTATTACACATATGTAATTGTATAGTTCTAAAAAAATTTAACTCCTTAAAATATTAATGTAACTTAATAAGCACTCGATACATATACACCGAGTTTCCTAATTACATGATTCATTAACAATCCAAAACCAACCTATTTTCCTTCAATTTTGCCTCTAAACCAAGTGTCTTATTAGAAGAAGCTGATTATTTCTTCCCTCACTTTCATTTTCCTTACTATATCACTTTCCTGATATTCAAACAAAGCCTTAATATTAGGGTTATATTTTTTAGATACAAATTCGTCATTTTATCTTCAATTCCTTCAAAACCGACTTCCATTTCCTTCACATGCCTCGAGAACTTGAAAAAGGCACAACAACTGCACTAAAAAATATTACGTATGGGACGGAGACAATTTTAAAATCTGTTTTTTATCTTAATAAAAAAAAATGTTTTATATTTTACTATTCGCTCCTCTAAAAATTTTCTTTTATTTCCCAAACATCAAGTTCCTGTTCCCCTTGATTGGGACCAAAAAGTTTTTTTTATAAAAAAATAGTTCAAATAATTAAAAAGTTGGAAAAAAAAAAAAGATTTGACACGTTTTTACAACAAACTAAATAGTTTGAAAATAAATTTTCCAATCCCTTCTTGAAAGACTACATGAATATTTTCTGCAACTCAACCACCGTCAGTGGTTTATGTATTAATCATGATAATTTCAAATGCTGGTTTGTGCATTTTGCTACTACGATTCACATTTATTGCTATCACAATATAAACATTTCAAAAGATTAGACCAATAATGTGTTATATAAGTTATTGAGTACTAGTGATTTGTTAACACAATAACTTTTCTTTGCATAACATTGACTCGAAAGATCACAAGGATGTTTTCTTTTAAGTCATTTAGGGATTTGATATTCTGTAATTTCTGCTTGTTCACATCCATTATGATTATATTCACAATCATTGTAATGTTATATACATTTTAAAGATGCTGTTGTTTTATTAAAAATTTAATTAACATGCATACTTTATTCTAAATTGTATATCTTTCTTTCCCTTCCCTTTATGGATAGTTAATTCAAAAGAAAATTAATGTGTGGTTATTTTTATTTTTTTATCTAAATTTTGTTTGAAACCTTTAAAGCTTATGAAATTATTCTTTTAATCATTATTTCAATGGCAATTCAGTTTATATCAGTATTATTAAACGTGGGTAAGATTCATCACATGGTTCAAGAGGCTGTGTGTCGGGGTCTTCTTATGGAACTTTTTCCTCTAGTACTATTGTACTGGTACCTTGAATAGGGAAAAAGAAAGTAGGACCCAACTCAAAACTAGTGCTCATAGTTTGGCAAAAAAGTTTTAAAACGTGAAAATAATGCAAGTCACTCTTATCCATGAATATGTTTGTATATTATCCATGAATCTCAATCACTCTTATTATTCTTAAATAGTTGTTACTTTTAGAAACCCTTTTTATATAATTATATGTTATTTTATGAAATCAAAGATGTATTTGTTATTTTTTTTCAATTGTTTATTTTTCATTTATTATTATACTAAATCATAATAATAATTTTTAATTTTCAAATAAATTACAATTTTTAATAGTGATAATTCTGATTTTTCTCTTAAAACTCAAAATTTTTTTAATACGTGTGAATTCTCTATAAAAGTAATAATTATTTGAAAATTGAGAATATATACTTCATCCGTCTTAAGATATCTATTAGTACTATTACACAAATCACGCATACTAAAGAAGTTCTAAATCCTATAGATATTGATTTACTAGTTAAAAATTGTAAATCTATTTTAAAAATTTAAAATTAATTAATATTATAATTTAACAAATCATAAATTATACAAGTGTAATTAGAAAAAAATATAATAAGTACTTTTTTATTCTACAGAATAACAAATAATTAAAAAATTAAAGTAATAAATATTTTAAAACAAGTGAATATTATTCTTCAACTTTAATCTCACTCTCTTCTCTTCAAATTTCTTCATTTATCAATAACAATTTTAAGATCTAACTTCAAACTTTTTATGCGATTCAATAATCTTGAGATTACTCTTTCGTACTTTTTCAAATCTAACCATACAACAAAAACAACATATTTTACCCTTTAATAAACAGAATTAAGATATAAAGATGAAGAAGAAAAGAAACCGATCCAGTTCTTGACGAATAGTAATTTTCTTGGCATTTCTAAAGAAATGAATAATAAATTTGAAAGTAGAAGTGAATTACAAAAAAAAAAAAAAAATCTAAAAAGATGAGTGAGAGACGCGCTAGTTGCAGTAGTCTTTTCCTATCATATATAGAAGTTACTTTGTAAGAATTAAGATGATGACACCATATTGTGAGAGTTAAGTGAATGAAAATACTTATAAAATAAGTCATGTGGAAGTCATGTGATGAACTTTCGTGAATATTTAACAATTTTAATTGATGGAAGATCTATTTTTTAGATATTTTAAAAGTTCGAGAGTTAAAATCATATATTTTAAATTTAAAGATAAAAATCAAAATTTATGAAATTTAAAAAAAGTGACTAACATATTTTATCATATTATACCCTATTATAAAATGGAATAAGTATGAAATGATTTTATATTATTACTACCTCGTTGTTTGAAAGAAGTATTCAAGCAAATAAATTGACGCAATGGATACATGAAATTAGTCACATACAGAGAAACCGTGTGGATAGCACTTTCCAAGAAAGATTGGGTTTGTTAGGTTTTGTGACACACAGACTACTTCATACATTGACTAGGTCTGTATTTGAGACTGGAATTTTTGAGTAAATGTTTGTAGGCTGAATCACAACCTTCGAGATTAGGTTTACGTTTTACTATAGCTTTTCTCGAACTAAGATGTGGGCTGGGGAAGTTTCCATTTGCCCGATGAGACGGGATGCTGGGGTGGTGTGCGCAAGATCGTGCTTGGAACTGTGTATTAGGCACTGCCACGTCTCGAGGAAGTTTCCAAGTGACCATTTGGACATCAGAAATCAAAATCAAAACTATCCAAATGTGTATTTTGGGTAAATTATGTTTTTGTTCAATAGTTTATAAGTTACTCGGAATGAATAAATTACATTATATTCCAAAGAAAGTTCAAATGCTGTGAAATTTACTTATACTGACTAATCAAATTAACTCAAAGGATAGATTGATAGTAAACTTATTTATAAATGTACTTGAGTTCTTAATCTCATACACTTACTGTATTTTTTGTTTGTTTAAATGCATTGAAATTTAATACATGAATAAGAATTTGTGGACTTTTTATTCATATTTTACTTTTAAAAAAAAGTGAAGTACAGAAATTTCTATTATATTTTGAATCGTGCAATCAAAGACCCACTCATACTTAGATACAAAAGCATCTAGTGATGGGATAGTTTGGACGAACACAGAATTTACGGTAGCCTGACTCATGTATTAGCTAGTTTGGTTTAGTTCCATTTTTACCAGCCCCAATCAATGTCACAGTACTTTCACCGAACCTCGATATGGTGTCCGCCTCCGGAGGCCCCAAACGTTTATCAGGACGAGATCATCTCTAAATTCTCCACGTCCCCAGTTGCGTGCTTGGCTGTTAAGAGTAATTACATTTCCTGATGTGAAATGCTGTCTGTTTTCTCCTTCTACCATCGTAGATACCCCTTTCTGGGTTGAGCATCCACGCCTCCCCAGCCCTCTATATATTAATCACAATTTTGATATTCTTCAAATTATTTCAAAATTTATTTTTAACTTTCTAATTAAAAAACAAGTGAAATTTCTTTTCAAACTTTTAAATTTTTGGAATTCAACTATTTCATCACTTGACCGATAAATTATTGAAAAAAGGCTCAATAGACACTAATGAAATTACTTTTCATCATAAAAGTAAAACAAGTTTCTTTTACTTTATTTTATACTAGTATTTGTCTACTAAGTGTCACTCTTAAAACTGAAAAAGTAGATAACAAAAGGGGGTAAAAATATAATAGTAAGACTTTACTATTTTATTGTTGTTTTAAAAAAATAAAATTTTCCTTTTCCATTCCCATGCCAAAATATACAACCCTCCATTGTCTAAGTAAGCTCCCTAGTTAATCAAACGATATGTAGATTGTAGTTTTCTATAGACTAGGCTATTGCCTATGCGATGCACGGAAATAACATCTTTATTTTATTTTTATTTTAAATACATTATGGAAAAAAAAAATGGTATCCCCACTAATGTCAGGGCAGGAGGCAAAATAAGAACCCTAGCAACAAATCTTTCCAAATGAATTCCATAAATTGAAGATCATTGTTCATTATTCCTTGATCAAAATTTAGAAACAAAAACAACTATGTCACTGATGTAAAAAAGAAATCAGACTCCAGCAGTAGAGTTTCTCTCAATGATCTCCACACCAAAGAGCCTAAAACTTCCCTTTGTTGAGTTATTTGATTCTACGACCTCCCCGGCACCCTTCTCTTCAACAAAGGTTTTTTGCACCACCCCACCATGGACCCCCTCACAATATCCTACATCAATCATGAATAAGGCATTAAAGTCCCAAAAATCACCAGATCATCACCGGAAACATATATTGTCATAAAAGATCACTTCTTTGACTAAATAAACACTATATAAACAAAAGGTCCTTCCTCTTTTCTCCCAAAGATCAAAGTTATGCATTACACACAACACAGTCAATGATAGAATCATCCCATCATCATCTTTATGCATACCAAAAAACGAATGCAAATGCATAGTGTGCAAAGAAGTAAGAATACAAAGGAACCTTTCCGCCAAGATAGATTGTCTCTACATCCACGGAAACGGAATCGCTTGACTCCGATATGGCCATTGGCTCTATCCTCCCGTGTCTGGAAACAAAGAAAATTAGTCACCAAGCTCCTCTCTCCCTCCCTTTAGATTCCTTGATAAAATTGCATATGGATAGAGAGAGAGGCCATTCGCTTCAGATCTGTGTAGTCATACCTCCTGCATTTTAAGATACTGTTGAGGAGCTAAGCTGATTTCACAACACAATTGTTTCTCCTGTCACCAAATGGAATTGAGATTAGATGGTTCGGCCACAAATAACAAATCTAACATCCTTAGCATAAAAAACCAACAAAAGACGGAAACATGCATTGTAATACTACACCAACTACTCTACTGGTCCTCTTAAATAAGTGAAAAGTCTTAAAATTTTGAATTTATTGAAATCAGATAACTCTCTGATTAATGCTATCTCATTTGAATTTATTAAATTCAGATAACCTTAATATTAAAAAAAAAAAACCTTTTAAATTTCTTAAAAATCTTAAATTTAGAGTGTCAGGTGTCAGTGTAGGAGAGTCTATGTGTCACAATAGGAGGTTTCTACCGCTCCTATTATATATATATAGATTTCCTCTTCGTTTTCCACTTTTTCCTTCTCCTCACTTAAATCCTTGCAACAAACAGGGCCCAAGGAACACGTGGAAGGAATGCAGAAAGTTTACCAATTGATTATACTGAGATTTTTTAAAATATAAGTATAATTTTAAATTTTATAAAAATTAATTTATAAATCAATATTACAATATGCATATAGAGTAAATAAGAAATTTGTTAATATTATATACATTAAATTTATTTTTTGTCAAAATATATGAAGTGATTTTTTAAAAAAAAAATTCCAATCTAGCACAATTTGATGGAACCATTTTGGGTTGTTTAGCTTTCAAATGCTTGGCAATGGGCAAGGTAAGAATGCAATTGGATTTTAATTGAAATCAAGATATTCTTGAGAAAGTTGTGAATAAATAATTTATAAGATATTTAGTATTATAAAAATAATAAAATGATGACATTTTGGTGGATCATAAAAATAATTCAAAGAGTGGAAGCATTACATACGTTGATGGCTATATTTAACTCCCAAATTCCTTAGTCTTTGTACTTTTGGGCCCCCCCTCTTTCCCGGTCCTTTTACACATTCAGAGAGTTCGAATACACAGAGGCGGATTTCTGGGAGAAGGGAGGGATGGCACCCGCCTTCTTTATTAAAATTTTTTAATTTACTTTAAAAATTTTTTAAAAATATTTAAAAATTTTATATTTTACCTGTTTAATTTTTTAAAAATAAATTATAGTATTATTTTTATAATATTTCTTTTTATATAACTTATACCTCAACTTCAAGTACTTCATCCGTCTTAAAAATTATGTTAAAAATTTATATTTTTATTATACTAAAATACTTGTCAATCTCACAAATTAAGAATAAATTTATAACTTATATTCCTAATTTACTTTTCCTTCAATCAAGAATATATACATTCCCAATAAATCATTAACGAATATATAGTGGAGAATAATTAATGAATGTTTATTTTTATTTAGAGGTATAATAGTCATTTTTTACTACTTTCTCCACTCACAAATAATTGATCTAATTTCTTTTTTGATTTGTTAAAAAATAATTATCTACTTTCTAAATGTAGGTTGTATTTAATTACTCTCTCCGCCTCTATTTATTTGTCACAGTTAACTATTTCACACAATTTAAAAAAAAATAGTTAGTCTCTTAAATTCATACAACTTTATTTATACATTCCAAAAGTATCATTGGATTTAATATTTTTCATAACTATTTTCTTGATTTGTTTACTCAACTCTGTCTCTAAAATTATTACATTCTCATTTTTCAAAACTATTTAATACAAGGGTATTGCAGTAAAATTAATATTAATAGTACCTAAATTTTTTCAATGTGACAGATAAAAAGAGACACCAAAATTTTTATTTGTGACAGATAAATAGGGACGGAGAGAGTATTTTTTTTTTAATTTTATCCTTAGTACAATTTTCTATCAATTAGTTAGTATTACAATTACCCATATTGAAGTTATTTTAACCAACAATAAAATCACGTTATCCTATAAAAATAGTTAAAAGTGTAATTTAATGATGTGGTATGGGTGAAAAGAAGACTCTAAACAAAGAGTGAGAAGAGAGAGACAAATGACATAAATGAGAAGAGAAAGACATATGTAATTATTAGAGCGATATAATTAAATGAGTGGTGCGATTCAAATTAATGAGGTGAGAAAGATAATAAAAATACTCCAAAGAGTATAATGAATATTTTAATCATTTTTACTATAAAATTCTACAATTCCTTAATATGTGTAATTTTTACAATTAGGTCAATTATTTGTGAACAGAAGGAGTATAGTTATACAAATTTTAGTAATATTTTAATTTTCGTATCATATTCTAAATTGATACAATTTTTAAGATGAATGGAGTATTTGATTATGTCCCTGAGAATACATATACTCCCTCCGTCTTAAAAAAATGTCAAAAATTTTTATTTTTATTGTACTAAAACACTTGTCAATTTTACAAATTAAGAATATATTTATTACGTATATTCTTAATTTATTTCTTATTCAATTACTCAATAAATATTTGACTCATTAAATATGTATATATTTTTAATCTAATTAATAAAAATTTATTTTTATTTAAGAATATAATAATTATTTTATATTATAATTATATAAAATTTAACAATTTCTTAATTTATATATTATTTGCTAAATTGACATCTTTTTAAGACAGAATAATCGTTAACTACTACTAGGCATAAATTCTTTTCTCACCTTTCATTCCCATAGCCTTAAACTCTCTTTATGATGATAAATAGCAAATTTAATTCCCTGGTTGACAATTTGTATAGTCAATTTGAGTGGTCTTAGAAGTCAAGAGTCGAAAAATACTCTTTTCCCACGGCTTTTACTTATTCAAAAATATAGTTCTTAAACTATAATAAACTTAAAATCTTAAATTCTCTTTAACGAGATTTTGAGTGGCCTTAACGGGATTAATGCAATAATGTATCATATATTTCATTCGTTTTAAAAATCATGTCAGTTTAGAATATGATATGAAAATTAAAAAATTATTAAAATTTATATAATTATGATAAAAGAACTATTACACTTGTAAATAAAAGTAAATAACTATTAATTATTTTTCTTTATATACTTATTAATAATTTATTAAGAATGTATATATTTTTAATTGAAAGAGAGATAAATTAAAAATATAAATAATAAATTTTGAAATTAATAAAATTTTAATATAATAAAAATAAAAATTTTTGTACATAAATTTTAGGACTGGAGGATTACTTATTGTGTCTTTTAGATTGCTTTTTCCAATCAAGCTACTCCAATCTTACCTTACCTCATTAATTTCACATGCTTGAATCCAATTAACCAAACCGTTTGGTGAAACCCAGCAGGACACCAAACGGGTCTTTATTGCTCCCTAACTAATTCTTAACCGTGGTTTACGCACAACACCGGACGCGGTGCAATCTAACCAGGGTTAACGTTCTACCCTTATATAAACAGCACCGCCAACACTGCGTGGCGAGAGATATAGCAGTCTGAAGAAAACAACAACGCAAAAGCAACCGACCATCTGTGGGGAGAAAACTTCAAAACGAAGAGAGAGAATTGTACGCTAGCAGCAATGGCGGTTTACATTGAAGAAGAAGAAGTCTGGAAATGTCCAAAACACCCTTCCAAACGCCGCCGCAACGGAATCTGTCCTGTCTGCCTCCGCGACCGCCTCATCTCGCTCTGCCCTGACTGCGCTAACGTGCGCCCCTGCTCGTGTTGTGCTGCTACTACGCCCTCTTCTTCCGCTTCATCCTCGTCTTCTTTCTCTTTCTTCTCGTCATCCTCAACCGGTGGTCGCGTCTCCGACCTCATCGACGGAGAACCGTCGTTCCGGAGGTCGAGATCCGTCGGAATTCCATTTCTCTTCACACGTTTTGCCAGACAGCAGGAGTGCGATCAGTGGAAGAATACTCCTTGTCATTCCAAGGCGAAAACGGCATCATTTTGGTCCAAGCTTAAGTTCCACAAGAGCAAGAAAAGAGTAGAAGAAGCAGTTGAAGAGAAAGAAAATCAGCAGCCGAAGGAAAACTTTCGAAATGATTCTGATAGCAGTGATGAAAGTGTGTGCAGGGATAGCAACACTAGTATTGAAGAATTCGCAAGGATGATGATGAAATCCAGGTCTGTTCACGTATCTATGATGGCAGGCGACGGAAGGTCCGGCAAAGGAAAAGGTTGGAGTTTTCCGAGTCCGATGAAGGTTTTCCGACACTCGTCCAAGACTCCTAAGGTGGTCCAAGACCGATCGCCATTGTATAGAGGTTGAGTTTTGATTACAACTACTATTACATTTGCACTGTGGATCGGAAAATGCTTTTTATACAGCACCCTTAACAAATAAGAATTGGTGGTAATTTTACCCCTTTTCGTATTTCCCTTTTTCCTTGCTTCCTTTCATGTAATTAACATTAACATTTGGAAATAAATATATATTGAATTTTCATTGTAATTTCCTTTTAGTCTTGTGGCTTATGTGTATGGTTTATAATTAAATGGAATCAATTCTTTGAGATCACAACGGTTATAGCCTCAAATGCTAGAAGGGATATGGTCCTACTCCAACAAATGAAATGATGGAAATGTAATATACAATAGTATCCATGATTTTGACAAATGAAGGAATTGGTCAATTATTAAGGTGGTTGTTTATGCTTTGGTCATGATTGAAATGCTCATGGGGTATAGCTTAATTGTTAGTAAGGATCTTCTTATAATCTAATTAGCAAAAAAAAAAAAAGGATCTTCTTATAATCATAGAAGGATTGTCTAGAGAAGAAAATCAATTCTGTTTAGGCACATGCAAGTAGTTGTCTTTTTCATTTTCTAAAGAGATCCAAAGCTGTTTGGTCTATTCATTTGGTACTTGATGATACTTGTTAATGATTCATTTGCTTCTTGATCATGAAAAAATCACTTTTTTGGGGGGGTTGGGGTGGGGGCGGGGGTGTGGCGGCAAAAGGGTCAAAAGCGTAACATATTAGAACAATGTGGGTCAATTAGTGGCAAAATACACATACTCTGCCTACATAATGATAGCCATTGTAGAAAAATTTTAAACTTTGATTTGATTATGAGAAATTGACTTCTCGAAATAGTGTAATAGGTAAATTATAAGATGTCAAAACATAAGATGTAATGTGGTCTGTTTAGTTCGAAATAGACTTGTTAGGAAGTGCTGGATTTTCTTGAGTTTCATTTTATAAAATCGTGTTTTTTAACGAATGTAGTGATTTAACTTCTTATCCACACACTAGAATTATTCATTTAAATGTAATTTAATATAATCAATAATCTATTTTTTAAAAAAGTCAAAGTAAATCCTACATTAACCTTTTTACTAGCTCTAAATGGGCTTAAATAAAGTTGCTAGCCCTACTTCAAAGGGATTTGTTTAGTATAAAATCCTTTTTTTGCTGTAACATTTTATTTAAGTTATAAAATCCTATTTTCTTTTTTTTATAAAAAAAATGGAAAAGAAAACATCAAAAAATGGAAAATAAAAATTGCAATAGAAATGTTCGGAATGGAATTTAAAAAAAAAAATTGTATAATCTGACACGGTCATAATCGGTGCAGTGCAACATATTTCTAAAGCTGAGGGCTGTGTTGACTTTCATGCTTTCAAATAGAGGAAAAAGGTTAGAAGAATGGGAAAGGCCGTCAATTTCTGACTAGACATGCAGTGACTTTGGTGGAAAAATAATAGGCAATTTAGAAGCCCTCTCAATCTCAAAACTATACAAACTGCAAAAGTCCTAACTCAGCCAACAAACGTTGTTGACTACTCCACCTTAGCTGTACTACAATTGAATCAATTTATAGTAACGAGTTGGTAATTTAACTAGCAAAATCAATTTTCATATTGAAAAAAAATGCAAGTGTCCAAAAATAAAATGAGTTAATAATTTAACAAACACAATCACAGAAATTCTATTCATAAAATTATCACCAGGTTCTTCTAAAATGAAATTTTTATGAATACCTATAAAAACAAATCCCTACTTCTGCATTTTGTAATATTGGGAGCCTGGTTTCCATGTTCTAGAAACCATAGCATTGGTGGTTTTCATAAAATGGATAAGGAGGAAAAAGATATTTTCATAAAACAACAAACACTTAAAAGACCAAAACCTTCGTCTCCCAACCCACCAAATTTAAACAAGTTGATCCAAAGGGGACAACTGCAGACAAAGTGGGAAGAGACAAGAAACTGAAAGCAAGAAGTGGTGGAATCAGGAATGGAACGAATGGTACTAAGTACTAACCACACCCCCAAAAGGGGAGTTTGAGTTACGTGGTCGGGGCTAAATCATAAACCCAACCACAACTATTGCAATGTTACATTTCCGTGAATTATTATGTAACCAAGTGGACCAATTCTTTAAAGAAATGTGGATAATACATTTGACAACTATTGAGAGTTTACAAAATTTCTATGTGAAAGCCTTTTTCACTTTGTGTTTTCTAGTCATGCTCATGCTCGGGTCTTAGAATGGAGTCCAGTCACCTCAGCAATGCTCTTTGTCAAAGACTAGCTTTATCCCATGCTTTCTGTTTTATTCAAACTGAAATTCTTCAATTTCTTCTTTTTTAAAACTGTTAGGATTGAATTGTCAAATTCCAGTGAAAATGGCAGGTTTTGAATATGATAAAAAATTATGAAAAATAGTTTTTGGATTAAGATGAATATATGAAAATATAATAAAAAATTATTAAATATGTGGTGGGATTCAAATTGGGAAAAAAAAGAGAGAATATAATATATTGTGAATATATAACCGTTTTTAAAAAATAATAATTTTTTAAATTAAAGTATTTTTGGATAAAAATAAAAATAAATATCCAAATACACCATAAATCTTAATCATTAGAACTTCAAGAATTATATTATAATCATATTTTTTTTAACACATGAAAAGGAGAAAAACGTAAATTGAATTTACAACATTGTATATCTATAATGGAGCAACCACCACTGGTGTACATAAATGTTAAATAAACTATTGTTTTGAATCTTTTGATGGTAATTGAGAGCAGAAACTACGATTATTGATTGGAATAGATTGTTTGCAAGTAAGAAACTATGGTATATATGGTGGACCTTTCTTGGTTTGGAAAGAAGCAGAGCATGGACTACCTAAGACAGCGAAAACTCAATGGATACCTCACTGTGCCGTGAGCCCTCTTATCTCCTCCTCTTTGAAGATCTCTCACTTTTTTCTCACAAGAAAAGGACTGAATCTTGAAGAGGGGGAAAAAAATAAAAAATACCATTGAACATTGTTAGTTTAGAAAGCAAAAGATGATGGCATCAGTCAAAGATTAAATTTGCTAAAAAGATGTGCTTTAACTTTCAATCAGCATTATGTCACATTGACCACTGAAGCAATCAGCATTTTTCTTTTTTTTTTTCCCCATTTTTTTGCGGGGGTGGCGGGGGGGGGTGGGTGGGTGGGTGGGGCTGGCAGGGGATGTGGGTTCAGGGTCGTGTTGATAGAATAAATCAGCAGCTCTTGCCTGCATATTGGGTGAGTATTTCAACCATGTGTAAGTAGCCTTTTTTGACTTAATATTTTCCATGGCAGGAAGGAAAACCTTAGCCACCATGGATTCTTTTTTCTTTAAATTTCTTTCTTCTTCTTTTTCTTTAATGTAATTTGGATTTAAGTAGAAAATTATTGATTTGAAAGTGCGGTGGAGATCATAGCTCAATAGTAAGGATTGGTTTTGTTTGTGAATTATAAAGGCATATCTGATAAAATTAAAGTTTGAATATTTAAGTAATGAATTGTAAAAATTGAAATATGAATATTAAATTTTGAAATCTTAAGTGTGAATCTGAAAATTGAATTAATTAGAAGTCATTTTACATTATATTTTATTACAATTTAGATTAAATATAAAAGAATAATAATAATTATATAAGTATTTGATATATTTAGATTTTAAACTTAAATAATTTTTATTTTACTTAAATTTAACTAAATTTTAGTTTATCTTAAGCAATTAATTGATAATAAGAATTTATTATCAAATTAAAGTAAATAATTATTAATATTAATTATTATTAAATACACTTAATTAAATAAATATTTAATTAATTAATTTTTAAATATTTAATTGAGTTATTAAGCAATTTATGAATATGAGAATAAAAAAAAAAAAGCCCATAAAAGAGATGAAAATTATCTCATAATTTTATACACACTGATTATGATTGTAAAACGTTGTTCAACATTGTTTTATTAAAAAATTTATACACGTGACTATTTTGAACCATTGATAAATTCTCTTTTAATCGTCAACTAACTGCACAAGCACTTGTATAATTCTAAATTCATAAGTGGTAATTTTACCTCATAATTAAAAAAAAAATAGAAAGTTTGATAATCATCACCCTTGCTAAGCTATCGAGAAAGAAAGAATAAATTTCAACAAATAAAAAGTGATTATCCTAAGATCAAATGAAAATTCAAAGTTGAATAATATTCTATTACTATATTCATTTCACAATATAAGTCGTTTTAAATTAGTACATAAGAATTAAGGATCATAAATTTCATATAATTTTAAAATTAAACTTTCAAAAACATCTTTAATTAAGTTTTTATCTACTTTGATAATTGGAGAGAGTTATGTCATAATTAGTAAAAAAAAGAAATTGTAGGAAGGAGTAGAGTTAGAATAAAATTAATAAATATTTATAAAATTTTATTAAATAACTTATATTATGAAAAAAAAATTAGATTCAAAACGACGTATATTATGAAACGGAGATAATAAAAGATAGTGATTACATTATAACCACCCGAGTCAAGTTGCCGCAGAACCAATAAAATCAGCAAAAGTCAAATTATATAGCTTTATGTTTTTCTTTGAATCCCATTGAAAAGCTCAAAGGTTGGCATGCATTTTTCAAGCCCTCGTAAGATTTGCATCTCTTTGATTCTTCCAAACTGTTAACGTCAGACCTAATCACGTGATTGACAGTACTTAATCTTTGCAAAAATCTCAAAGCAGATTTGGGCCGTTGGATCAACACAAAAGAGCAGCTATTTTCTGGTCACCGAGTATGAATTTAATGAAATATTTATTAATTTTTTTTAATAAGTCGATTAATTAAATTTTATTTAAATTAATTTATATCCTTGTAATTTCATAATTCTTTTTTAACTAAAATCACATAAATTTTACCCATTACATATAAAAAAAATAACTATTACAGATTTCTCCCTAACTTACACAAGAGCAGCCATTTCCTATGTGAATTCGTTGAACCTCGGCACATGCTTCCAAGTCAGAGATTACAATGGAAACCTGAGCCAAGACGTAGTAAAGTATTGTTGCAATTGCTAAGGGCATATTTGTTGGAAATTTCAATTAAAAAAGACTCATTGAAACTGTAACACTGTGCTGTCGTAAAATAGAAAACATTGCACATATATTCTCGAAGCGGCTGTGCATGTGCATCTGCAACTCTTACTACTTTCTCTCCTAATATCTTAAGGGGATTTCTTTTGTTGTTTTATGATTGGTTTGTTTCTAAATCTATTTCTAAAACACAGTTCATGATTCATAGTGTTTTTTGTTATATATTGAGGCATGATAACGTAAATAATTAAAGATATTTTTATCTAGTTAAAAGTATGATAATGAATTTTTAAAATATAAATATGTGTATGCGTTCTTTTTTTTTTTTTATTTTTTAGAATGAGAGGGAAGAAAAGCCAAGAATAAGAAAAGGGATAGAAAAAAGAATGAGATAGATTTTCGTGTTGAATTCGAGATTTACGCATCTATGTATGTATGTATGTATGTTAATAAATAAGGAAATAGATAAAAATTGATTTGAAATAAATTTTGTAAAAAATTAAAAAATATATAGAGTCAGATAAGATTTAAAAAGACAATATGATATGTTGAAAATGAAAATATTTTAAAATAATAATATATTTAAATAAAATAAACTTTTAATTTAGAATGAGATAGAAAATTTGTTATCCACAAAGAGTTAGTTAAGACTTCGAAAATGAAGAATATGACAATCACTTCTTATCCAAATGTAGGGACAGTTCTTCCATCTTTCTCTATTTTAAAGAATAGAGATATTCTTTATCACTTCATTTTATCATCATAAAAATAGTAATTAAAGCAATGAGTTTCATTTTTAATATAAAAAAGGAAAAGAAACGCTATTTTCCAATTAAAATTATCAATTAAATCGCCAATTTATTTGATAATATATTTATAAAATACGATTGTTTTATAATAAACAGAGAACAGAAGACAAAACATAAAAGAGAAAAAATTATTCTTTTATGCACGGTTCATGTTTAAAACCTTTTATATACATGAATCTTCAAAAATTTTATAAGTGATTATGTAAGTTTATTGCTCATCGAATGCATAGGGAAATTCTTGGGTGGATTCGGTCCACCGTGGACCAATGCATAAATGTATTATACTTTTTTAGAAATGTACAACTTCCACTGCATATTATACAACACTTGATGCATTGGTCTACAGTGGACCGGATCCACCCAAATATTTCCCGAATGCATATACTTATCCCTTTCTTCTTTTCACACATAATGGGAAATACTTGGATGGATCCAGTCCATTGTGGACCAATGCATCAAGTATTGTACAATATGCAGTGGAAGTTGTACACTTTTAAAAAAGTACAATACATTTATGCATTGGTCCACGATGGACCGGATCCACCCAAAAATTTCCCCACACATAATAATATCACTACTCTTAAAAGCAAATTTACAGTATTATAATCATATCTATTTCTGTGTCGTTATTAGAAAACAGCCAACAGAACAAGGACAAAGTTTGCAAGTCATCCAGCGGTGCAGTCCACAAAAATGTTGGAAAAAAAAAAAAGGAAAACTTATGAAGTTATGAACCTATTACTTGCTTACTACTTCTGGATTGAGTTTATATATATATATATATATATATATATAAGAAGAAGAAGCAGGAATGATGACACATTTATCCTAATTAACCTTGTATATGAAGTTATGAACCTCCATTCTTATTGCCTATTAAGGTACATTGATGCAGTGTTTGTTTGGCAATCAAATTAATTTGAAACTTCCAAGGTAAGATGTCTATGATATGTAGCCATAATAAACCTGTAAGTACTCATCAGTATTTGGTAAGGTTGTGTTGGAATGAGACCGGGGTAAGAGTTGTTGAGATTCCAACCGCTCCTAGAGTAATGTGGCACACTCTAATTTATATAGAGTATTCCCTTTAGTTCAAAATATTTGTTCATTAAATTTTTTTATTTTGTTTCAAAATACTTATTTATGTATATATTTCTAGAATTAATGATTAACTTCTTCACATTTTACTCTTATTTATTTTAAATCAATTGCACAACTTTTCAAAACTCTTATTTCTTATAAATTTTCACCAACCAATAACTATCATATTTTTAATATGGATAGAATAGGAACTTTATCTAAATTGTTGTATTGTTTTCAACACCCTTAATCTGTGTAAAAGATTTTATGAACAAATATTTTGAAATGAAGGGAGTACTACATATTCCTTCCGTTCGAAATTATCAGTTTACTTTTTAACTTATTCTTTGTCACAAATTATCTGTCATTTTAGGAAATCAAGATTTAATATTTTAAATTTATTCATATTTAATAGTATTTTATTTTCCAAACATATTAAAATATAGTCAAAAATTTATTTTATGAGTTCTGATATTCATGCTTATCTCGTTAATTCCCAAAAAATATCAATAGCAATTTGGAGAGGGAATTAAATACTCATCAATATTTTGACTAATTTTCTAACAAGAATTAAATATTTAAGAGAGAAGAGTAATTTGGAGTTATATCAAAGTTTTGAAATTTGTGTACTTTTTAATACAAAGAGAGATTCTTATCATTAAATTATAAGGGTAAAAATGGAAGAGAATGTTTAATTAATTAAAAAAATTTATTTTTCTTAATCTCCGCGTAATTGGTTAAAGTGGTGGACAGATAATTTGGGACGAAGGGAGTAGTATTTTATGTACTCACTCCATTTCAAAATATTTATTCATTAAATCTTTTGCACACAGATTAAGACTATTAAAAATAATATTAAAATTTAGACAAAATTTATATTCTACCCATATTAAAAACATGATACTATTAGTTGGTAAAAAATTTTAAAAAGTAAGAAGAAAAAAGAGTTTTAGAAAGTTGTATAGTTGACTTAGAATAAATGATGGTAAAATAAAAAAATTAATGATTAATTCTAAAAATATGTATATAAATAGTATTTTAAAACAAAATAAAAAGTTTAATAAATACTCCCTCCGTTCTTATTTATCTGTCACAATCATATTTCTTTTTATTTATCACATTGAAAAAATTTAGGTACTATTAATGTTAATTTTACTACTAAATATTTGTATTAAATAATTTTAAAAAATAAAAGTGTAATAACTTTAGAGAGAGTTGAATAAATAAAGAAAGAAAATAATTGTGGAGAATATTAAATTCAAGACTATTTTGAAATATATAAATAAAATTGTATAAATTTAAAATATTAATTAATTTTTTTAAAATTATGTAAAATAATTAATTGTAATATATAAATACGGACGGTTATTTTGAAACAGTGAGATTAAAAGATATACCAAGAGATGCTGAAATCTAAGGGGCAGAATTTCATCAGTCCCGAGGCTGCGAGGGAGGCTTCAACATGGAGAAAAGCGAAAACAGGTCATGTGAAAACGAGCGTGTGGTATGTCCAAACCGTACACGTGACGCTGTCTTCTTCTGATTTGATCGCATGTAACCATCCGCTCAAACTTCGAAATAACCTCTCTCTCTCCTTTTGCTCTGCTTAACTTTTGGCCGTATCCTTAAGTTTGCCCTTTCCTTCCCATCCAAAGGTCATTGAATCCCACCCCTTTCTTGAATTTCTATATTTTAAATATAGGTCCCTCACTCTCTCTCTTTTTTTTTTTTGCCTTTTTTTCCCTTTCTTTCGGGACAGGGGCCCTTTATCTTTATGGCATGATGTGCACCTACAGGCTCCACCGAGATCGCGACAGAAATGTGCACACGGTTTAACTTCTGTGCATCTGGGGCCGCACTAGCATTGGCAAGTGGGTCGGACCGATCCCGGCCCGCTTGGCAGCCCGTAAATTGTTTATCGATTCGATTCTAGAGCCGGTCCGAATCAGGGGATAAAATCCCTAACCCATCACAGGCCGGCCCGCCTGAGAGACCCAACGGCTCTCTCTATTTTTTTTTTAAATTTGATCCTTTAATTTTTTTTTTTGTAATTTGGTCCCTAACCCTCAAAACTCTATAAATACCTCCCAATTCAACCCAAAACTCATCAACACTCTCCAATTCTCTCAAACTCTCTCCAATTCTCTCTTATTTCCATTCATCTTTCTCTCATTATCCTCAAATTTATTCATTTTCTCTACAAAGAGTATTAGAATAGAATTTATTTTTGTGTTAATACTTTTTCAATTCATCAAGAAAGTCTTTATATTTTGGAAGATTGTTGAGTAGCAGAATAGTGGATACAAGAAGTAAAAAGCTCAAGTGCTCAACAAAGTATTGTTATTCTTGAATTTTGGTCATCAACAAGTTAGTATTTCTTAATCTTACATTCTTTTATTTTAGTTTTATTAGTTGTTTATTTGTTTTAGTTATTTGTTTAATTTTTAAATTAATTTGTTATTTATATTTTTCAATTCTCTTATTTCATTATTTGTTAATACTTTTTTTTGGAACTTTTATTTGAATTTTGATTGCTTGTTTTTTTTTTTTTAAGAAATAATGGATCCAAATCAATATCATCATTTTTCTTCATCCCAATCATCTGCACATTTTGATTTTAATATAGACCCAGCTTTGAATTTAATAAATAATGAAATAGGTAATGAAGATGAAGGTCCTAGTAGGCCTAGTGTTAGTGTTTTACAATCACAACCAACTCCAATAATTAATCCCGACACATCTAATATAGGTGAGGATGATGTTGAAACAACGGATGTTACAACTAAAGCAAAAATATCTGTGGTTTGGAATCTTTTTGAAAAAGATAATGATAGTGATAGGGCAACATGTAAAATTTGTAGAGCGGTATATGCACATAAGAAGGGAGGAGGGACGGGAACATTAGTTAGACATATGAAAAGGTCGCATAATAATTGGTTAGAAAACTTACTTAAACAACAACAAATACGTACTACAGGAGGTCAAAATGGTTGGTAATTTTCAATATGATCATAGAAAAAATAGAAATGCATTTGCTAAAATGATTGTTCAAACTAAATTACCTTTTAATTTTGCAGAAAATCCACATTATGAACAATATATGCAAAATAATTGTCAACCAGCATGGAAAAGAATTCCTAGAACAATATTAAAAAATGATATAATAAAGATATATAAAAAAAATGAAAGAGTATCTAATTGCTATGTTTGATTCTTGTAATTGGAAATTTGCTCTTACTTGTGATGGTTGGACTGCAATTACTAATGAATCTTATTTATGCATTACATGTCATTGGATAGATCATGATTGGTTAGTACAAAAAAGAACTATTTGTTTTAAATTATTTGAATATCCTCATGTAGTTAGTAGCAAAGCTATAATGATTACTCAAACATGTCGTGAATATAGGATTTTAAATAAAATTATTTCTATTTCTTTAGATAATGCTTCAAATAATGATTATGCCATAACAATTTTAAAAAATACTATGAATCCTATGTTAGATGGTATTTTATTTCATACTATGTGTGCTTGTCATATACTTAATTTATGTGTTAAAGAAGGATATAAATATAATTAGAAATGTTGTTTTATTTATTAAAACATCCCCAACTAGGCAACAAAATTTTAAAGCATTATGCCGAGAACAATGTGTATCTTTTAAAAAATTTAGATTAGATTGTAAAACTAGATGGAACTCAACTTTAGATATATTTGAAAGTGTTATACCTTTTCAAAACCAACTTATTGAATTTTGTAGTAGTAATAATTTTCAACCTCCACTAACTGAAGCTCATTTTGAAAATTGTATTGCACTTTCAACATTTTTATTTACTTTCAAAGAAGTTACTGAACTTTTATCGGGATCTTATTATCCCATTACTCATCATATTCTTCCAACACTTGCTAAGGTAGCACATATTTTTGGTGAATATATGTATCATCCACAATATAATTTTTTTATGAGAAGTATGTTTGAAAAATATAAAAAATATTATGAAGATATTCCTATTTTATATTGTATGGCATTGTGTATGGATCCTAGAGTAAAGACGCCAGGTTTTCATAGTATTATTGAATATTTATATGAAACATTAGATTTTGATGAATCACAAGCACTTAAACAATGTATGATAAAAGAAATAAAAGATAAAACAGTTAAAGCTTTATCTGACATGTATCATTTGTATGAGTTTGAGTCTTCTTCTTCTAATTCTCCTAGTTTAAGTAGGCAAGTTTCATCATCTAGTAGTCACTTTCAACCTCCGCGAAAATCTACCTCATCAATTTCATCAGTATTTAATCCATGAGGTATTATGAAATGTAAAAAAAGATCGACTACTACCTACAACGAGATGGTAATTTACGAGATGCAGCCATTGGTAGAAAATGAAGATCAAGCATTTTGATATTTGTGGTTGGTGGAAGGCTCATGTAAGTCAATACCCTATTTTATAAAAAATGGTACGTGATCTTTTGACACCACCAGTCTCTACAGTGTCATCGGAAAGCGTCTTCAGTAAGAGCGCTCGAACAATCGATGAAAGAAGATCTCGATTGGCTCCTCAAACTTTGGAGATGTTAATGTGTTGTAGTAGTTGGTTTGCAGTCGAAGATAGGACGGCTAATTCGTGGATTATTGATGATGACTCAGATGATGAATGTGGTGAACCAAGTAGTTAGTTTAGTATTTTTGTAATTAGGAATTTAGGATAAGTAATATTATGTATTTAATTTTATTTTTAGGATATTTATTATATTTTTAAATTTTAATCATTGTAATATTTTTAAGAGGTTTAGGCATCAAGTCCCCATCTTATGTAATCTTTATTTTATTAATTAATAAAATAGGTAGGGGTCCAAGCCAAACCCCCCACCACTTCAAGGTGACTTTTTTATAATTTTAAAAAATTATGTTAAGTAGGGAGAAAAAAAAAAGAGGAATAAGCCGCGGGCCGGCTCGCGGGCCACACGGGCCTAGGTACCGGTCCGGTCTGGTCCCAGGGCCTCTGGCCCAGGGACCGACTCGGTCCGACCCGAAACCGTGCGGGCCGGCCCAGTTGCCATTGCTAGGCCGCACAATTTCACAACCTAGATCAAATATTATAAAAATTTAACGTTAAAAATGTGATCGCATATAATTTTTTTTTTTTTTGTGAAACGATATAGTTTTGATCATTCAAAACGATATCGTTTTGATATTCATGTAATCGTGTGAAATGTTCATATAAATTCAAATAATTGCACAAGTTGATGTACGACAACTTGCGCGGTCCCGAATTCAACTTCTTTTTGTTGTTTTTGAATGCCCAACTTTTCTTGTATGCTTTCGGCATTGAAGGCTGTAAATCATGGAACAGGAAAACGCCCCATTTTTTTTTTTTTTCACTCAGATATGCTTTTGATCAAGTTTTATGATAAATAGAATTTCATATTTTTCTTTTTAAAAAATTACGATAGGTCCAAATTCGATTCTTTTTATATATTAAAAATAAAAATTACTATATTTTCTTGTCGTACCAAATTATTAAAAACATTGAAAATAATAATTTGTTTTTATTTGCAATACCCTATAGATGGTCCCTAAATAATATTTCCAAGAAATTTCATGTTGATCCTCAAAGTGACTTTTATATTTTACTCATTTCATTCCCTTTTATCTATTCATTTTAATTAAAATTTTTATTTTAATTTATTTGTCTCATTAACAAATTAAGACTATATTAATTATTATTTTTTTATAAATATTTTTCTTTAATATAATGAGTATTGTGTACTTGTATTGAAAAATAAAAGTAAATTAAATATATTTACAATATATCAAACTTTGAAGTTTGATTATTTCTTAATAAAGAGAAAGATTTTTTGAAGATAAAATAAAAAATATTAATTAATTAATTAACTAAAAAATCTTATTTTTCTTAAAATATGTAAATCGATTAAAATAAATAGATAAAAAAATAGAAATAGTAACTTTATGAGTTATATAACTATTTTTGGATGATTACTTTAAAAGGAATAAACTAAAAACCTAGTATTTTGAGCAAAATGTTTGCCGTACAACTAGGCCTGTCATGGGAGTCTGGTTGGTCAGAGTTTGGGCCAATTTAAAACGATTTGACATCTACCTAAAAAAATATATTTAATGCATTCGAATAATAAAAAAAACAAATATGATAAAAGAAGGAATATATAAATATAAACTCCTAAATTATAAAAACAATAGCTTCACTGACCATATTTTGTTGCAATTAGTAATTTTGTGCACTTTTAATTGGAATTGTAATAAAAATTTTCCAAAAAAAAAAAAAAAATAGCTCGGCCAAGGCTCGCATTTTAATTCTGGCAGAGTTCTCCACTTTTAAATTGGGTTAAGGTCTTTGGTTAAGAAAGCTTGATTCACAAGATCCAATTGACACCACTACAAATCTATGATTGTGGGTCGGTAATTAGTTTGGGGAAATTTCAAAAGGGGCTATTTGTCCAGCTTCCGTTAACTGTACTGGGTTTTTATTTCATTAAGGGTTGTTTGGGCTTTGATGGAAGTGGACTAATTATATTAATCATTATTCATCCCCGTATCGGATAATAATTCTACAGTTAATGCATTGGAATTATTTAAATTGCATTATATAAATGCAATAAAATATGATTATTGTTATAAAATTAGGGTAATGTTAAAATAAAATTTACACACTACATACTAAGAAAATTCTAACTATTCTTTGCACAAGAATTTCTCTTCAAACTTCTCTCTTTCTTTCTCTCACAATTCTTTCTCTAATCTTTCTTTCACAAAATAATGGTGTATTACAAGCTTAGAGAATAACACTATTTATAGAGCTCTAATTAGTGGATTACATCATGACTTACATCATTTTTCACTAATCTCAATTAGTGGTGTCTCCACTAAATGGTGGACATCCATAAAAATCTTCTATAATAATTCACATAAATCCATAATTAGTGGAGCCTCCACTAATTAAGAAAGATTCCAATAATTCATAACACTCCCCCTTGGATGTCCATCCATTACATAAAGAATGTGCCTTGTTAAAACCTTACTAGATAAAAATTCAGTGGGAAAAAAAATCTAGTGAAGGAAAAAGAGTACACTATTCTATATGTCTGTTTATTACTCCCCCTGATGAGATGATTCCTTTAAATTTTTAAACCGACGCATACCGATTTTATATCTCAACTTCTCAAATGTTGCAGTCGGTAAAGTCTTCGTGAAAATATCTGCGAGGTTATCACATGACCGAATTTGTAACACATCAATTTCACATTTCTTTTGGAGTTCATGAGTAAAGAAGAATTTTGGTGAAATATGTTTTGTCCGATCTCCTTTAATATATTCTCCTCGTAATTGAGCTATACAAGCTGCATTATCTTCATAAAGAGGAGTTGGAATATCTTTGATTAATGATAATCCACAATTTTCTCGGATATAATGAATCATGGATCTTAGCCATACACATTCTCGACTTGCTTCATGAATGGCTATAATTTCAGCATGATTTGAAGAAGTAGCTGCTATAGATTGTTTCGTAGAACGCCATGATATAGCAGTATTTCCATATGTAAATAGATAGCCCGTTTGAGAACGTGCTTTATGTGGATCAGATAAATAACTAGCATCTGCATAACCTATCAATGTTGGACTAGTTTTATTTGAATAAAATAATCCGAGATCAATTGTACCTTGGAGATATTGAAGGACTTGTTTAATTCCATTCCAATGTCGTCGTGTTGGTGAAGAACTAAATCTTGCTAATAAATTGACAGCAAAAGCAATATCAGGTCGTGTATTATTAGCAAGATACATCAATGCACCAATTGCACTGAGATATGGTACTTCAGGACCAAGGAGTTCTTCATCATTTTCTTGAGGTCGGAAAGGATCTTTATCCACATTTAATGATCGGACGATCATTGGAATACTCAATGGATGTGCTTTGTCCATGTAAAATATTTTTAGCACTTTTGCTGTATATGTTGATTGATGAATAAATGTTTCACTCTCCAGATGTTCAATTTGTAAACCAAGGCAAAATTTGGTTTTACCAAAATCATTGATTTCGAATTCTCTTTTTAAATAATCAATTGTTTCTTGAAGCTCTTCAGGAGTTGCAATAAGATTAATATCATCAACATATATAGTTAATATCACAAATTTAGAACCAGATTTCATAATAAAAACACATGGACATACCTAGTCATTTTTAAATCCCGCTTTCAATAAATATTCACTAAAACGTGTGAACCACATGCGCCCAGATTGTTTCAGGCCATATAATGATTTCTGCAACTTGATGGAGTAATTTTTACGAGGATAATGTTTATATGCTTCAGGCATATGAAATTCTTCGGGGATTTTCATGTAAACATCATTTTCTAAATTTCCATACAAGTAAGCAGTGACAACATTTAATATGCGCATATCTATCTTTTCATGTACTGCCAAACTGATAAGATATCGGAGTGTAATAGCATTAACAACAGGAGAATAAGTTTCATCATAATCAATACCTGGTCTTTGTGAAAAACCTTGAGCTACTAATCGCGCTTTATATCGAACGATTTCACTCTTTTCATTGCGCTTTCGCATAAATATCCATTTGTAGCTAACAGGTTTTACACCTTCTGGTGTTCGAACTGCAGGTCCGAAGACTTCACGTTTTGTCAGTGCATTTAACTCCGATTGAATCGCATCTTTCCATTGCAGCCAATCTTTTCTATGCCAACATTCATCAACTGATATTGGTTCAGGATCATCACTATCCTGTGTAACATCAAGAGATATATTGTATGCAAATATATTATCAATAACAGTTTCTATCCGATTCCAACTTCTACCGGAAGTGGTATAATTGATAGAAATTTCAGTGTTATTTTCATTTATGTCTGGTTCTTTGTCATAAGTTTTCTCTTAGTCTTTATCATTCTTTGCTTTAATATGATCATCTGGACCATTAATCCTCTTTTCTTTCGAGGATTTTTATCTTTAGAACCAAGAGGTCGACCACGCTTCTGGCGTGTTTTTGACTCAGCAGCTATAGGTATAATATTTTGTTCTGCTGGAACTTCAATTCGAATAGGAGCATTTATAGCTGGAATATGCGATTTTGTAACTCTTCCAGAGTCAACAAAAGCGTCGGCATTTGATTTGCAATGCTTTGCAAATGAATTATCTTTTGAACTTCAAGTGCACATGCGCTTGTGCGCGGATCAAGATAATTTAATGATGTTGTCCAAGCAAGATCCTTTTTATAATGTTTTGGTTCTCCCCTAATTTAGGGAATAATGATTCATCAAAATGACAATCAGCAAATCTTGTTGTGAATACATCTCCTGTCAGGGGTTCAACATACCTGATAATAGAGGGAGAATCATATCCAACGTATATCCCATTTCTTCTTTGAGGACCCATCTTTGTACGTTGGTTTGGTGCAATTGGAATATATACAGCACACCTAAAAATTCTTAAATGAGCAATATTTGGTTATGACCCAAAAGCCAATTGCAAAGGAGAGAATTTATGATAACTAGTTGGTCTTATACGTACAAGTGTTGCAGCATGTAGAATAGCATGTCCCCGAGCGAGATGTTGGGAGATTTGTTTTCATTAATAATGGTCTAACAATTAATTGTAATCGTTTAATCAAAGATTCAACAAGACCATTTTGTGTGTGAACATGAGCTACAGGATGTTCAACATTAATCCCAATTGACATGCAATATGCATCAAAAGCATGTGATGAAAATTCACCAGCATTATCCAAACGGATATTTTTAATGTGATGGTCCGAAAATTGTGCTCGTAATTTAATTATTTGAGAAAGTAATCTCGGAAACGCCAGGTTGCGAGTAGATAATAAACATACATGTGACCATCGGGATGATGCATCAATTAAGACCATAAAATATTTGAACAGTCCACATGGTGGATCAATAGGTCCACAAATATCTCCGTGAATCCGTTCGAGAAATGTAGGACTTTCAGCTCCTACTTTTACTGGTGATGGTTTAACAATTAATTTTCCTAGGGAACATGCAGTACATGCGAATTTTTCTAATGTTAATATCCTTTTATTTTTTAAAGGATGACTATGTGTATTCTCAATGATTCTTCTCATCATGGTAGATCTCGGATGACCCAATCGGTCATGCCAAATGCTAAAAGTAATAGGATCAGTAAACATCTGGTTTACTAGATGATGAATTTCAATTGTACGTATTTTTATAAAATATAGGCCAATAGAAAAAGACGGCAGTTTTTCTAATACAGATTTCTTACCCAAATGCATTTGAGTAATAAAAAGATGCTCAATCCCATTTTCCTCATTTGTTTCAACATGATACCCATTTCTACGGATATCTTTAAAACTCAATAAATTTCTTCTGGATTTTGAGGAAAATATTGCCTTATCAATAATAATTGTTGTTCATTTAGGCAACAATATACTAGCTCTTCCGGAGCCCTCAATTACATTTGCACTACCGTTTATCGTATAAATATTTATTTATCCCATTTTGAGATCAGAAAAATATTTCTCATTTTTTAGTATGGTGTGTGTAGTTCCACTATCAATAATGCACACATCATCATTAACAACAACCATCTAAACACAAATATATATATGCAAACGTAAATATTATTAGAATAGAATGAAAATGAAAATACAAAAATATCAGGGTGATGCTTTAGTTCTTCTGGACACTGCCATTACCAATTAAATGGTCTATCCTGCCGTCTGGGTGTTCAAAAAAATCCGATACATCCATATGAGTAATATTGATATTAAGATCTTCAGGATCAATATCATCATCCTCAGCATTATTTATTAGATGTTGAGAAAAATTTGCTTCCACATTTTTATTTTTCAATGAAGTTTGATACAATTCAACTAAATGCTTAGCCGTACGACAGTTTCGTGACCAATGACCTTTTATGCCACATCTATAACATATATCCTCGTGCTTTTCTTCAATTTCTTTTTCTTTTCCCTTATGATCTTTTCTGTTCCACTTCAGGTGGCCAATATTTCTCACAGTTTGATTATAATTGTGATAAGGGAAATATTGAGCGTGTTTATGACCATAACCACGACCACGGCCACGGCCATGACCACGACCACGACTATAACGATGGCTTCTGCTAGAGCCAACATCATTCACTTGAGAGTCTTTGTTGAGCCGATTAGTCCGGCTTCATGATTTCTCAATAATAACTCATTATTCTTCTCTGCAATGAGGAGGCGATAATTAAATCTGTAAATTTTGTATACCCATTTTCTCGATATTGTTCTTTGCGGGACAATATTTGAAGCATGAAAGGTGGAGAATGTCTTCTCCAACATATCTTCATCAGTCACTTTTTCTCCACATAATTTTAATTGAGATGTAATTTTATACATTGCGGAGCTATATTCATTCACGGTTTTAAAATCTTGCAACCTCAGGTGCAACCATTCATACCGTGCGATGGGTAGATACGACCATCTTCGGGTGGTCAAATCTTTCTTTTAAATTTACCCACATGACATATGGATCTTTTTCGGTAAGATATTCCATTTTCAAATTTTCATCGAGATGACGACGAATAAAAATCAAAGCTTTAGCCTTGTGTTGTGCAAATGCACTATTATTTGCTTGAATAGTTTCACTAAGGCCTTCAGCATTTAGATGCATTTCTGCATCGAGAACCCATGACATATAATTTTTTCCAAAAATATCAAGGGCTACAAATTCGAGTTTAACGAGATTAGCCATAGAGATCAATAAATGCGTACCTGTCTTCTGGTTTTGTTAACGGCAGAAACTCGTGCTTAGTCTTCTGGCTTTTGTACCGGTAGAGACTCATGCTGATAACGTGTTATAAAATTAGGGTAGTATTAGAATAAAATCTACACACTACACACTAAGAAAATTCTAACTATTCTTTGCATAAGAATTTTTCTCTTTCTTTTCTCTCACAATTTTCTCTAATCTTTCTTTCACAAAATGATGGTTTATTACAAGCTTAGAGAATAGCTCTATTTATAGAGCTCTAATTAGTGGATTACATTATGGCATACATCATCTTCCACTAATCTCAATTAGTGGTGTCTCCACTAAATGGTGGACATCCATAAAAATCTTCTATAATAATTCACATAAATCCATAATTAGTGGAGCCTCCACTAATTAAGAAAGATTCCAATAATTCATAACAATTATTTGATACTTGATCTCTATCACTGCATCGCGCAAAGTATTCTCTTAAAAAGGAAAAACGGTACCCCTTTCATCCTAACCAAATTGATAATTCTTGATTTGACATGAAATTTTATATAAAAATAAAAATTATAATATAACATTAATATAATATAATAGAAATAAAAAATAAATATATTTTATAATATTTTATGTTAAATTTATATATATAAATATAATATATAAGAAATATTATAATTATTTTATAATATATAATATATTTTAAATTTTTTAAAAGAAAAATATCAATTTTATTAAGATATTTTAAAATAATAAAATCAATTTAATTGGAGCAGAACGAATGTTAATTTAATTTTAGAGCGGAACATTGTTGGCCTTATCTGGACTATCATTTATTAACTGGATTATCAATATATCAGTGCTTCGCTAACATGCTTTGGAAGTGTGCCTGAATTAGAATTCGGGCTGAACTTGAAGTAATCATGTTATGGACTGCAACTCTAATCTGGATTGGACCCAAACTATTGACCATGTTTTATTATGATTGGACTCAAACAAGGACACGGGCTGCACTAGATCTGATAATCCTACGCAATATGGTTGATTAGAAGTAGGGATTTTCAATCGGTTCTTGATTTTAAAATTCGATTTTTTTTCAATTTTTATTTATTTTTTTCAAAATTAAACTAAATCGAAATTTAAAAAAAATCGATAGAATCGAATTAAAATTATTTCGGTTCGGTTCGATTTTAAACTAAATTTGATTTTTTTTTTAGATTCATTGACATAATATAAATTAAATTTAAATCCAAACAAGTAAAGTTTAATATAAATTAAAATTAAAATATAATATAATATAAAATGTAATATGAATTAAAGTTTAAATATTTTAAAGATTTAAGCCAAACATTTTAGTAGAAAGTTATAATCATGGATGTAAATTGCAAAGATGAAGATCTTTAACTTAATTATTAATAGTTTTATTTTGGACAAAATCAAACCAAATTGAATCAAAATAATCGAAATCGAATAGAAATTTTTTAAAAAATCATAATTTATGAAAATAATTAATTAATTAATGAACAACATTTTAATATTAATTATATATTTTAAAATTTAAAAATATAATTCGATTTTTCAGTTTTTTATTTTAAAAAACAAAAAATTGAATCAAATTTTTATATAAATTCTAAAACTGAATCGAATTTTATTAAAATCAAATCGAAAATTAAAATTATAATCGATTCGATTCGATTTAAATCGAATAATAAACATACCTAATTAGAAGCGCTGTGTGGAGTCGCTCAGTGTACGGCCATGTACGTCATCTGGACCGGATTTGGGCCTATCATTGTTTTAGGGGAATATGAACTTATCATGCGACGGATCTGCAACTCTGCGAGGACGGAAGAAATACATATTGCAAACTATTTGGAAAAAAAATGGAAAAGAAGAACCATTTAAAGCTACAGGGTGAATCGCTTCAAATGGGCTTGTTCTGGGTTGGATTTTTATTAGGACACGGGCTTATATATATTGAAAAATTTATAATCGAAGGCAATTGCATGAGACAATTATTCAAGCAAACTAGCAAATAGAGACTATACACTTGTTTTAATTTGATTCTCATTTTTTCTCCAATGTTAAGAGGGAAAAGAAAATGTCATTTGAAGCAAATTAAAGATCGGTAGAGACCACACAGTCCTTAGCGCGATCTCGATCTTCTTCCCTCACATTTGAAAAAAAGTTTTGAGATTGAATATTTTATTTTGACTCTATACAATAATTTGGAAGAGGATCAAAGATAAAATATCACCTTTAGTAATTAAAGAGATTAATAAAATGATTTATTTGCTATATCTCTTAATTAAAGAAAGTCATTTATAAAATTTTACTCGTATAAAGCATATCTTAATTTTAAAAAGTCTGCATATATTTTTAATATTTATAAATATCTAATATATTCGAAGCAAATGACAGAGTGTGTTGAGAAGCTGGTCCTCCTTGCTATGATTAGGTTAGGGAAGACAGTCACATATACAAACAACGTTGGAATCCGCAATTCTTTAGCCCAAGCGTGAGAGTCAAAAGGATCCCACTAGCCAAGCAAACCAAGATGGATTGGTCCCATTCAGCCAGTGTGGCACGTGACTGCCCACAAAGCACCATTATTTTCTTTTGATATTGCTTATGTTGGAAGCATCCAGCGCACTAAGGAAGATAAAAGTAGGTTCTTATCCACCCGTGCACCCCCCCCCCCCCAGCACACACACACATAGACACAGTAAAAGGGGAAAAAAAAAACAGCGAAAAAAGGTTAGCTACTTTCTTTTCAAAACTTGTTCTCTTTTTTACATCTAATTGGATTCAGAAATGGGATCAAAATCTCAAGTAAATGCACACAGAACTTGACATGGTTATAAGCAAAATTGGCCAGATTCTTTCTTCAATACCGTTCACGTTTTCAAAAAAATTAAAGATTTATCGACATTGTTAATATAGAAGTAAATTCATATCTCACCAAAAAAAAAACTTTTCTTTGGAGAAAGAATGCAAATTAATGACTTTTTTTTTGGTTTTTTTCTCTCTAATTATCTATTTGTTGACCATGTATTCTTAGGCACTCTTAGGCACCAATGGTTTTTGAAGACCCTGTGGAGTTTGTTCAATCAATGTCCAGCTATTTTTCATTAACAACAGTGATCAAGTACTTCAAACAGCTCTGGCAAAGTTGAAAGAATATGAGTACTTGATATATTGTGTTTTGTAGGATAGCAACTTGGCAAAGTTGATGCTGTCATGTTGATGCCATCATGTAGAAAGTAAACTCTATATATAATTATATATAGGCCAAATCAACATTTTCTTTTACAAGAGAAAGAATATCTAATATTTTTTTAAACTATAATGTCCATAATTAAGACCTTAATATGAGAAATTTTGAAGAATTGGAGGGCAATACAAGAAACATCTAGTAATTTCAAGTTATACCTTAAACTTCTGGCCTTAATTATATTTGGTTAAGTGATCTATAGCTTTGTGCCTTATTTTATTCCTATTGGGTTGCAATATTATCTTACCTACGTAATTAATCCCTTCATATTTCACTATAATACTTCCCCAAACTTAGAATTTAAACTTGCATATAATAGTGATTCATAAATCATGCACTTGTATGATCAATTTTCTATATCTCTAACATTTTTTGTGGGCTCTTACTTTATTAAAGAATACTAATAGAAAAAATAAGTGTGCAAAGGTTAATTGAGTGATGTGTTTTTTTTTTTTTTTTCAATAAAAGGATATATTAGATTGAGTGATGTAGCTGTGTTTAGTTTTGGAAATGAGTTGGAATAGTTAATGATAGAAAGTCGTTTCCTAAAACTAGGCTTTAGGCATTTGAGAGTGGACGTGCAAATTGCGTGCTTCAACATAAAACCAAGTATATCTATTGGTTTTTTGACAAGTCTGGCCTATTTAGGGGTCGAAGCATTCATCAGACTCTACTTTTGAAGGAACCCATCAAATGCTTTGAATGAATATAAAAAATGTTGTTCTAACTAAATAAGAACAGATTGCAAAGATCACTATAAGAAAAAAGAAAATCAGTGAGAGACGAATCCCTCGCTGATCTGTCGATGACCAAGAATCAGCAAGGGATTAGTTCCTCACTAAAAAACTCCGCACAAATATCAAGAAAAACAAAATTCATCACTAATTATGACATATTATTGAGGGATTAGCGAGGAGCAAACTTACCGAGAAATTAGCGATGACCAATAAATTTTCGAGGGCAATTAATTAACAACAATTAATAAATTAATTAACAAAATAACTCTCTTATTATCGAGAGCTTAGTGACGAATTAGCGACGGTTGTTGAATTTTAAATTTTTTTAAAAAAACTTTAATTAGCTAATTTAAATCGGATCCGACCCGGCTTAGCCAGCCCAAGGGCCAGAACTACCCGACCTGACCTAGCCCAGCACGATTTTTTTTAATTCATTACTCGATGCGGGACTCGAACCGATGTCTTGTTGTGGGGGATTTGTGACAACTTTCAATTTTATTAGTGTTAATGAATAATTAAAAATAGTCCGTAACAAATCTGTTGCTAATTAGTAATAAATAAAAGTCTATCACTAATCCCTTGCTAGTTAGGGACAAATTAGCGACGGTCTTTTTTTCTAATTATTCATCATTAACACTAAAAAAATTGAAGGCCGTCGTATAAAAGTCTGTTGCTAATCTCTCACTAATTAGCGATATATTAGCGATGTCCTTCAATTTCATTAGTGTTAATGAATAATTATAAAATACCGTTGTAAATCTATTGCGCTAATCAATATGAATTTTTTGCCATTGTTGTTTCGTTGCAAATTTGCAATGGCCCGAAAGCCGTCACTAATTATCATTTTTATTGTAGTGAATGTGTTCTCCAGAAAGAGAGCGAGAAAGAATGAAGAGTAATTGGATCTGATGATTGTAGAAGTAGAAGAAGAAGAAATAAAGGATGAAATTGAAGATTGTATTATTGGAGTTAGAGAGAGAGAGTGTAGATTTTGGAGGCGCAAGGTATGAGAAAGAAAGAGAGCAAATGGCTATGGGGGGGGTTTGGAGAGTTGAAGAAGAAGAGAGTGATGTTATAGAGAGATTGGGTTTGCAACAGTAGGGGGATTGTAATGTTGGTGAAGATAGAGTAAGACACATTCCTAAAATGTGCATTATTTATTTAGTACTTATTTAAAAATTTTTGAAACCATTTTAAGACTTTTTTTTTTATAGGTTTGGTCATATGATTCTTTAGACCCTAAATTAGACCATTCTTACAAAAAAACCTAATATGCACTACTAGAAAAAAGGGTTATAATGACTCTAAAAAGCGTCATTAAAGAGAGCTATAGTGATACTTTTGTGCTGCTGACGCTTTCTAAGGGCGTCGTGTGTATGGCCGTCACAATAGGTGCAGTAACGCTATTTAGCGTTATCACAGATTGGCTATTGTGATGGAAAAACGCGTCATAATAGGTATTTGAAGTGGCAAAAAATTGTATTAGAAACTCATATTATTATGATGCTGCTTTTGGTCATAATAGGTAGGTTTTGATGACACACTTATGCGTCAGTAAAAGTTGGTTAATATGACACAGTTATTGGTCACAATAGGTTGTTTGGATGACGGCATTGGTTGTCATGAAACATTGGCAAATATGTCACACTTATACCGTCACAATAGACCTTTTAGATGACGTTTTTTTTGGTCAGGAAATACTAAAAAAAATGACAAAATAAAGCGTCACCATATACTCCTGGAATGACTGATTTTAGTGTCATAAAACGTTTGAAAGTATGACAAGAATAAGCCCCACAATAGATTCAGCATTTGAATAAATGAATCAAATATTTCACAAAAAATTGTAATAATAATTTAGAATTTATCCAAAAAGTATGTGTTTTGTCCCTGTTGTATATATATATTATATATATAGCACACAATTGTGGAATAGACATCATCAAAAGTCAAAACAATCAAAAGTAACCCATATTAAAGAGTAAGCCTATAAATTTCATAACATTCAAAAGTTGTTCAAACATGAGTATTAAGTATTTAGATACTTGCATAAAGCCAAACATTAGGCCTTCAAAAAAACATAGGATCATTAATTTATCTTGTCCCAATTCCTAATGGCTTCGATGTTGGAATACGCATTTAATTTGCTTCGCGAATCTTCACCTACAATAATATAGAATGAATTTAGTAATAATATTATAAAATCTTCTTAGAAGAAAAAAATATTAAATTAATTAAGAACGTAAGTGATTAGAGAATTACCAAGTGTCGTGGCCAAGCGATACCTATTCCAATAAAATCTCCAGTAGTCTGAATAAAATCTATTGGTCTCAATAATTTCTCGTCACGATAAAATGAAATCAGAACCATTACTTCACACCATTCCTCACCCAGCAGTACACCCCTAACATCGTGGGATGGGTCCACATTTTGAATGAAGCCTTTTGCAACTATTTTAGATGTATCCAACATACTTAAAAGTGAAACATAAGTATGAACCCACAAGATATATTTTATTTAGTTAAAAGTGAATTAGTTAAATAAGACAAATAGTTCATGCTCACCAAACAAAGGAAACTAGACTTAAATGCTAAAAAATACTATATAATACTCAAAAAAGCCAAAAAATTGCACAATAGACATCATATTCTGCATTTATGCCAAAGCCATGAAGATTCCAGTACATAGAAATAACAACTAAACAACAAATAACCAATAGAAATATTAAACATGTCATAAATAATACAGTAGAACAATGAAATAGGACATCAACCTATATATATATGCATACTTTGCTATAAATACAAACAAGTAATATAGCCATGATATTGTAATATTTTGTATACCCTCAATGTGGTGGTGTTATTGTTAGAACCCATTGAGTGAACTCTTGAAATAGGTGGGGATGAATAATTTCTCTAAGACACTAACATAGCATGTATCTTGGCAAGCTCTTTTGCTTGTTCACTCAACTGTGCTTTCATACTTGTAATTTCATCTCTTTGCTCTTGAATAATACGAAAAGAAGTGGTACGACTTGGAATTTCACCCCACACATCCAAAGGGTGAACACAGCTGCTAAACGTGCGGACCCTGCTATATCTATCTAGTCCAATAACTTGGGAGAAGATATCATTTGGACCGAGTCTATCTTCTGAGCCAGGAGGGCGTTATGTACTTCTTTCATCCATTTCATTCTTTAAGATGGATAAACAATCACAAAAGTTAGTCTCTATTGTGACAATTTATAGTAATATTTAGTGTAAGCAACAAAACACTGTACATATATTTAAAGAATACATAATATTGGAGAAATGTCATAGAATCTCAAATTCACATCTTAAGGCACAATGAAGCGAGGATGTGACTCAAGTTTTCAACTTCATCAAGATTTCAGATACTGTGACACCTAGTCTCAAGTTGTTATACATATCGGACACATACAAGACAAGAAAACCAAATAAGGGCTGAAAAAAGCAACACATATGCAAATGTCTTAGCCTCAAGTTAAACATATGCCCTTCCCCTAGCAAAACTGCAGAATTAATTAACATGTTATTAGCAAAACTGCTGCACTGACAGTTCTATTAGTAAAACTACTTGCATATCCACTTTTCACCCCTCACTTCCCGATACATTTGTCCATTTCCAATTTTAGATAGAAATGTTTGACCCCTTTATTTTGGAAAGTAGCATACTTCCTTTTTGCTCCTCCAATATCAAAGCAGTTGGTAACAAGTAAGTTAAAGTAGGTTCTTGTGATTTGGAAGCAAAAGCAATCTGCTGTAATTTGGAAAAAGATGCAGAATAATTCTGTTTTCCAAATGGAATGAGTAAAACAAGATGCTGTGCAAAATAGACATGTTATATTGATACAACTAGAGAAATTGAAACGCCTCTTTAGCCAAACAATTAAATGGTTAAAACTCTACATCTGGGCATATCAAATTAGCTAAAAAAAAGAACAAAGAAGGCATGAGATATTCAAATTCTGAAAGCAGTAGATGATAATAGACAAATATAATAGTTTTACAATGAGTTGAAAAAGTATTATATAGAAATCCTAGTACTTTGCATTTAGCAAAATCCTACAAGACCATAGGTCTGAATGGCAGATGCTATATTAACCATCATCCACAGGAGCCAATTGCAGAAAGTGCTGATTCAATAACATTTTCAGGTACCTACTACCCAACTCTAAATCCCATTATAATCCTCGATAGTTAAAAATTGTTTATGCAATATGCAAGTCGCTATAAAATTGCCATAGAATCAAAGACATACCAGCGTAGAGAACCAAAGAATAGCAGGCAGGAAGGATGGGGGAAGCTAGCAAATAACAAATACACATTTATTCAAATTAACTCAGCTTACTTTTAATGGACGTTAACACAATAATTGAGATGAATTCACTTGACTTGATCATGGAAAGCAACTGAGTAAGCTTTCCTCCTAACTGATAGCTACCTTAATATTCATTTCACTCTATTCATGCTTCTTTTACTCTCATTTTACCTTGTTGTGCTCACTTTCTTGTTTACACTTCATGTAGTTAGTTTATTTATGCAGGATTTAGGGATTCCTGTTGTTTGCTCACTATGTCTCCTATAGAGCTGGATTGATTTGGGTTTCCACTTCTTATTAGTGCAGCTAGAAAAAGAAGCCAAATGCTTCCTCTTTAATTTTTTATGCTAAAAAAAGGAATATGCTGAAACTTTGAACAAAAATTTGGTAAATAATCAAGAAATGCCTTCAGGGCATTGAAACTAGAAACCTTTGTTGGCTGACCAGTAGCATAGTTTGAGAATATGCTCAACACAGTGGTCATTGGAACTCACTAAAACGCCCCATCTTGAATATTCAAAACTGCAACCTCAAGCAAAAAGCCACACACACACACACACACACACACGAGACAACATTGCACATCTCTGTAGTGCACTATAAAACTGCATTTTTTTTTTACCAATCTTAAAAGGAATTTAAAACTGAAACATATATATTTTCAGATAGGATCACATTAATAGCATTACCAACAACGATGATATAATGGGGAAGAAGAATGAAAAACTGAAGTGCCTGCAAAAAAACCTGCATTCCAGCTACCTACTAACCTCACAGAACAATCTATTATCACATGGAAGAGCCCTAATAACTGTTTTAGAAAAGTGTAAGGGGAAGGATATAGGCTTATAATTCGGTTTCCTATCTTCATAGCACTTAGTAGCAAATAGAATATGCAATTTGATTTCTACACCAAATTCTCAAAATTTTAGATAATACTTGCAGTAGAGGGTATAACTTTGGCAAATAGCAAGGGCCCACAAATCTTTAACATGATACCATCATATCCTTAACTAGCACAGAACAAATGAATCCAGATTCAAGCATGTCACTCAAAGCATAAATATAGTATTTTCACGTGCCTTTAATAGTCAAAAAATAAGTATCATGTGTGAATGGACACCCTTTTAAAAGACCATCCAAACTAGTGTATGGGATGTAAACATTCTTGGCAGCCATATCACTAGCATGCTGGACCAATCACCAAAAACTAAATACATAATTTTTACTTTCTACAACTAAGTTAATTCAAGCATTTTAACTGAAACATCAAAACTGAAACATATTCAACATTTTAACTAAAACGCCCTATCTTGAACATTCAAAACTGAAACATCACAGGTAAACAGCCACACAGACACACGAGACAAAGCAGCTAACACAAAATCCTTTGAGCAAAGAGCATCATATATCAACAGTTCACATCTCTAAAACACGTTCTGTCCCACACATTTAACAGTGAGTAGACTACTCCAAACTCCTACTGTAATAATACAAACACATTCAATAGTTCATATCTCCAATACAAACAAGTTTTGTCCCACACATTCAAGTTCTGTCCCATAAAACTCAATATAGCTGCAGTTCTCACTCAACATAGCTGCAGTACTCTCAAAACAAAATGAAATTCAACTAAACCCACACAGTCCACATGTAAAGAAACGTTATCATTCACAATCCACAATGTTATCCATCGATAAAAAAACACAGTTGTACCATGTAACTATAAAGAAAGGCATATTCCAATAAAACAAAAACCATTGCGCCATATGTATACTTACCACCACACTCGCAACATGAGAGTTGGAAGAAGTTCCATTAGCATCCGTGTAACATTTCTTGAACATTTGTACACGAGTTGGAGAATAGCCTTGCTCCTTTATCTGCATCATTCAATTTCTATAAATAGTTAATAGAGGTCAATGGAAATAGCACTTGAAATTGATCCTAAATCATAAAGTTACTATATCATCACGAATTTGACAGTGTGGCTTCTTCCCTGTCCTATGATTCATGTTCTTCATAGTTCTATTCCTTTTATTCTTCTTTGACATTGCCTGAATTTAAAAAAATTAGTCATCAACAGATTTTCATGCGCATCGTTAATCAATCAAGAAATAGTATAAGGACAAGTTCTTACTTTCCATTCAGCTGAATCCCACCATTAAAGGAGATTAGTCCACTGAGCGTGAATCACACGGTCATCGGTACATGGAATTTGGTGATGGATGTCTTTTTCTACATCATACCATTCATTCTTTAGTGATACTTTCCAGGTCCTCCATTTTATGCCAATTGATCTTAGGATAGCAAGCTTAAGACCAGGCGGCACATTAAACTTCTCTTGCACATAGACAAGAAAATAACAAAACTCAAACATATATTACTATATACTGTAGTTCAATATTAAATAAAAACGTAAAATACCTTCACAACATTGAACATCTCATTCTTGTTGTCTTGAGGAATCTGAGACCATGTTTTGATATTTATCAGAGCGTACATTCCATTCCTTGCTATGGTTCTCAAATATTCGGTCAATTTAGTACGGTTTGTTCCTACCGGCTGTCCAAACTTGTCGAATTCAACCTCCAAAGGCTTTACATTTCGAGGGCGGCCCCAAATAGAGATCATATAGGTTGGTCCTCTCTTGCAAGTTGCCTCACTTCTTTTGGTACTTACTTCTTCTCAAAAACTTGAGCGAGGACACATTAGGAAGTACAAAAATATAGAAAGCATATGAGAAGCCACCAAATATAAATATACCTTGACTTTCACTTTGTTGCATGACTTGGTCCTCAACCTCTTGTATAACATACGCATCGGTAATTTCATCAACCTCTTGTACAATATGCACATCGGTATGGCCATTAACACGTTAGTTTCTTTGACTGGTACTTCTTCTTCTTCCCATAATTCTTGCCATATAACATGTAATTTCAAATCTGGGATTCAAATGTTCATAGAGAGATCAATAATTTCATGTCCAAAAAAATCCCCGAAAATTACACAAGACATTTATTAACTATATATATATATATATATAAACAGCAAACAAACAAATAAAATGCAAAGACACATATCATATTGCCATGAAACATTGCATAAATAATGGAGCCATAAAACGTTGTATCTCATATTACAGCCACTAAGTTTGAACAACCTGGCCTAAATAGAAGGATTTTAAAACAAATAGAAAATAACAAAAGTAACTAATAAAGTAAAAATTTATCAAGTAGATGTAATTTCAACTTCAACTCCATCGACCCTTTCACGAACCCAGCTAACTTCCTCACTACCTAAATCTACCTGGATGTTGCAACTTTCACTCTGCAAATAATTCTCAACATCAACTACGGACCCCATGTTATATACAGCTCTTGGATTTGTGGTTATAACAATTTGTCAATTACTTTCAGTCAGGTCTTTAATGTAAAAGACTTGCATTGCTTGAGAAGCTAGAATGAAAAGCTTAGAATGGGGCCTAACATCAGTGAAATTGGCCAGAGTAAAGCCCTTAACATCTTGTTTCAACCTTTTCCGTGTTGATACCCAATCACATTTGAACAATGCAACTCTACGCCCGTCTCTATAATCTAACTCAATCACATATGTAAATTTCCCTAAATAAGACACATCACTTGAAATTGGATTTCTGTCCCTAACACTTGAAAAACTAGTTGTTGTTGCGTTTACAGAAATGCCACTATTTTGAGTTTTCCTTTTGCATTCAACTTCTGTAGTATGAAACCGAAAGTCGTTCACCAAGGACCTATCGTATTTAAGACCAATGCCATTGGGTCCTCTGGCTAGATGCTTCAAAACTTTAGAAATTATATCATCATCATTGAATTGCAATGCCTTCACCTAGAAAATTGACAAGAGTCAATATAAGTTTAAGCATTATTAAAGTATAACTTAAGCATGCTATTTGAGATGAACCTTACATAATTGCAAAACCAATTCGCAAATTCTTCACTATAGATGAGCTCAATTTTATGCAAACTTGCACGAGGATGCCTTTGCTCCACTAGTCCTTGATGTTGGCTGCATACACATACTATGCATTAGTTAGGCATGGCTTCATGGCCACTAATCTAATGAAGAATATAAATCATTTTTCTTATACTTACTCTATGTAAGGTTTTACAGCGTGAGAATTAAACAACACATATTGATGTGTTATCTTCAATGTGTCTTCATCGAATTTTGTAGATACTTCTTTTCCAAGTGGATGTCCATTTGGTTTGAAAATATCTAACTCAGCATAGGTATTGGTTTCATGATCGTCATTCCTACTTGTTCGATTGAACTTTGTCTCCACATAGTCAGCGAGATATAACAAACAAAATGTCAAACATTCCTCAGCCAAGTACCCTTCAGCAATAGAACCCTCTGGGCGACTCCTATTACGAACATAGGACTTTAAAGTGCTCAAATACCTATTTAAATTCAACTTTCATACATTAGTTTCAATGCCATTGTTGTACATGTTTGAAATCGTAAGAAAGAATAACCTAAATATGAAATAAATGAAACATATACCTCTCTATAGGATACGCCCATCAATAATGAATCGACACAACTATCCTAGCTTCGGATGCTAAATGGGCAATTAGATGCATTATGATACTGAACGATGAATGAGGGAAGACTCGTTCCAATTCACAAAGGATAACTGCAATCTCTTACTCTAATCAAAACACTTCATTTGGATGAATCTCAGTACATCATAACTTTCTAAAGTATCTACTGAGCTTTATTAAGAGATAGCGGACAGTCTTAGGTAAAACTTTTTGTAGAGCGATTGGTAGCAATTGTTGCATCAAAATATGATGGTCATGGCGTTTAAGTCTAGAAAGCTTAGATGGATTAAGGTGTACGCACTTAGATATGTTCGCAGCATATCCGTTCGGCACCTTAACACCTTTCAAAATTTTGCAAAATGTCACTTTCTCCTTCTTACGTAGTGCAAAAGAAGCCGGTGGCAAATAAACTTTGCCATTATCCCTCTCAATGAGATGAAGGTCGGATCGAATACCTATATCCTTTAAGTCGAGACGTGACTTAAGGTCCCTTTTCTTATCCACCTCCAACAATATTGCGCATATGGTTTTAGAAACATTCTTTTCAATATGCATTATATCAAAATTATGGTGCATCTAATTGTCTTTCCAATACGGAAAATCGAAGAATATACTTTGTTTCTTCAAATTATAGGGCAATTGTTGGTTATCATTGACTGCCCTTTGATCTGTTTTCCATCCAACTCATGCAATATCGTATCCCTATTCAATTTAGGGGGTGGCCTTCCATGTTCTTGTTGACCATCAAATGACCGTGCATCATTTCGAAAACGATGATTAGAAGACAAAAACCTACGATGCCCCATGTAGTAATGTTTGGCACCATTTTTCAATCATTGTGATTTTGTTTCCTTATGACAAATAGGACAGGCTAGATGCCCTTTAGTACTCCACCCTGACAAATTTGCAAAACCATAAAAATCATTAATTGTCCACAATAATGCAACACGTAGCTGAAAATTCTGCTTCGAAGATGCATCAATTGTTTGCACGCCTATATCCCATAACTCTTTCAATTCAGCAATTAAAGGTTATAAATAAATATCAATATTATTATCAGGAGCAGATGGACCAGGTATCAACAATGAAAATATAAAATATGGTTGCTTCATACACATCCAAGGGGGTAAGTTGTAAGGCATAGGTATCACAAGCTATGTACTATGAGCAACATTCATATTTTTAAACAGATTAAAACCATCGGACGCCAATCCCAACCTCACATTACGAGCATTTTTTGCAAAATCTATATTGATAGCGTCAAAAGCTTTCCAAGCAGGTGAATCAGCAGGATGCCTTATTCGACCATCATCTATGCGCCCTTCTGCATGCCATCTCATAGAAGTCGAAGTCTTGGTTAATATGAATAGATGTTGTAGTCGAGGTTTTAAAAGAAAGTGCCACAAAACTTTCTTTACAATCTTCCTCTTCTCTCCCATTGGGTCATTTTTAGAAATGACTCACCTAGTCTTTTTACACGTTTTACAATTCTTCCATCCTTCTTTATCCCCCCAATACAATATACAACCATTAGGATAAGCATATATTTTTTGATAGCCTAAGCCTAGTTGCTTTATCAATTTTTCAGCTTTATAAAAAGATTTAGGAAGTTTAACACCCTTGGGCAATGCCTCTCTCAATAAATCAAGTAGCATATCAAAATACTTGTTAGACCACTTCTCTACGCACTTGAGATGAAGTAACTGAATGATGAAGGCAAGTTTAGAGAATTTCTTACAACCTGGATACAAATCTTGTTGATTGTCATTAATCAGTTTGTAAAATTTTTCAGCATCTGTAGATGTTGAATTACTTTCTTCATCTACATTTCTATAAGGTGGGACCCCAAAAGCATCATGCAATATTACTTCCATGTCATCAGGCATAGATGCTACATTATTTGAAATAGGCTCTGAGTGTGATGTATTTAAACTAGGCGTAAAGAGTTCTCTATGTGCTATCCAATGTGTATATCCCTTAATAAATCCCGTAATAATCAAATGCTCATTGGCCTCAACTTTTGTCTTCATTACTCCATTTCCACATTCCAGACAAGGACATAATATCATTCCATTTAAACTAGCGTTGTTCATTGCAAAGTTTAAAAACCTTTCGACTCCATTTTTATATTCAATGCAATTCCTTGGAAGTTTCATCCAACCCTTATCCATACTTTTGAAACTAATTATCCAACTCAGATGGCAACAACAAATGAAAGATAATTTATCTATGTTAGCATTATGTTAGAATACAAGTAGAGAAATCCCTAAAAAAAATAATTTGCAATACCTATTACAATATATAGGAAGAAAATTCTAATATGTTAAGTGGTTTGTGAACTTTCTAATTTGAAATAGGAAGAGGCTCTACTTGAAGAGAAGTGGATCTAGTGTCCATCCATGCATTCTATTTTTGCTTCTGTCTTTTCTGAACTAGACAATATATTATGTTTCATTTTTTTTCTTCTGATCAAATTTGTTGGTATTTTGTTCTACAGGCTGTGCCAGGGGAATACAGCTACAAAGAAACCTGCTCAACTATTAAATGAAACATAATATTTTAGCTTGAAATTCTCAAATATTTGGCAATATCTTTGATACTATTCCAGTTACTGAGAAAAACTTCTACAACCTAAAAACGCTTATGATAATAACCCATCTTCCTCTAACCAAGAGTAATGGAATAAGGCAAAGGTAGAACTTGCTTTCGTTTGAAGTGTGAGAAAGACTTTTGGAATGATAAAAGTCAATTGTATTGAATAAAGGATGGTGATGCAAAAACTTCCTAAGAGTCAAAGCTAATACCTTGAAAACCAAATTGCAGCCCAAACATGACAACTATGCAAAAAAGCTCTATTACTGGATACGAATTTTCTAGCATAACATAAGTACATAGGTGGAAGAGTATGTAGGGAAAACTAATTGGAAGAACTGAACTTGATCGAGAAACATTAGTTTTTAAAGTATGATAAGGCGCATTCGTAAGTCTGACAAAATGTTTGAATCTGTATTTTATAAGTTAGTTTGAGAGTGGTGCATCTTAGAGCCCCAAAGAATAAATTAAAAGGTTGGATACTCACAAGCAGATCGCAATAGTTCATATTCATGAACATGAAAACAAAAACACTTCACTTAACCAAAGTGGAGACTTGCCAGCAGCATATAGAGAATCCTACCTTTTGTTTTAGGCAAAGTTTTATCTCGAGACAACAATGTAGATTATTGAATAGCCAATACATGAATAGAAATGATGAGATCGACTCGATCTTGACTAGAAGACCCACAAAAGAAAAATGCTTTTAAGTAAAGAAAGCAAACATAGTCCAGCTATTAGCCCTAGCATACTACAATTTTCAAACAGAAAATCAACACCAAGAAGCAGCTATTAGTTATACTACATAATCCAGCTATTAGTTAATCAAAATTAACCAAACAATCAACACCAAGAAGCAACTTTAAAAGTATATTTCAATCAAGTACACCAATCCAGCTATTAGCCCAAGTATACTACAATTTTCACAACAACAGTATCCCAACTTATCCTATTAACAATATCTCAGCATACAGGGATTCAAAAAGAAATTCACAACAACAATATCCCAACATATAGAGATCCAAAAAGAGTTTCACAACGATAACCCAACAATTTTTGCATAGCAACAATATGCACAGAAAATCGAATTCAACTGCCCCAAATTCAAGCCTTTGAATTTAAGAGGAAAACCACTCAACCGCAGAAAATTAAACCAACATATGCACAGAAATGCAAATCAATGTGATACGAATCTTGTGTAGCTTTTCTTGGTGATGTGGGTGTTTTGGTTGGCTATGTATTCAGCTCAACTCAAATGGACCAAAACAGAGATTCTTCTAGAGACAAAAAAGAGAAAGTGAAATAACAACTTACCCTCTATCAAATCCTTGAAGAACTAAGCTTCAAAGATCCTCAAGTAAAGTATAAAGTTCTACTATAATCTCACCCCAATATCCTTGAAACAATAAAGGCAAACAAGAACAAATAGAATAGAGAAAATAGGCATCTAAATAGTAGAATTCAAACAAACCTTAGAAGAACAAAGTAACTAAGACCCATTCAAATAAAACAACATTGGATTATCCAAAAGACTTATAGACTCATTCATAAGGAGGACTAACCCTTAAGTATGGTCTTGAACAAGATGAACAAGGAGGCTAGGGCCTCTCAAGATTCTCTCACAAATTTGAATTAAAGTGTGTGAATTATGTTGTCAAATCATTAAAGGTGCTATTTATACTATTTTAACCCTAGTTAAGTAATTCCTGAGGTTCTATTACAGTTTATGGTCATAATAAGTTTTTACAAACAATTACAATTGAAGAAAATCGGAAAAAGTATTAAAAACGCAGGGCAATCGTCGGCTTCCCAGGGGAAGCCGGTGCCGATTGTGCACTGCCTTCGGGCTGGTTCAAGTTGCTATTGAGGTGTTGTTAGGCAGTGATAGAGGCTAAATTAATCATATTTTTTCTAATGATTTGAGGTTCATTTGTAATATATTTTATTCAATAGCTAGTCATATTCTTTCATATTTGAGATTTTACCATTTGAAAGGTATTTTGTTCATCATTACAGATTTTTAAGGTAAAACAAAACAAAAACGTCTCAAAGCAGAGGGGAGGCGGCGCCGGCTAAGGCCCTAGAACCGGCGCTGACCATGCACTATTGAAACGAACTTCGAAGCGACGAAAAAATGGTGGAACAGAGCAAAATAGAACCAAGGCGGCACCGGCTGTGAAGCTGGAACCAGCGTCGGTTGCATTCTGGAACACATTGTGCAAAATTCGAAGAAAAATTGACGAACAAGTAGAGAAGCAAAACACAATTGGTGCCGGCTCCAAGAGTCTAGGCGGCGCCGTTTGTGTCCTGGAGTTAAGGCGGTGCTTGATTTTTTCTATGCAATTTTTGGTAATTTGAGGAGTTTTAGTATCTTCCAATTTCTACTCGGCCAAGAACATTGTACTTACGAGTTTAAGCACTTCCTAAACCTATAAATAGATGAAAAACACAAGGGAAAATGGGAGAATTAATTGATCATAATAGAAAATTACTTAATCAAAGAAGGAATTCTTCAATTCAAGGAGAGTTGTACAAGAAGGTCTTCAAAGGAAGAAGAATGAGGCTTGTCTATGAGTGCTTTCTTTTACTTTATTTTCTTTTTCTTGACAATGATGTTTTAATTGTTTTATTGTAATTTGACATTGGTTTAGACATTCATGGTTGTTTAGAGTTATTTGATCTTTTGATTAATTGATTGTTATTCTTGGTATTTAATTACTCGTGCTTATTACAAGATTAATTGATTGTGGCTTTCCGTTAACTTGCTTGAGAATAGGGTTGATGGTAGTTCAATTGATTGATTTCATATTTGTTGTCTTTTAACTTGCCTAAAAATGGGGTTAATTGCTAAGAACAGAGTAATTAAATTTTAATTGATGTCTGCCAGAGTATGGATTCAATTGTCTAATTTTATGGGTTAAGTTTGCCTGAGAATGGGACTTAATCAGAGAATTGTGTTTAATGCATCTTTTGGGTAAGACTGGTTGAGACAGAGTATGTGATAGTAAGTTACCTAGAAGATAGGGATTTATGGATTGGGAAAGAAGTGAGTCTACTTTAATTCTTTATTATGCCAAGAGAATAATTAATTATGATAAATGTTGGATACTTCAAGATAATGCTTGTCTAACCAATGGTTCGAGCTACATAAATCTACATCCTTGACATGTATATATTTTTATTTTATTTTATTTATTTATTTTTCACTTTATCAAGTCGGTTAAACAATGAAAGAAATGTGATTAATGTCTACTTGTTCATTGAGGATCGACACTCGTTGGAACCCTATGCTCGATTAATGATGAGTATGCTTGCTCATATGTGTGATTTGGGTTGAATGTTTTAATTTAAACTTGATTGGGAATGTGCTTAGTTTTTGTATGATTTTTACACCCAAGTCCGGACACATCAAGTTTTTGGCGCCGTTACCGAGAAACAATAGCATGAAAGCTTGGATTTTGTTAATTGAACTGTGTAAATATGTAAATATGTAGATATGTATAATTGTTCTTTTTACAAAAAAGTGCTATCTTTTGTATTTCATGTATTCTTGTACACCCTTGTAACCTAACCTAACCTAACCTTCTAACTTGGACTCTGTTTGATTTACTAACTTTGTAATCCTGTAATTTTGTTTTTATCAGTAATTTCGTTTCTAACTCGCTTTTATGTGTAGGGGAAATGGTGAATTGGAATCCGAGGAAGTCTAATGAGGGGCAGTACCTCCATTGCACTCCTAAGATGACACTCACAACACCAGAATCAGCAGAGCTTGAAACCTTAATTGGGAAATTTACTGTTCATGTCACGAGGCGTTTCCAAGACATCGATTCCACATTTGAGAAATTCGAAGCAATGATCTGCAACATGGAACGACAAATTTGATTTTTGATGGACATAGTGATAAAATCCCATGACCTAAACCTAATAGCCAGTGAGGAAACAATTGCTGTTACATTGCGAAGTGGAAAAGAATTACCAGACAGTCCAGATGACAACCGGTGCTGGCTGGAAGAATGGAACCGGCGCTGGCTATCCAAAAAACCCAAAACCACACAACATAGAACTGAATCAGCGCCGGCTAAGGTACTGGAACCGGCACCGGCTATCCCTTGTCCGGCTTTCGAAAAACCTATTTTTCAGTCTAACATACCGCACCCTACTCGTTTACATAAGGCCCAAAAAGATGCTGAATTCAACAAATTCCTTGAGGTATTAAGCAACTGCACATAAACATCCCCCTGAGTGAAGCTTTAATTCACATGCCTAAATATGCCAAATTCTTTAAAAGCATGCTCGTAAACAAAAAGAGATTGGAAGAGTTGTCCACAGTAGTCCTCAACGAAGAATGCTCCACCATCCTGTAGGACAACTTGAATTTACCACATAAAGCAAAAGATCCAGGGAGTTTCTCTATCCCATGTTTAATTGGCACTCTTCATGTCTGTAATGCATTAGCTGACCTAGGTGCTAGCATTAATTTATTGCTATATAAAACATTCAAAAGGCTAGGCCTCAGAGAACCACAACCTACTAGGATAAGTATTCAACTCGCGGATAAATCTATCAAATATCCTAGGGGCATAATAGAAGATGTGTTGGTAAAAGTTGATAAATTCATATTTCCAGTGGATTTTGTTATTCTTGACATGGATGGAGATTCCAAATTCCGTTAACCCTAAGTAGGCCCTTCCTGGCTACAACAAAAGCAGTAATTGATGTTCATGGGGGAAGATTGACACTTAGGGTTGGGGATGAGGAAGTAGTCATTCCAATCTACAAAAGCATGCAACACCCTTTATCTTCTGATGATTCTTGTTTAAGAGTTGATATTCTTGACGAACCTATTTCTGAGTTGATATAGGAATCCATTGAGGAAGGGTTGAGGGAAACAGTAATGGTGTATCTGGAGGAAGTTCACAATGAAGATGGGGAGAATAAGTTGAAAATAGAAAAAAGTAATTTAGGGAGAATGAAATCATCTATAAAAGATCCTCCCGAATTAAACTTAAAAGACTTACCCGAACATTTGGAATATGTGTTCTTGGCTACAGACTGTAAGTTGCCTGTCATCATTGCCAAACATCTCGATCCAAAACAAAAGACCAAGTTGGTAAGTATGTTGGGAAAATATAAGGGAGTGATAGCTTGGAAGATCACTGATATTAAGGGAATTAGTCCATCATGTTGCACGCACAAGATCTTGATGGAAGAAGGTGCAAAACCCATAGTGCAACCCCAACGTAGGTTGAACCCACATATGAGTGAAGTAGTAAAAGGTGAGATGGTTAAGCTCTTAAATTTAGGCATCATTTATCCTATTTCTAATAGTGTGTGTGTGAGTACTACTGAACTGATACCAAAGAAGGGAGGAATGACGGTGAGCCCCAATGATAAAAATGAGTTAGTTCCTATGAGATTGGTTACGGGTTGGCGGTTTTGCATAGATTATAGGATGCTTAACAAAGCCACTAGAAAAGATCACTTCCCTCTTCATTTTATTGACCAAATGTTGGAAAGGTTAGCCGGACATGAGTATTATTGTTTCTTAGATGGATTTTTTGGCTACCTACAAATTCCCATAGCTCCGAATGACCAAGAAAAAATCACTTTCACGTGTTCATATGGTACTTTTGCATATCGTCGGATGCTATTTGGTTTTTGCAATGGTCCCGAAACATTCCAAAGATGTATGACAGCAATATTTGAAGGACTCGTGGAGGACATCATGGAGGTATTTATTAATGTTTTTTCAGTTTTTGGTGATTCGTTTGATTTGTGTTTATCTAATTTTAAAAAGGTGCTAGCAAGATATGAAGAGACTAACCTCATACTTAATTTGAAAAAATGCCAGTTTATAGTGCAAGAAGGTATTGTGTTGGGGTATAAAATTTCAAAGAAAGGTATATAGGTCGATAGGGCCAAAATTAAAGCAATTGAGAAGCTGCCTCCTCCTACTTCAGTAAAGGTTATAAGGAACTTTTTTGGTCATGTAGGTTTCTACAGGAGGTTCATTTTATACTTCTCAAAAATTTCAAAACCTCTTATCTCTTTACTTGAAAAAGATGCTGTGTTTAATTTTGACGAAAAATGTCTCTAATGCTTTTACAATACTTAAAGAGAAGTTGATTAATTCACCATTCTAATTGCACCTGATTAGTCTCTTCTCTTTGAACTAATGTGTGATGCAAGTGATTTTGTAGTTGGTGCGGTCTTGGGACAAAGGCGGAATAAGCATTTCCAACCTATATACTATACAAGAAAAACTTTAATGGAGGCACAAGAAAACTACACAACAATGGAGAAAGAATTGCTTGCCATAGTATTTGCCTTTGATAAATTCCGTTCTTATCTTATTTTGTCCAAAGTCATTGTTTATACGGACCATTTGGCCCTAAAGTACCTACTAACCAAACATAATTCCAAACCAAGATTGATAAGATGGGTGCTATTATTGCAGGAATTTGATTTGAAGATTAGGGACAAAAAGGGTGCAGAAAACTTAGTTGCGGATCACTTGTCAAGATTGGACAATCCAAATTTGGAATCTTTAGTAGAAGATGACATCGATGTCACTTTTTCGGATGAGCAACTGTTGCTCATAGAAGGTGAGAGTCCAAATACCCTATGGTTCGCCGATTTTGCTAACTACTTGGTTGTAGGAATTACTCCAAAAGACCTCATGATGCAACAAAAGAAGAAATTCCTCTCTGAAGTACGGCATTACTTTTGGGAAGATCCATATTTGTTTAAGTATTGTGCGGACCAAATCATTCGTAGATGTGTGGACTCCAAGGAAGGAGAGGATATTCTCAGACATTGTCATGAAGGACTTGCTGGAGGCCACTACCAAGCCAACAACATTGCACGAAAGGTGCTCGACGCCAGATTCTATTGGCCTACATTGTTCAAAAATGCCCATAGGTTTGTCCAAAGTTGTGATAGGTGTCAATGTACGGGTAACCTCTCTAAATCTAACGAGATGCCATTACAAAATTTTGAAACTTGTGAAGTATTTGACTGTTGGGGAATAGACTTTATAGGACCTTTCCCTAGTTTTGTGGGAAATAAATATATTTTAGTGGTAATAGACTATGTCTCTAAATGGGCAGAAGTCCAAGCTTTACCCACCAATGATGCAAAGGTTGTGGTAAAATTTCTGAAAAATTTTTTCACCCATTTTGGTGTGTCTAAAATACTCATTAGTGATAGGGGGATTTATTTTTGTAATGCACAAATGGAAAAAGTTCTCACACACCTAAGTGTGCACCATAGGTTGGTTATCCCCTATCACTCCAAAACAAGTGGATAGGTTGAAGTAGTTAATAGAGAACTCAGACAAATCTTGGAAAAGACTGTCAACCACACTCGGAAGGATTGGAGCTTAAAATTAGACGATACCCTTTGGGCATATAGGACAGCCTTTAAGACACCGATTGGCATGACTCTGTTTCGATTAGTTTACGATAAATCATGTCATCTACCTGTTGAAATTGAACACAAGGCTTATTGGGCGATAAAACTTGTTAATCTTGATCTTGAGTCTGTTGGGAAGTCCAGGTTACTTCAACTCACAACCTTGGAGGAATTGCAAAAAGATGCTTACGATACGTTAATCCGGTATAAAGAGAAAGTGAAAACCTGGCACGACAAACGTATTACTCGACAACACGACTTTGAGATAGGCGAGCAAGAATTGTTATTCAATTCTTGCCTACGACTTTTTTCAGGCAAGTCGAAATCCTGGTGGTCGGGACCATACATGGTGAGTAAACTATTTCCCTTCAGTACCCTCAAACTTACTCACCCTATTAAGGGCACTTTCAAAGTGAATGGCAATCACATGAAACGCTATGTTGGCGCACCTCATTGTCGTATGGATCAAGCAGCCATACCCTTAGAAGCAGTACCATGTTAACTGGTACTTTGCCAATGCCTCATTCTTCAAGCATTCAGATCTTGTACGACACAATGCCAAATGAATGAAAATTTGTTTCTCTTATCTCTTCTCCTTTATATTTTTGGTCCCATGGTATTGTTTATTCTTGTTATATTTATTTAGCCATTGAGGATAATGTCCAGTTTAAGTGTGGGGGAGTGATTTGATTGACAAGTCTTCTATACATATTCTTTAGCCTTCTTGGGAGCAAATTTTTGTGCGAAAATTTTTCAAATTTTTCTGATTTTCTGGAAATTTCAAGCTGTATTTTTTAGTGCATGTCTTTATGATAGATTATAGAACATATGTTCTATATCATTTATGGCTTATGCATGACTTTTTACACTCACTTGGACAAAGTAGTTCTTGATCAAATGCTTTGCATTATTCTTAAAGCTGTTTTTTCTCTAAAATTCATAGAGCATTCTAGAACTTACTTGAATACTTCTCGAGGTGAAATAAGAAAGACAATCATGATTTAACTTATGGATATCGGTAATAGGCCTTCTTTGGATAGTTTGAGCTTTTCAAGCCTATCTATTTTCATATTATCCATAGTGCCTATTTTGAGCCTAAATGGTTGAGTTCTTTCTTTAAAACCCATCACAAGATTTTGTCCATTATTTGTTTATGAGAGTTTGAATAATTTTCCAAATCTTTATACTTTTGGTGGATGAAAGTGTATGTAAGAAAATGTTGAGGAAGAATGTTGAGGAAAAAGATCATGACTTGTTACTTTCAGTCATGGATCAATAACAAGTTGAGCTGAAAAGAAAAAGAAAGAGAAGAAAGAGAAAAGAGAGAGTGAAAACAAGAAAAGAAAAGAAAAGAAGAGTAGCAGTAAGTGAGGGAAGAAAGCAAAAAGATGCTAGAAAGAATGAAAGAAGAGGAGTGAAAAAAAAAAACACAGCAGCAGTGAAAGAAAAGACACATTGAAGGAAGAAGAAGAAAAGAAAAAATCACAAAAGAGATGGTGATTGAACTGTAAAAGTTAAGTTCATAATCTTTGACACCATTGCTGAAAATTTGAGTGATTTTGTGAAAGGAATAGAAAAGAATTAATGAAAAGAAGAGTTAAAAGAAAAAGAGAAAAAATATAGAATTTGCTTGAGTGGAGTTGTAATTGCTATATAAGGTTATGGTTCGTTTGATTTTTGGAATAGGAGAGCAAGAAGAGTTGGAAATTATTGATTCAATTTGTTTATCCTTTTCTTGCGAATTCTCAGTTTCTTTGATTTTTGATTCTCCTATATCCTTCGTTTGATAAGCTACATTACAAACCTTTAACCTTACATTACAAGCTTAAAAGTCCTACTTGATGTATGTAGAATCATGATATGTCTCGGATTAGTGAAGAGAGTGTATGAAAAGTAAGCATATGGAATTCATATTCTTTTTAAACTAAATTCTTTCCAATGGTTTGATCATATTGTAGAGTGTTGTGATGGTTCTACTAAGTCATTTATCACTAACATAAGTCTTGCATTAGTTGTGAAAGATTTAGTATCATATGTTTTATATTCTTGAATAAAGAAAGAATTGAAGATATTGTTTTGACATTGATTGAGTGATTTGTTAAACCTTGTGTTTTCCTACTTGTTCTTGATACTTTGCTTGAGGATAAGTAAAGAGCTAAGTGTGGGGGAATATGATAGGGGCTAAATTAGTCATATTTTTCTAGTTATTTGATGTTCATTTGTAATTAATTTTATTCAATAACTAGTCATATTCTTTCATATTTGAGATTTTACCTTTGGAAAAGTATTTTGTTTATCATTACAGATTTTTATGGTAAAACGAAACAAAAACGTCGCAAAACAGAGGAGAGGCGGCGCCGACCATGCACTGTTGAAACGAACTTCGAAGCGACGAAAAAATGGTGGAATAGAGCAAAACATAACCAAGGCGGTGCCGATTGTGAAGCTGGAACCGGTGCCGGCTGCATTCTGGAACACATTGTGCAAAATTCGAAGAAAAATCGACGAACGAGTAGAGAAGCAGAACACAATCGGCACCGGCTCTAAGAGTCTAGGTGGCGCCGGTTGTGTCCTGGAGTTAAGGCGGTGCTTGATTTTTTCTACGCAATTTTTGGTAATATGAGGAGTTTTAGTATCTTCCAACTTCTACTCGGCCAAGAACATTGTACCTACGAGTTTAAGCACTTCCTAAACCTATAAATAAATGAAAAATACAAGAAAAAATGGGAGAATTCATTGATCATCATAGAAAATTACTCAATCAAAGGAGGAATTCTTCAATTCAAGGAGGGTTGTACAAGAAGGTCTTCAAATGAAGAAAAATGAGGCTTGTCTATGAGTGTTTTCTTTTACTTTGTTTTCTTTTTCTTGACAATGATGTTTTAATTGTTTTATTGTAATTTGACATTGGTTTAGACATTTATGATTTTTTAGAGTTATTTGATCTTTTGATTAATTGATTATTGTTCTTAGTATTTAATTACTCGTGTTTATTACAAGATTAATTGATTGTGGCTTTCCGTTAACTTGCTTGAGAATAGGGTTGATGGTAGATCAATTGATTAATTTCATATTTGCTGTCTTTTAACTTGCTTGAAAATGGAGTTAATTGCTAAGAACAGAGTAATTAAATGCTAATTGATGTCTGCCAGAGTATTGATTCAATTGGTTAATTTCATGGGTTAAGTTTGCCCGAGAATGGGACTTAATCAGAGAATTGTATTTAATGCATCTTTTGGATAAGATTGGTTAAGACAGAGTATGTGATACTAAGTTATCTAGAAGATAGGGATTTATGGATTGGGAAAGAAGTGAGTCTACTTTAATTCTCCGTGATGCCTAGAGAATAATTAATTATGATAAAGGTTGGACACTTCAAGATAATGCTTGTCTAACCAATGGCTCGAGTTACATAAATCTACATCCTTGACCTTTATATATTTTTATTTTATTTTATTTTATTTTTTCACTTTATCGAGTTAGTTAAACAATGAAAGAAAGGTGATTAATATCTACTTGTTCCTTGAGGATCGACACTCGTTTGAATCATATGCTCGGTTAATGATGAGTACGCTTGCTCATATGTGTGATTTGGGTTGAACATTTTAATTTAAACTTGATTGTGAATGTGCTTAGTTTTTATATGATTTTTATATCTAAGTTCGGACACATCAGGTAGATTGATGCCGGCGCCGACCGTCCGCTGGAAGGCCTCCCTTGGTCAAGTTTCATCCCTTTTGTTGCCAGCTTGAGTTCTTGTTGGGGTCTTTCTTGGATGATCATCAACATGAACTCTTGGCTAGCTTCTTCAACCTTCCAACCCTCTTCCATCCTCAAGTATGGTTTGGTGAGCAAGTGGAAATCATCTTGAAGCTTCTTGGACCTGGCTCTTGTCATCGATCCTTGTCCGTGCATGGTCACGCTTTCCCTTTCTGGATCTTGACCTCCATGATGAAGTGGAGTCTCATCATCTCCCCCTCATCCCTCATTGAAAATGATTTATCTTTGAATCATCGCCATCATCTACATCAAAAGGAGAGAGGTCACTAACATTAAAGGTGGTATTAACATGATACTCACCGGGTAGATCTATCTTATAAGCGTTATTTCCAACTTTGGTGAGAACTTGAAATGGATCATCCCCCCTTGGATCTAATTTGTAATACCCCGTATTAGATCACCTTTAGTATGTGGGGAAAAGTCATGCATGTCACATTGTTTTATACTAATGATTTGAACTATTTTCATGAAAATATCAGTTTATTGTTTCATGAATTAATTGTCGTGTTTTTTGAATTAGTTTAGTTTTATTTTATTGAGGAGAATTTATTAGAAAGAGGATGGAGCAAGTGAGTAGGAATCAAGAAAATTTATTAGGAAAATATTTACCAAGAATTATTGTGGAATAGTGGTTAAAGCTTGGTGTGTATTCTTTGGTGACTTGAGTTCGAATTCCAACTCTTGCAAACCCTTTCCCTTTTTATTTTTGATAAACCTTTTTCCCCTTATTTTCCCTTCCCTTGGCCGAAAATCCTAGGGGCTACTGCCTTCTTATTTTCTAATTTCCTAAAATAGGGGTTTTTGATTATTTTGGGTTTTATTAAAAAGAAATTAATATAAATTAAATTCCTAATATTCTCTAATTAATATTTTATTTCAAACTTTTAGGAAGTTTAATTATTTTATCATCTAGAATTTTCTAAAAATCTTACTCAAGGGTTTCATTATGAAAAGAAGATTATAGGAATGTTTTTTTTGAAAACCATATTATAGCTATTACTTTTAAAAAAAAAGAAAGTTTCCCCAAGTTGTTCCCTCTAAAAGAGTTTATTTGGAAATAAAGAGATCTTGTCCAAAGCTTTAAAGGAAATAAATATTCTCACAAGATTTATGGTATTTTCGAAAGCTAGTGTTTAAGGAAAGGAAATTGCAGCTTTATTATTAGAATCTAGATTTTATCACATAATATAATTATTCCTCAATTAATTGTTTTTGCCTAAAATAAATTAGGGTATTACATAAATTAATTCTTGAATCAACATACCATTTTTATTAACTGAATTTTCTGGAATAAAACCAACCTTAGCCGCCTCCTTGATGAGTTTTATTTCCTTTCAAATTCCCAAAATAAAGGAGGGGATTTTCCTAAGTAACCCTAATCAATCAAAGTTCTTTTAAGCTAATAAAAAATTAGAAATTTCCCCTCTTTCCCACCAATTTTCGTCACTGTTCACACACACACACACACACACACACACACACACTCTCTCTCTCTCTCTCTCTCTCTCTCTCTCTCTAACAAAAATTTTAGTTTTTCCTTACTCTCAACTTCCCTCTTATCTTAGGCAAAAGCTACACATAAAACCCTATTCTTTCCTCCTCCCAATTTCGTCCAAGAGGAAGGCCAAAAACCAGCTTTTTTCATCTCTTTTTCCTCCCTTATTATGGCCACAATAACAACCAGAAAACGGCCACCAAAAAACCAACCCTAAACCCCCTTAAACCTTGCTAGAATTTGGCTACAGCAATAGGGACAAAAGCTGTCATCTTTTCCTTCTTGTGATCAAGAGACCGAAACAAGATCAAACTCTACTAAACCCTAAACACCCTCTTCTGCCCAAAAATTCCAGCCACCAACCCCCACCAATAACTCGGCCAAAACAGCACCAATCTTCACCAAAATCAAACCATAAGAGCAAGGTAAGTGACTCTTCAAACCCCTTCAACTTATATTCAATTCCTCTTCTTCTTTTCTCCTAAATTTTGAACCAAAGGGGACTAATTTACCCCTATCATCTCGTGATCTTCGAAAAGCGCCATCATCTCGTAAACTCCATCAAGCACTAAAAGTGCCACCTTTGCTCTTGTTGTGCCGTCAAAGAGGTATTTAAGGATTAACTTTACTGATTTAAATAAGGTTGACCTTATGGTGATGCTAATATGCATGAAGTCTTGCATGAAAAGCATGAATAGATAGAATTGATGAGTTTTGATGGTGCAATATTGTGAACTAGGTGTATAGGGAGTAAAGCTTGGTTAAACATTGCTATGATGACCTAGAACTATTGTATGTTGAATAAAGATGCAATCTTTTGGTGCAATTAGGGTTAATATATGGAATTGATGGTAGTTGATTAAGGGGGTCATTATATATAAGTTGATGTGAGCCGAGTGTCAGCATGTATTGGTGAGATATATGACCATGGAAAGCATGGAGGTGATTTAATGAATTAATCCACCTAAGTGTTATGAATGAATTAGATGATTAATATGATCATAGGCATTCATGATGCATGAAAAGATAAGTGGATGCATATTTGGGTTCTAATTATAGAATCATTGATTCTAAATAAGGAAGAAAGTGAAAAAGATATCAAGCATCACTTTGGTTGATTATTGAGAATATCCAGATAAGTCCCTGCATAACTATTTTGATAAATGTTACTTGTTTGCAGGTAATTTTTATAATGTTATTTGGAATTGATGTCAATATGATGTTTTGACATAAGGATTGAGCCTTGATTAAAAATGATGAGTTATATTGGATTGCTGTGAAACTTGGATTGGAAATGTGGATGTTTTATTTTCAAAACGAATTTACTAAATTTTATTTATCCAAACTCAAAAATGCTTTATTACACTATTGTCAAACGATTTTGAAAATGCTGTTACGAAAACCACGTTTTACAATTAAACTAATCAAAGACTTTTGAAAAAGGAAAAATGATTTTGCCCCTAAACGGGGAGCGTTAAGTACTCAGCGAGGATAGTGACGGGCAGAAATAGAGGAGCATGCTTGAACGAAGGGAGATCATACATTTGCGCGCTTAAAGGCAGCACGGAAGCGTTAAGATCATACATTTGCGTGCTTTAAACCTACTAGGTTGAGTAGGAGTGGATTGAACGACAGGAATCGCTTCGCCTTGCCCACTTAAAGAAGTTTCCGGTTGAAAACTCGCAAGCCTTCTACTACGCCTTGTTTGCATGAATGCCAAGCCTTTCAGCTCTCAGAATATGCTACTGCTCAACCTCTAGTCGGTGAACACAACGGTGAAGAAGAACGGTCTCAAGTCTCCTTGGTTCTCTTGCTATTGGTTAGCAAAGCTCCAAGGAGAACAAACAAAGGTGAGGAGACGTGAGAGAGAGAGAGTTGCGTGACTCTTGTTGTTGTTAGGGAGATTAGGGTTTTTCTTTTTTCAGAGACTTGTTTATTGGTCAGCCAAAACTAGGTCTCTGATTATCTGATAAACATATCCTCGGGATATCATATTTCAAACACTCGGATGTTATCCTGAGAATAAGTTTGGCTTAACCCTAAACTCATCTGAACTGTATCTAAAAAAAACCCTACGGTCCAAGCTATTGGGCTGAAATAATATTTATTATTTTTCTTGGACCCGAAAGGCCCAAAATAATAAACATTAATTATTTATTTCCTGGGCTTATATAAATAACCCAATAAATAATTAATGAGCTCAAATGAACCGAAATAATTAATCTTCAATTATTTATTTCTTGGGCTTATATAAATAACCCAATAAATAATTAAACATTAATTATTTCCCATAGTTTAAGCCCAGGTTAATTTGCTAATTATTCATACTGGACCTAGGCACGGAATAATTAATTAACCAATTAAACCAGATAATTAATTTCTCTCACCTCCTATTTTTATTTATTTATTTATTTTATTTCAGTCTAATAATAAATTAGACATCCTGAATAAAATAAAATAAACTAAAATCCCCTTAAACTGAGACCAATTCCTCAACCTAAAATTAGTTAGGACTTACGGGCTATTTCGAGGACCAAAAAGACATATCGCCTTGGCTGCTAAAATGACCAAAATACCACTACTATATAAATAACTGTATTTTGCATTTTAAATATTTCCTAATATCACCATAAGGAAATATTGACCCCAAGGACAATGCTGCATTAGCAAAGTCTCCGACCTACAGGTGAAATGACTAAAATACCCCTCTACATATCGCCGTACATTTAGAGAGGAAAAAGTGTATTAACATCCCTCTTAATGACATCTACCATCCTTAGGCTTCTAGTCCAATGATCCACGACTTCCTGGAGTGTTTTCGCTTTCCAAGGGAGCTACCCTAAAGCACACATTCGAGTCATGTTTCCTAGGGCCTTGGACATTTTAGACCATTCGGACAACCACAAGGGGCGATATAATATAGAAACTATCTTGTACAAGTCTGTCTTAACTAACTAGATACATATACCCAATACACAAGTATATTGGTTCTACTATAGAACCTCAACTATAGCATATCAAAGCATATACTTCCAGTTTCGTCATACCACCAACTTATACTCAAGTCGTAGAGTACAAGTCCACGCTGTAGCTGTAGTAGTCTATGTTTCTATCATGTAGTACTTTTAGAAACTACTACTACATGTCCTATCCTACGTATTCAAAATATGCTTATGTCATAAAGTAAGTGGACTACTAACTGGCTAAAGGTAAGCCATTTCCTATTTGGAATTCATAACATAATAACCTAAACATGATGAGATTTCCAATCTCATCAATAGGTTAAGAACAAATGTTTATGTGTTAAATAACCCACGATTCATATCTTACTGTGAAAGACCACCATTCACATGGATCACTTATTTTAACACAATGGGATTGTTCCGAACGAAATTGTGCATAAACAAAAAGTAAATTCACAAACAATTTCTGAAAATAAATTCTTTTATTAAAATATTCGATTTTACATCAGAAATCTAGTCTAAGAGGGCATACAATCCAACAATCTCCCACTTGCACTCTAAGACTAGGTAAGTCCATAAGTGCCCACCCCTATGGCGTCTAAGTGTCTCTTGAAGACTCACTCAGCCAAAGGCTTGGTGAATGGATCTGCTAGATTATTTTCTGAGGCAATATGTTCCACCACGACTTCCCGTCTTTGGAAGAAATCCCGGATCAGGTGGTACTTCCTCTCGATGTGTTTTCCCTTCTTGTGGTTCCGAGGCTCCTTAGATTGCGATACTGCTCCAGTGTTGTCGCAATACATCACAATCGGCCTGTCCTTATGTGGTACGACTCCAAGTTCTGAAAGGAACTTTCGGAACCAAACTGCTTTCTTGGATGCCTCCGAAGCTGCCACATACCTACCTTTCATGGTTGAGTCAGCAATACAAGACTGCTTGATACTCCTCCATAAAATTGTTCCTCCAGACAAGGTGAAGACATATCCACTAGTGGATTTTCTCTCATCCTTATTTGTCTGGAAGTTTGAGTCTGTGTATCCTATAGGAACCAAATCATCAGCCTTGTAAACCAGCATATAATTTCTCATTCCCTTGAAGTACTTGAGAATATACTTTAAAACTTGCCAATGAACCTCCCTAGGGTTTGACTGATATCTGCTAACTAAGCCCACGGCAAAGCAGATATCTGGCCTAGTACACAGCATGGCGTACATGAGACTTCCCACAGCCGAAGCATAGGGAATCCTACTCATTTTGTCTTTTTCTTCTTGAGACTTAGAACAGTCCCTTGAAGAAAAGAATAACCCATGTCTGCAAAGGAATAGAGCTCCCTTGCATGAGTCCATGCTGTACTTGCCCAGCATCTTGTCAATGTATGTTGCTTGGGATAACCCTAACATTCTCTACTTCCTATTTCTAAGAAGCCTAATCCCGAGAATGTAGCTGGCTTCTCCTAAGTCCTTCATACTGAATTGACTAGACAACCAAATCTTTGTAGACGACAATGTCCCTACATCATTTCCAATTAGTAGAATGTTATCCACATACAGGACAAGAAAAACCACATTAATGCCTTCAAGTTTCCTGTACACACATGGTTCATCTTCGTTTTGAATAAAACTATAAGACTTTACAGTCTCATCAAAACGAATGTTCTATACTCTCGATACCTGCTTAAGTCCATAAATGGACTTCTTAAGCTTGCAAACCATATGTTCCTGGCCTTCAGCAATGAAGCCTTCCGGTTAGGATATATAGATATCTTTGCTAAGATGGCCATTTAAGAATGCCGTCTTGACATCCATTTGCCATATCTCGTAGTCATGGTGACATGCGATGGCAAGGAGAATGCGGATGGATTTAAGCATGGCTATCGGGGAAAAGGTTTCCTCATAGTCGATTCCCTCTTTCTAAGTATACCCTTTCGCTACAAGCCTAGCTTTGAAGGTTTCCACCTTCCCATCCGCTCCCCTCTTTCTCTTGTACACCCACTTGCACCCAATGGGTTTTATTCCTTCAGGTGAAGCTACAAGATCCCAAACCTGATTGAGGTACATAGACTCAATCTCGACTTTCATTACTTCATGCCACAATTTGCATCGGCATCAGCAATAGCCTCTTCGTATCTAGTGGGGTCTTATTCTTGATGGTCGGAGACCAACTCAAAAGCTTCTCCAGTCCATTTATCCGGAACCCTAGACACTCTCCCACTACGACGAGGCTCCATTTGTACAGGCTCTTGAGGCTGTGCCTCTTCTTGTTCCATAATCGGGTTAGAAGAAGTTGATTCCGTAGATAACTTCTCCTCAACTTCCAATCTCGTTGAACCTTTAGTGGAAGTACTTTGATCATCTTCCAAGTATCTAGCATTGGTATCGACTAGTACCTTCTGCTCATTGGGATGATAAAAGTAACCTCTTTTTGTCCCTTTTGGATAGCCAACAAAATAGCATAATTCTGATCTTGGTTCTAACTTGTCTCCCTTGACCAGTACATAAGCTGGACAACCCCAAATCTTGAGATGATTCAGACTTTGCTTCTGCCCAATCCACATCTCATAGGGAGTCCTAGGTACTGACTTGGAAGGCACCAAGTTTAGAATATATGCCGCTGTCTCCAGGGTATATCCCCAAAAGGACACTGGAAGAGTAGCATGAGACATCATGCTTCAGACCATTTCCATCAATGTCCTATTCCTTCTCTCAGTTACTCCATTATGCTAAGGTGTTCCCGGCGCAGAGAGTTGGGATACTATCCCATGATGTACCATGTAGTCCTTGAATTCACCTAGGAGGTACTCTCCACCACGATCTGATCGTAAGGTTTTGGTTAATTTACCTGTCCGATGCTCCACTTCAGCCTTAAACTCCTTGAACTTGTCAAAAGAGTCAGACTTACGTCTTATCAGGTAAATGTAACCATACCTCGTATAATCATCTGTGAAAGTGATGAATTACTCAAAACCTCCTCTAGCTGGTGTAGACAGTGGACCACACACATCAGTGTGAATAAGACTCAACACCTCCTTGGCTCTATCCGCCTTTGGTGTAAATGACCTTTTGGTCATCTTTCCCATCTGGTAGGATTCACACTGAGGCCAACTTTCCAATCTCAGTGAGCCCAAAGGCCCATCATGAATTAGCCTCTGAATCTTGGTTCAGTTAATATAACCTAACCTTAGATGCTAAAGGTATGAATCATTGATATTGGTCTTCCTCTTCTTAGTTAAAGGTTCAGACTGAGCGTTATTTAATTGGTTGTTAATAGGGTTTAAAAAGAATAGATTTCCATACATGTATCCAATACATAAAATTTCTCCATCTCTACTGATAGAAATACCAGAATGGAAAGATACAGAATATCCTTGATTTATAAGTTTTGCAACTGAAATCAAATTCTGACGAAATCCAAGTACATATAAAATGTCTTTTAAAACCACTATTTTATTTCAATAAAAAAATAAGATCCAACTCTCCTACTGCAAGGGCCCAGACTTGTGCTCCATTACCCACTCGTAGCCCATGTTCGTCCTTCTTGAGTCTTTTAATCTTTCTAAACCCCTGCAAGGAATTACAGATATGATCAGTGGCTTCTGAATCAACAATCCAAGTGGAAGTTGATCCTACCATTGATATAGACTCTTGATAGAAAACATTAGCTGTGGGGTTTTTCTTGGCTTGAAAATCTGGACACTCTTTTTTTCAGTGTCCCTTCTTCTCACATTTGAAGCACTTGCCCTTTGGTTTGTCCTTGGGCTGGGCTGCTGCATTCCCCTTCTTCTTCTTGAACTTTTTGGGTTTAGGCCCAATTCTTGAGAAAGAAGCCTTAGCAATCATAGTCTTTGACTGCGGCTTCATGACCTTCTCCGCCATCTGGAGCTCCTTCATAAATTCAGTCAAACTCATGTTCAATTTGTTCATATTATAGTTCAACTTAAACTGAGTGAAAGAACCTGGTAGATATTCGAGAACCATGTCCACTTGGCTCTCGGGGTCAATGATAGCCCCTAAGATTTCTGCCTTCTCGAAAACAGCAATCATCTTGAGCATATGCTCTCGGACTGTTGCTCCCCCAGCCATCTTAGTGTTTATAATAGTTCGAAAAGCCTCCTGCCTTACGGGCCGGCTCTTGTCCGCGAACATAGTAGCCAATGATTGACTGATGTCATATGCAGAAGCCATGTGCTCGTGTTTTGACTGGAGCACGTTAGACATGGAGGCTAACATATAGCAACATGCCATTTCGTCAGCCTTCTTCCGTGCCTTCTCAGCCTCTCGCTCTTCGGCGGTGGAACCTTCCCCGATAATAGGGCAGGTCTCATAAATGACATACTTATATACTCCTCGGCTGTGAGTATTATGTCCAGATTCTTTTTTCAGTCCACATAGTTTGGACTCGTTAACTTATTCTCCCTGAGAATAACGGCTAATGGACTAAAAGAACCTTTCACCATTTCTGAAAATCGAAAAATAAAAGAAAGAATTTAGTTTGTGAAAACAAAATAAAATTTGTGCACTGAAAATAATTTGGCTCTTAGAAAAACTGACATAGCTTCTTAGGAAGATTAACAGTTCCATAAGCTAAGTGTATTAACCACCACAAATTAATTTCCCTTATAGGTAATGATCAAGAGGATAACTCCATTGTGGGATGGCCGTTTCCTCTCATTTCCTATGGACATACCTCGCACTATAACCTCCAACGTGGGTTGGCCGATCATAGTACGTGCCCCGAGTTATTAATTACATCATTCCATTAGATCTAGATCCTTGTGGTATCCCCATCCTATACGGGTTCACTTTCAGAGTGACGCGCGGGGACCCACGATCTCTAATGAGGACCGTGATGGAAGCTGTGGGGCCGTTGGAACCCCTCTTCCACTTAGTCTTTTAAAATAAAGATTTTTCGAAAAAATATCCTTTTGAAATTTCCAATAAGTTTTTCCTTAACTCAAAAATAAAATATTTAAGTCCACTAAAATCTCTATGTCAAGGTTTATATCCTTTGAGAGATTTTTTCATTGACTAATTTTATTTAAGTTAAAACTTAATGATTTCAAAAATTTTCCAATTAAAACTTTCTAGAGACTTTGGTCTCAAGTTTATTTGACAAAATAATTTTTCTAGTGCAAAATAAAACAAAATGGCTCTCCATTTTAATTTACAAAAATATTTAAATCCAATATATTTTCTATGTCAATGATTAAATCCTTTGAGAAAATATTCAAGGATTAATTTTTGTACAAATTAAAATAACCATTTAATTTTTAAAGAAAAATATTTTTCTTGTCAAAAATGTTCTCAAAGACTTTGGTCTTTGAGAAAAGGCACACATAGGTACACAAAAAAAATAGCATGCTAGAAAACAGTAAATATTTTCATACTTTTCTATTTTTAAACTTAAGTATCCAAATAATAGAATTAAACACATTAATTAATTAATTAATTATCTTATTTAACCTTAAAATCCTTTATTAATATTTTTCATGCAAATATATTTCAATAATATAAACTATTGCAAAAATATTAACTTCGCCTGGTATGGAACCCAAAACGAAAAAGAAAAAAAATAAAAAAAATTGCAAAAAATAGCTGGAGGTCCACTGCATCGGCCGCACCGGATCCGTGCCCAAATGGCCTGCAGTCCACCGCGCCGCACCGGATCGCCTTCCAGCCGCCGCCCATGGATCTGCCTGCGCTCGCTTCTCCTCAGCTGCCGACCCTCGTGCGACCCGCGCACTCACCCAATAACCCGCCGCTCAACCCGCGCAATTCAATTGCAAATTTGCAATTGAAAATAGCTCAATTTCCATGCAATCCAGCTCGGCTCCAAGGCGCGAACAATGCGGCTTCTGTCACAATTTCGGTAGCAGCTCGGCTCGGCTCAAACGGCTTAGGAACAGTTCTCTTCTTCGTTTTTTCTTCTTTTCCGCGCGAAATTTGCAGAGCCTTCTGCTCTTCGAATTTTGCTTATTTCTTTGGCTTCTTTGGACATTTTTACTTACAAACACTCATCCAAAACAAAAACAGAACCGCCTATACCCATTTAAATTGGGTTTACACGATCAAATATCAAAGCCAAAAATTTTTATAGAGATACCTATACTTCAACGGTGAAGCTCACAGTCATGCTATCCCATACCAAAACAGCGAAGGATTACAGGTATAATCACCAAACAATCATCTTCTCCATTTTTATTAACTACCATGCTCTCTGAGTTGATCAAAGAACCATTGGCTTTGATACCACATTGACGGGCAAAAACAAAAGAGCATGCTTGAATGAAAAAAAAACAGAGGAAAAAAAAACCACAAGTCTTAAAGGTCGCATGGAAGAGTTAAGATCATACTTTTGCGCGCTTTAAACCTACTAGGTTGAGTAGGAGTGGATTGAACGACAGGAATTGCTTCGCCTTGCCCACTTGAAGAAGCTTCTGGTTGAAAACCCGCTAGCCTCCTACTTCGCCTTGTTTGCATGAACGCTAAGTGTTTCAGCTCTCAGAATATGCCACTGCCCAACCTCTAGTCGGTGAATACAACGGTGAAGAAGAATGGTCTCAAGTCTCCTTGGTTCTCTTGCTATTGGTTAGCAAAGCTCCAAGAAGAACAAACAGAGGTGAGGAGACGTGAGAGAGAGAGAGAGTTGCGTGACTCTTGTTGTTGTTAGGGAGATTAGGGTTTTTCTTTTTTCAGAGACTTGTTTATTGGTTAGCCAAAACTAGGTCTCTGATTATCTGATAAACATTTCCCCGGGATATCATATTTCAAACACCCGGATGTTATCCTGAGAATAAGTTTGGCTTAATTCTAAACTCATCTGAACTGTATCTAGAAAAAATCCTACGGTCCAAGCTATTGGGCCGAAATAATATTTATTATTTTTCTTGGACCCGAAAGACCCAAAATAATAAACATTAATTATTTATTTTCTGGACTTATATAAATAACCCAATAAATAATTAATGAGCTCAAATGAACCAAAATAATTAATCTTCAATTATTTATTTCTTGGGCTTATATAAATAACCCAATAAATAATTAAACGTTAATTATTTCTCTTAATTTAAGCCCATGTTAATTTCCTAATTATTCATACTGGACCTAGGCCCTGAATAATTAATTAACCAATTAAACCAGATAATTAATTTCTCTCACCTCCTATTTTTATTTATTTATTTTATTTCAGTCTAATAATAAATTAGACATCCTGAATAAAATAAAATAAACTAAAATCCCCTTGAACTGAGACCAATTCCTCAACTCAAAATTAATTAGGACTTACGGGCTATTCCGAGGACCAAAAAGACACTTCGCCTTGGCTGCTAAAATGACCAAAATACCCTGTTATATAAATAGCTGTATTTTACATTTTAAATATTTTCTAATATCACCATAAGAAAATATTGACCCCAAGGACAATGCTGCATTAGCAAAGTCTCCGACCTACAGGTGAAATGACTAAAATACCTCTCTACACATCGCCGTACATTTAGAGAGGAAGAAGTGTACTAACATCCCTCTTAATGACATCTACCATCCTTAGGCTTCTAGTCCAATGATCCACGACTTCCTGAAATGTTTCCGCTTTCCAAGGGAGTTACGAGTCATGTTTCCCAGGGCTCTGGACATTTTAGACTATTCGGACAACCACAATGGGCGATATAGTGTAGAAACTATCTTGTACAAGTCTATCTTAACTAACTAGTTACATATACCTAATACACAAGTATATTGGTTCTACTATAGAACCTCAACTATAGCATATCAAAGCATATGCTTCCAGCTTCGTCAGACCATCAACTCATACTCAAGTCGTAGAGTACTAGTCCATACTGTAGCGGTAGTAGTCTAGGTTTCTATCATATAGTACTTTTAGAAACCACTACTACAGGTCATGTTCTACGTATTCGAAATACGCTTATATCATAAAGCGAGTGGACTATTCACTGGCTAAAGGTAAGCCATTCCCCATTTGGAATTCATAACATAATAACCTAAACATGATGAGATTCCCAGTCTCATCAATAGGTTAAGAACAAATGTTTATGTGTTAAATAACCCGTGATCCATATCTTACTGTGAAAGACCACAATTCATATGGATCACTTATTTAAACACAATGGGACTGTTCCGAACGAAATTGTGCACAAACAAAAAGTAAATTCACAAATAATTTTTGAAAATAAATTCTTTTATTAAAATATTCGATTTTACATCAGCAACCTAGTCTAAGAAGGCATACAATCCAACAGATAGGCTAGTGGTACTAGTTTCGAAGAGCAAGAGTGAGTCTTCTAGCAGGAGGCCACCTCCAGAAGATAAACTCAACTTGAAGAAGCGACAGTACTACTTAATCAGGTTGTCCGTGCTAGCATGTTGGTCCATGTGGATATTGTTGATCCAGATTGGACAACCGGAATGTTGGGTGTAGAGATGGAGGAGTATCTCACCTAGCGGGTGGATCCCCCACTGCCCATTGTTGAAAGAATACATTGAGAAGCTATCATGGTGGTAACCATGATATAGATTGTGTTACTATATTGTTGAATCATTTACTAATCCCTACTTAATGAATTATGAATATGATGAAATGATGATTTATTATGAACTGTTTTGGATTTATTGAGCAAGGCTCATTTGTATAACTGTTATTGATGAAATTGACTTGCAAACACGATTTTGTGATTTGGATAAACTTACATACACAAAGTGGTTTCAATTGACATTTGCAGACATGAGATTTATTGAGACGTCAATCTCACACATTTTATATCATGATTTCAGGAGATTGCTTATACTAAGTAAGGTGAAGCGTTAAGAGATGAACTCCAGTTATTTATTTATTTATGTTTTGAATTTATTTCAAGAGATGTTTGTTAGTTTTGATTTTTCAGACTTGTATAAGTTTTGCTTCCGGATGTAATGAAATTATTCCTTTAATTTTATTTAGCACATTTTTTTTATTTGTACCTCGTTATAAAGACCTCTGGTCCTTTGGATAGGGCGACATCCTGCCCTATCTAGGTACCTGGGTTGTAGGGTGTTACATAATTTGTTCCGTCGTTGCGTGAAAAATCTCTTCTTGCGAAGGTGCACCCATATCCAATCGCTCCGTTCAAATGACACTTTTTTTCCTTCCTTGATTACGCTTATGGACGATCTCTTTATTGCATTTTGTAATGGTTGCTTTCACCTTCTCATGGAGTGCCTTCACCATCTCCGCCTTCTTAGCTCCATCGAGGTTCAACCGTTCACCTATAGGCAAAGGAATCAAATTTAATGGAGTTAGAGGATTAAAACCATATACAATTTCAAAAGGAGAATAAGAAGTGGTATAGTGAATAGCCCTATTGTAAGCAAACTCAATGTGTGGCAAGCACTCCTCCCAATTTTTCAAGTTCTTTTTGAGTATGGTCTGCAAGAGTTAGGTTAGTGTCCGGTTGACTACCTCCGTTTGGGGATGACAAGCTATGGAAAACAAGAGATTAGTATCAAGTTTGTTCCATAATACTTTCCAAAAGTGGCTAAGGAATTTAGTATCCCTAACCGAGACAATAGTCCTTGGAATCCCTCTGTAATATATGACGCATCATTAGTCTTGGAACAAGCCACAAAATGCGCCATTTTAGAGAATCAATCAACAATCACAAATATGGAGTCCTTACCCCCCTTGAACCTAGGCAATCCCAAGATGAAATCCATTGAAATATCAACCCAAGGCACATTGGGTGTGGGCAAAGAAGTATAAAGACCATGCGGAAGAGATTTAGACTTAGTTCGCCTACAAATAAGGCATTGAGAACAATGTCCCTCCACATTCTTTCTCATTTTTGGCCAAAAGAAATACTCCTTAAGAATGGCTAAGGTCTTTGCAACACCAAAATACCCCATTAGTCCCCTACTATGGGCCTCTCTAACTAGCAACACCCTAATAAAACCCTTTGGCACACAAAGCCTTGTATCCCTAAATAAGAAACCATCATGCCTATAATATTTAACAAATGCACTTTTCTCATAAGCATGGAAAATATCCCAAAACTCCTCATCATCAACATACAATTTTTTTACAAATTCAAAACCAAGAAGTTTAGCATCCAAGAAGTTTAGTAGGGCATACCTTTGAGAAAGTGCATCCACTACCATATTTTCCTTATCCTTCTTGTATTGAATGGCATATGGAAATGTCCTAATAAACTCCATCCACCTTGCATGCCTCTTGTTCAAATTTTGTTGGTTCTTGAGGTGTTTAAGGGTCTCATGGTCGGTATGAATGACAAACTTTCTTGGCAAAAGGTAGCGTTGCCAATATTCTAAGGTCCTCATCAAGGCAAAAAGCTCTTTGTCATAGGTAGAATAATTGAGGGCCGCCCCAGACAATTTCTCACTAAAATATGCAATGGGTTTTCTTTCTTTGGTCAAGATCGCACCTATTTCCACCACACTTGCTTCACACTCTATCTCAAAAGCCTTCTCAAAATTAGGAAGAATAAGAATTGGAGCTTGGCTCAATTTGTCTTTGAGGGCTTAAAAGGCTTGTTGTTGGGCTTCCTCCCACCTATATCCCATCTTTTTCTTTACCACTTTGGTTAGAGGGGCTGCTATAGTGCTAAAATTTTGGATGAACCTCCTATAGAAGCTAGCTAGTCCATGGAAACTACGGACTGTTGGGATTCGTGGACTCCTAAACGCGGAAAACATCTACGAATCCCTCCCGAGGACCCAAGTAAACGATTAAGAAGATGTAAACGATTAAGAGTTACCTCTGGTTGCTGTAATCGAAATCATTCGATTCTGGTTGCGCTGTTGTACGTTCGACCCGAACAATCACCAGACGCTGCAGTATGCGAACGTCCTCTACGGATACACACCGCGAACTCACTCGATACCCGGGGAGTGCTAGCGCCTAGGGTTTGAGAGGTTTTTTTCTTTCTCTGGTAGAGAATGGCACGAATGTTCTCAACCGAAAAATTGGACTATCGAAAGACGGCTAGGGTTTTCTTAAAAAACCCTCGAACCTCTTGGAGTCCAACCCTAATCATATCTTATCATATTCTAATTTAAATTCAAATTAAATTAAAGCTGATATGATAAGATTACTGCCATTATCTCGGTAATTTAACTAATTATTTTACCGAGTCGATTCTTATAATCCGGATATCATCCAGATTCATCGAACTCGGTCACCGGAAAAATAACCTAACAAGTTCGCTTATTGTGTGACCCTATAGGTTCATTTAACACTGGCAGCGTGCCTAAATCGTATTTAAATGGCCCACAAGTTATAAGCGGTTTCTAGCAAAACATTATAACTATCCAGGTTAAATGAAGATCGGTGATCTCTTTGAACCAAACCATAATTTTATATTTAGTCCTTTTGTCACACGATATCCGGATTAAGCATAAGGCACGGAGCATGTCATCCTTATTAAGCTTAATCAATTATTTCTTGATTTCATAGTAGACTGTTCAAACAAATGATATCAATATCTTAGATTGATATATTTGAGCACGACCATGCATTTTTAACAGTCTAACTTATCAAGGGGCCCATGGATATCTCTCCCATAATTGAGAGGGACAAATTCCTTCACAATCAATCATATTCCTCTCCTTGATTTATTTTATATCCAACAGTAGTCTAATTTATTATCTAGTTGAAGACAACTTTAGACAATGTCAAAATATAGAATTTATCAAGTAAGAAACTATGATGAATTTAGGTCGAAGGACTTTCAATATTATTATGGCTAGAAAGTACTTATGACATATTCCATGAAGTACTCTCACAGTGGGTCATGTCCAATACAATGTTCTCTAACATTTATTTATGTCTTGACTCGATATCACAAATATCCATGGCCAGTAAAACATAGCCATCAAGTCACAAACATACTAATCTTAATTTATTATTATTCCAATAATAATAATCGATCAGGGACAGTTTTAGAATAGTCATTGTATTCATTGTAGGGTTTTACTATCAAGTCACGTACTTGATGACCAACAAAACAAAATTCACTATTCATGAAAAGGAAAGCCTCATATTATTATATAAAACATAATGACAATTGTATAAGTACAAATTGACTCTAGGGCATATCCCTAACAGTCGGACTTGGGTAATGGTGGTAAGGATTGGCCAATCTTGGATGGCTTTCACTTTTTCCTCATCAACCTCAATCCTTTTGGCACTCACAACATACCCAAGGAATGTAATCCTCTCCAAACAAAAAGAGCATTTCTCAAGATTAGCATACAATCTCTCCCTTCGGAGGGCAACAAGCACACTTTGAATATGATTCAAATGATCGACATATGATTTGCTATAAATTAATATATCATCAAAGTACACAACAACAAATTTTCCATTGAATTCCCTCAAAACATAGTGCATTAATCGCATGAAAGTACCTAGGAGCATTAGACAATCCAAATGGCATGACTAGATACTCATACAACCCTTGTTTAGTTTTAAAAGGCATTTTCCATTCATTCCCTTCTCTTATTCTAATTTGGTGATAACCAGATTTCAAATCAATTTTAGAGAGAATGCACGCACCAAATAGCTCATCAAGCAAGTCATCTAGCCTAGGAATGGGATAGCGGTATTTTATCGTGATGTTGTTGATAGCGCGACAATCCACATACATACGCCATGTCCCATCCTTTTTGGGCACCAAGAGAACCGGAACTGCACATGGGCTTAGGCTCTCTCGCACATGTCCCTTCTCAAGCAATGCCTCTACTTGCTTTTGAAATTCCTTGGACTCCTCTGGATTGCTTTGATATGCCGGTCGGTTGGGGATGATGGTTTCGGGGACAAAGTCGATTTGATGCTCAATTCCTCTTATGGGTGGTAGTCCTCCGGGCACCTCATTTGGAAAAACGTCTTCAAACTCTTGAAGAATGGCTGCAATTTTATTAGGCAAAGACAATGTAGAATCATTAGTAGAAAATAAGAACCTTTGTATAAAAGAAGAATAACCGGTTCCTTAGCTTCTATAGCCTCTATGACCTTACTTTCTTTTGCAAAGAAATTCACTCTTTTTTTACCTCCCATCTCTTGTTCTTGCTCACTCCTATCCTTAATTGTCAAAGGTACTTGTTTGTCCATCCTCTATCTCAACTCTTTTTCTCTCATTTCTTATTCTTTCCTCTCAATTTCTTATTTTTACTTAACATCTTGCGTTCCTTTCTTCTTTTCTTTCTCCTTCATGATTCTTTGATCTTTATTCACCTCACTAGGGGCCATGGGGATGAGGATAAACTTAGTTCCCTCTTTGAGTAGGGAATAAGTATTCTTTCTTCCATCATGCTTTACATGCCTATCGTATTGCCAAGGCCTCTGATGAGACTCCACTTTATCACGGAGGACAATGACCGATGACAAGAGTTAGGTCCAAGAATCTTCAAGATGATTTTCAATTGATCATCACAACATACTTGAGGATGAAAGAGGATTAGAAAGTTGAGGAAGCTAGCCAAGAGTTCATATTGATGACCATCCACGAAGGACCCCAACAAAAACTTAAACCGGTAGCAAAGGTAGACGAAACTTGACTAAGGGCAGCTTTCCAAAGGACAGCTGGCGCCGGCTCCAAGCAGCCAAACCGGTGCCGACTCCATTTTGTCCAACAGCACCTCAATCACAACATGAACCGGCTTGAAGACAGATCCAAACCGGCGTCGGCTGTGATGTCCAAATCGGCACCGGCTTCTCCCTAGACAGCCGTCGACTGTTCCGCGTTTTAATACTTTTCTCCAGTTTTCTTCACTTTTAATTGCTTGTAAAATTTATTATGACCCAAAAACTGTAATAAAATTTTAGGGATTACTTAGTTAGGGTTAAGATAGTATAAATAGCACCTTAAATGATTTGACAAGATAATACACTTTACTTTAATTCAAATTTGAGAAGAGAATTTTGAAAGGTCTTAACCTCCTTGTTCATCTTGTTCAAGACCAAGTTAAAGGATTAGTCCTCCTTTTGTAAGAGTTTATAAATCTTTTGGATAATCCAATGTTGTTTTCTTTGAATGGGTCTTAGTTGTTTTATTCTTCTAAGGTTTGTTTGAAATCCAATATTTGTGTGCCTATTTTCTCTATTCTATTTGTCCTTATTTGCCTTTGTTACTTCAAGGATATTGGGGTGAGATTATAGTAGAACTTTCTACTCATCTTGAGAGTCTTTGAGGTTTTGTTCTTCAAGGGTTTGAAAGAGTATAGGTAGTTATTTAGTTTTCTCCTTTTTTATCACAAGAATCTCTATTTTTGTTCCTTTGAGTGGAGCTGAAACATATCAAACAAAAAAAACACCCACAACACCAAGAAAAAGCCACATAAGATTTGTATCAAAGAGTTTGGTATCAAAGTAAGGAAAAGTTTGATTCCTATCAAAGCTTGAAAGTAAGAAAAAGAGCCTAAAAGAACAAACACGAGCGTGGAGTAATCAACCTTGAGAGCTAACACGCAAGAAAGAGCAATGAGGATCTATTTTTCTTTCTAATCTTTTTGTGGTTGTAGGTATAAACAAGCAAATATCCCATCACAATGGCCTATGAACAAGAGAACTCTAGGTCTAATCCAAGTGGACCTAGTAGACCTTAAAATGATCAAATTGATGGTAGGGGTTTGCGTGAGGACTTGCAAGCTATGATGCAAATTATGCAAAATGAATTTCAAAACATGATAAGGGAATTGATAAATCATCTTGTGCGATCTTCTACCATTGCACAAATGAGAAGCTAAGAGCGATTTGAAGTGCCTAGTCTAAGGATGAGGGATGGTGATGCCCATACTCCTCCGTTATATGCCCAATAAGGGGAAGAGTGGGATGAACATTCAATTGGGAGATTCCAACAAGCTTTTATGAGAGGAGTGAGACATAGCTTGAGAGAAGGACGAGGAAGGGGCCAAGGAAAGAATAGAGGGATTAACATAAGGGGGTTAGAAAGAGAATTTGAGGGAGTTGATGAGTGGTATGAGGGGGAACAAGTTGAGGCATTTGGGGAACAACATAGAGGATGGGGTAATAGAGGAGGGAGGAGAGAAGGTAATGATGTGGAGAGGGAGTTGAGTCATATTAAGTTGAAAGTATTCACATTCTATGGTAAGAGTAACCCCGAAGCATATTTTGAGTGGGAGAGCAAAATGGAATTATTCCTAGAGAGTCATACCTATAGTAAGAGGTCCAAAGTGAGGTTGGCTATCTTGGGATTTTCAGAGTATGCTTTGGTATGGTGGGAGCAAGTTAGTGCTCAAATGAGACAAATGAGAGTGGAAACCGTGGCTAGTTGGAATTTGTTGAAAGACATGATGGGGGTAAGGTTTATTTCACACCATTACTACAATGATCTTTACCAAAGGCTCCAATCACTCAAGCAAAGGAACAAGAGTGTGGAAGGTTACCATAAGGAGATGGAAGTTATGTTAATGAGAGCTCAAATCCATGAAGATCCTAGAGCAACAAGAGCAAGGTTTTTGGGAGGATTAAATAGGAAGATTGCTAATTTGGTGGAATTGCACCCTTATAATCGATCGAAGGATATGGCACATACTGCTATAAAGATTGAGAGGCAATTAAAGAGGAGGGCAATTACTAGACCATCACTTGTAAATCCCAACATTTTTAGCAAGTTGCCAATTGAGAAGGATGAAGCCCCTAAGCCATTCCAAAGGGACTTCTACAAGTCTAGAGAGGATTGAAAACCTAGGGAATGATGGAACAAGGACAATGAAAAAGTCATAGAGAGCCCACAAAGAAATAGGGATATCAAATGTTTTAAGTGTCTTGGATATGGACATACTTCCCATGAGTGTCCAAACAAAAGAACGATGTATACTAACCCCTATGGTGAGGTCTCCACCGACGATGAAGAAGAGGGCAAAAGGTATCAAGGAGACCAAAAAGGAAAAAGGGATGAGGAGAGTGATGAGGGAAAAGTTGTTGGTCAAGAATACTCATTAGTGGGAGTCAAAAGAAGGTCATTGAGTTCATAAGCCATTGAGGATCAAGACTACCAACAAAGAGAGAATATTTTCTATACTAGGTGTCTAATCAACAAGACTCCTTGTAGTGTCATTGTAGATAGTAGGAGTTGTACTAACGTGATTACTGCAAACTTGGTTGAAGAGTTAGATATGAGTTGGATTAAACACCCCAAGTCCTACAAATTATAATGGTTGAACGATAGTAGGGAAATGAGAGTAAACAAGCAAGTGTTGGTGTCTTTTGAAATGGGGAAGTACAAGGATGATGTACTATGTGATATAGCACCCATGCAAGCGGGTCACTTACTACTAGGGAGGCCTTGGCAATATGATAAGCATGTAAAACATGATGGGAAGAAGAACACTTATTCCCTACTCAATGATGGAACTAAGTTTACCCTCACCCCCATGGCCCCTAGTGAGGTGAACAAAAATCAAAGAATTATGAAGGAGAAAGAAAAGAAAAAGAGAGCATAAGAAGTAAAGCAAAAGTAAGAAATTGAGAGGAAAGAACAAGAGAGAAAAGAAAAAGAGTTGAGAGAGAGGTTGAACAAACAAGTGCCTTTGACAATCAAGGATAGGAGTGAGTAAGGACAAGAGAGGGGAGGTAAGAGAAGAATGAATTTCTTTGCAAAAGAAATGGAGGTCATAGAGGCTATAGAAGCTAAGGAACCAGTTATTCTTCTTTTATGCAAAGGTTCTTATGTTTCTACTAATGATTCCACATTGTCTTTGCCTCATAAAATTGCAGCTATTCTTCAAGAATTTGAAGACGTTTTTCCAAATGAGGTGCTCGGAGGACTACCACCCTTGAGCGGAATTAAGCATCAAATCGACTTTGTGCCCGAAGTCATCATCCCCAACCGATCGGCATATATAAGCAACCCGGAGGAATCCAAGGAGTTGCAAAAGCAAGTGGAGGCATTACTTGAGAAGGGACATGTGAGAGAGAGCTTAAGCCCATGTGCGGTTCCGGTTCTCTTGGTACCTAAAAAAAATAGATATGGCGTATGTGCGTGGATTGTCGTGCTATCAACAACATAATGGTAAAATACCGCTATCCCATTCCTAAGCTAGATGACTTGCTTGATGAGCTATTTGGTGCATGCATTTTCTCAAAAATTGATTTGAAATCCGGTTATCACCAAATTAGAATAAGAGAAGGGGATGAATAAAAAATGCCTTTTAAAACTAAACAAGGGTTGTATGAGTGGGTAGTCATGCCCTTTGGATTGTCTAATGCTCCTAGTACTTTCATGCGATTAATGCACCATGTTTTGAGGGAATTTATTGAAAAATTTGTTGTTGTGTACTTTGATGATATATTAATCTATAGCAAATCATATGTGGATCATTTGAATCATATTCAAAGTGTGCTTGTTGCCCTCCGAAAGGAGAGATTGTATGCTAATCTTGAGAAATGCTCTTTTTGTTTGGAGAGGATTACATTCCTTGGGTATGTTGTGAGTGCCAAAGGGATTGAGGTTGATGAGGGAAAAGTGAAAGCCATCCAAGATTGGCCAACTGCTACCACCCTTACCCAAGTACGTAGTTTCCATGGGCTAGCTAGTTTCTATAGGAGGTTCATTCAAAATTTTAGCACTATAGCAACCCCTCTAACCGAAGTGGTAAAGAAAAGGGTGGGATTTAGGTGGAAGGAAGCCCAACAACAAGCTTTTCAAACCCTCAAAGACAAATTGAGCCAAGCTCCAATTCTTATTCTTCCCAATTTTGAGAAGGCTTTTGAGATAGAGTGTGATGCAAGTGGGGTGGGAATAGGTGCGGTCTTGACCCAAGATAGAAAACCCATTGCATACTTTAGCGAGAAATTGTCCGGGACAGCCCTCAACTATTCTACCTATGACAAAGAGCTATTTGCCTTGGTAAGGACCGTAGAATATTGGCAACACTACCTTTTGCCAAGAGAGTTTGTCATCATACCGATCATGAGACCTTTAAACACCTCAAGAGCCAACAAAATTTGAACAAGAGGCATGCAAGGTAGATGGAGTTTATTGGGACATTTTCATATGTCATTCAATACAAGAAAGATAAGGAAAATGTGGTAGCGGATGCACTATTTAGAAGGTATGCACTCTTCAACTTTTTGGAAGCTAAACTTCTTGGTTTTGAATTTGTGAAAGATTTGTATGTTGATGATGAGGTGTTTGAGGATATTTTCCATGCCTATGAGAAAGGTGCATTTGCTAAATATTATAGGTATGATAGTTTCTTGTTTAGGGAGGCAAGGCTTTGTGTGCCAAAGGGTTCTATTAGGGTGTTACTAATTAGGGAAGCCCATAGTGGGGGACTAATGGGGCATTTTGGTGTTACAAAAACCTTAGGCATCCTTAAGGAACATTTCTTTTGGCCAAAAATGAGAAAGGATGTGGAGAGACATTGTTCTCAATGCATTATTTGTAGGCGAGCTAAGTCTAGATTCCTTCCACATGGTTTTTATACTCCTTTACCTACACCTAATGTGCCTTGGGTTGATATTTCAATGGATTTCATCTTAGGATTATCTAGGTTCAAGGGGGTAAGGACTCCATATTTGTGATTGTTGATCGATTCTCTAAGATGGCTCATTTTGTGACTTGTTCCAAAACTAATGATGCATCATATATTACAGATTTATTCTTTAAGAAAGTGGTGAGACTGCATGGGATTCCAAGGACTATTGTCTCGGCTAGGGATACTAAATTCCTTAGCCACTTTTGGAGAGTTTTATGGAACAAACTTGGTACTAATCTCTTATTTTCCACAACTTGTCATCATCAAACGGACAGACAAACTGAGGTGGTCAACCGAACACTTACCCAACTTTTACGAACCATGATCAAGAAGAACTTGAAAAATTGGGAGGAGTACTTACCACACATTGAGTTTGCTTACAATAGGGCTATTCACTCTACCACTTCTTATTCTCCTTTTGAAATTGTATATGATTTTAATCCTCCAATTCCTTTAGATTTTATTCCTTTGCCTATAGGTGAACGGGTGAACTTTGAGGGAGCTAAGAAGGCAGAAATGGTGAAAGTACTCCATGAGAAGGTGAAAGAAATCATTGCAAAACGCAACGAAGAGATCGTCCATAAGCGCAATCAAAGAAGGAAAAAGGTGACATTTGAGCTGGGCGATTGGGTATGGGTGCATCTTCACAATGAGAGATTCCTCACACAACGACGAAGCAAACTAGACCCAAGGAGGGATGAACCATTTCAAGTTCTTGTCAAAGTTAGAGATAATGCTTAAAAGATAGATCTAAATGATGAGTATCATGTTAGTGCCACTTTTAATGTTAGTGACCTCTCTCCCTTTGATGTAGATGATGGCGATGATTCGAAGACGAATCCTTTTCAAGAAGGGGGAGATGATGAGATTCCATTTCATCATGGAGGACAAGGACCGATGACAAGAGCTAGGTCCAAGAAGCTTCAAGATGATTTTCAATTGATCATCAAACTATGCTTGAGGATGAAAAAGGATTAGAAGGTTGAGGAAGCTAGCCAAGAGTTCATGTTGATGAACATCCACGAAGGACCCCAACAAGAACTCAAACCGGTAGCAAAGGCAGACGCAACTTGATCAAGGACGGTTTTCCAGAGAACAGCTGGTGCCGGCTCCAAGCAGCCAAACCAACGCCGGCTCCATTCTATCTAATAGCACCTCAATCACAACATGAACCGGCTCGAAGACAGATCTAAATCAGTGCCGACTGTGATGTCCAATCCGGTGCCGGCTTCCCCCTGGACAACTATCGACTGTTCCGCGTTTTAATACTTTTCTCCGATTTTTTTCACTTTTAATTGCTTGTAAAGATTTATTATGACCCAAAAACTGTAATAGAACTTCAGGGATTACTTAGCTAGGGTTAGGATAGTATAAATAACACCTTAAGTGATTTGATAAGATTATACACTTCACTTTAATTCAAAATTGAGAAGAGAATCTTGAAAGGCTCTAGCCTCCTTGTTCATCTTGTTCAAGACCAAGCTAAAGGGTTAGTCCTCCTTTTATAAGAGTATATAAATCTTTTGGATAATCCAATGTTTTTTTCTTTGAATGGGTCTTAGTTGCTTTATTCTTCTAAGGTTTGTTTGAAATCTAATATTTGGATGCATATTTTCTCTATTCTATTTGTTCTTTTTGCTTTTGTTGCTTCAAGGATATTGGGGTGAAATTATAGTAGAACTTTCTACTCATCTTGAGGGTCTTTGAGGCTTTATTTTTCAAGGGTTTGAAAGAGTGTAGGTAGTTATTTGGTTTTTTCCTTTTTGGTTACAAGAATCTCTGCTTTTGTTCCTTTGAGTTGAGCTGAAACATAGCCAACAAAAAAAAAACACCCACAATACTAAGAAAAAGCCACACAAGATTCATATAAGCCTCCTTAGGAGCAAGTGACCTGCTTGCATGGGTACCAGATCACATAGCACATCGTCCTTGTATTTCCCCATCTCAAAAGACACAAAAATTTGTTTGTTTACTCTCATTTCCCCGCTATCATTCAACCATTGTAATTTGTAGGGTTTGGGGTATTTAATCTAACTCATGTCCAATTCCTTAACTAAGCTTGCACTAATCATGTTAGTTCAACTACCACTATCCACAATGATACTAAAAGGAATCTTGTTGATTAGACACTTAGTGTAAAAAATGTTCTCTCTTTATTGGTGATCTTGATCCTCAATGGCTTGTGAATTCAATAACCTTCTTGTACTCCCACCAAAGAGTATTCTTGACCAACTACTTTTTCTTCATCACTTTCCTCATTTCCATTTTCCTCTTAGTCTCCTTGGTACCTTTCTCCCTCTTCTTTTTTGTCGGTACGTAGAAACCTCACCATAGGGATTAGTATACATCATTCTCTTACTTGGACACTTATGGGAAGTATGTTCATATCTAAGACACTTAAAACATTTGACATCCCTATTCCTTTGTAGCCTCTCCGTGGCTTTTCCCTTGTCCTTGTTCTATCCTTCCCTAGGTTTCCAATCCTCTCTAGGTTTTCAAGCCTCCCTTGGTTTGTTGAAGTCCCTTTAGAATGGCTTAGGGGCTTCATCCTTCTTAGTTGGCACATTGCTAGTAATGTTGGGGTTTGGAAGTGGTGGTCTAGTAAATGCCCTCCTCTTTAATTGCCTCTCAATCTTCATAGCGGCATGTACCATATCCTCCAATTGATCATAGGGATGCAATTCTACCAAATTGGCAATTTTCCTATTTAATCCTTCCAAGAACCTTGCTCTTGTTGCTCTAGGATCTTTATTGATTTGAGCTCTCATCAATATTACTTCCATCTCTTTATGGTAATCTTTCACACTTTTGTTCCCTTACTTGAGTGATTGGAGCCTTTGGAAAAGATCATTATAGTAATGGTGTGGTATAAACCTTACTCTCATCATATCTTTCAACAAATTCTAACTAGCCACGGTTTTCACTCCCATTTATCTCATTTGAGCACTAATTGTTGGGTATCTCAGGCTCGTATCGTATACGACACAGCGAAAAATAAAACGAGATACCTTCCCAGGACCTATCTATGTGTGGAAAATAAGACATAAAGAGACTAAAGGTAACAACTTTTTACCTTTAGGTGATCGTCCGAAGAACAAAATTTTCTTCTTCGAGTTAAGGCGCGATCCAGCAATCCTCGTGATCAACCTCTACATGAGTTGAATGTCTAACCACTATAATTGCATTGTGTGATTATTTCTAATAGTAATCCACATAGAAAATACATTCAAGCACCAAAATTTTCTGTACTAGCAGAAACAATAATGGCTGCTAGGGTTCTCTTGTTTTCAGCAAAACGAGAGGGAGAGAGAAGAAGGGAAAACGTGTGACTTGGTTGGGGATTTCGTGTATTTCATCAGTTAGGGTTTTCGTGTGTTATATCTACTATATATCACACGAAATTTCCTTCCCAAAACTAAGAATTCTAATTCTTTTAGAATTCTCTAATTGTAATTGGAAACATCAGGTTCTTACAATTACAACTTGGGCCACAAATTATAACTAATTATAATTTGTCCACAACAACTTCTCTTTCTCTCAATTAACTCCACTATGTTATCAAATAACATCTTGAGTATATAATCATCCATTGTGTATGACATATTAGGTTTCCCAGTCAATTAGTAGAAAACATGAACTAATCCAAACGTCTTTGAGATTAATAATCCATAATTAATTAGAATTAATCTTATTAATTCTAATCAAGATTGGTTTATTAATTTATCAATTAATAAACCCATATTCCCATATCATGAGCGGTATCTAGCAACACATCATGACCGCCTAAGAGTCCAGTAAGTCAAGTGGCTTGACATGAACCCTTCAATAACAAATTTCAGTGCAATTAACTCCTTTCACCATACAATATCTCATTCGGTTTGGAGTATGGAATTAGTGCCAACTCCCCCCAGAAATAATTCTGGCCCGAATACTATAGTACTTGTACCAGGAACCTACTACTCTAGATGTGTATTAATTGGAACTATTTTCAATACACAATTGCCTTGGCCAAGGACTTTCGAGTAGTAATTCCTACAAGTGGCCGTGAAATATTCGCCCATACTATTAGGAGTGGTGAATCCTTTATTAACCATCTCAACTACTTTCGTTTACCTCACAATGTACCTAATATCCATCCCATAGGCGGTCCTCGATCGAGCTCCGGATATTGGAATCAAAGTACAAGGCTCAGCAAATAAAGTACCTTGGAGATCTCAAGTCTAAGATACTTACACGTTTGCTATATTGAGATTATATCACTGGCACTAAATAGTTATCCATGTGATTATCTCAAAGTTAGGTCATCCAATGAACTTGTTCCATTAACAAGCATCCATGTGTTAATTTTGAGTATCTCAATACTCAATGTTATAAGAACCACCGCCTGATCAAATCAAGAAGTCTAACACATGCTAGTCTTAAGGCATTAATGATGTCTTGTCTCATTAATACTATGACTAAGGACTATTTAAGTACCAATACCATCCAGTGTAGTAGGAATCTCATATCATGATCTCTATCATGATTTTCTTAACACAGTGTTGTACTAGGGACTTTATCGAACAGTTATATTACTTAAAGTAAACAAAAGAAACTATAAGATAAATAATACATTTTATTAAAAGAAAATGCATCATATACAATGTACAAGTGATTGCCTTTAGGGTATAACACTAACACTAACTTGCTCCCACCATACCAAAGCATACTCCAAAAATTCCAAAATAGCCAACCTCACTTTTGACATCTCACTATAGGTATGACTGTCTAGGAATATCTCCATCTTGCTCTCTCATTCAAAATAAGTTTCGGGGTCACTCTTACCATAGAATATGGGCACCTTCAGTTTAATGTGGTTCAACTCCCTCTCCTCTTTATTTCCTTCTCTCATTCCTTCTCTATTGCCTCATCCTATGATGTTCCCCAAATACTTCAACTTGTTACCCCTCATACTATTCATCAACTTCCTCAAATTCTCTTTCTAACCCCCTTAAGTTGTTTTCACCATTCTTTCCTTAGCCCCAACCTCGTCCTCCTCTTAAACCATGTCTTCCCCCTCTCATAGGAGCTTGTTGGAATACCCTAATAGAGTGCTCATCCCACTCTTCCCCTTATTGAGCATTTAACGGAGGAGTATGGATATCACCATCCCTCATCCGTGAGCTAGGTACTTCAAATTATTTTTGGCCTCTCCTTTGTGCAACGGTACAAGATTGTCCAAGATGATTTATCAATTCCCTTGTTATGTTTTGGAACTCACTTTGCATAGTTCTCATCATAGCTTGCAAGTTTTCACGCAAACCCCTAGCATCAATTTATTCTTCTTGAGGTCTTCTAGGGCCACTTGGATTAGGCCTAGAGATCTCTTGATTATGGGCCATGATGATGGAATATTTACTTACTTATACCTGTAAAATAAAAGAGATTAGGAAGAAAATAATTCCTTACTTCGCTTCCTTGGTGTTGGCTCTCAAGGATTGGTCACTCCACACTCGTGTTTGCTCTCTTAGGCTCTTTTAGTAATAGGCTCACCCTCTTGTCTTTTTCTCAATACTCAAGCCTATTTATTCAATTCCAATTCTCCACAATGGCTAAAGTTTTAGTCCAACTTAGTGAATCACATAAATCAAAAGAATTTTTCAATTAGGGGGTCTTAGGGAAATTTCAACAAACACTTGTTGGGCATCTCAAGCAAACAAGTTTTAATTCAAAAATTTCAAGAAATGTGGACTCAATTAACACAAGAACAAACACTTAGATGCACAAGGAAACACTTCTAACCAAGAAACAAACAAGAATTATCAAGAACAAAGAAACAAGAACAATTAGAACTAGGATTATGAAGGACAAGATGATCACAAGTGTGCACTAGTAAAGTTGAGTTCTATGAGTATGGAATTCAACAATAGAGTGATATACTAAGTCCCAATATCCCAAGGAATGAAAATTAAGAATCAAAGTTTCCAACTGTAGCAAAAAACATTCTCATTGAACATTTATGAAACACCTTGGTTGCAATCCCGTCACATAAGAACAACCAACATTTTCACTCATATTCAAGCCAAATTTCACCGCAAACACAAAAAAAATTTGTTCCCAAGGATTATATTAATATCAAGGAGCAATTTCCCAAGAGAAAAATCAAGAAATAGCAAAAATTTCATGACTTTTTTGGAGTATGTTTTTGAGTTACGAGATTTTCTCTGTTTTCCTCTTCTTCAACTTTGTAGGGCTCATTTTTCTTACTTTCAAGCTTTGATTGGAATCAAGATTTTCCTTACTTTGATACCAAACTCTTTGATACGAATCTTGTGTGGCTTTTCTTGGTGATGTGGGTGTTTTAACTGGCTATGTGTTCAGCTCAACTCAAAGGGACCAAAACAGAGATTCTTCTAGAGACAAAAGGAAAAAGTGAAATAACAATCTATCCTCTATCAAACCCTTAAAGAACTAAGCTTCAAAGACCCTCAAGTAAAGTAGAAAGTTCTACTATAATCTTACCCCAATATCCTTGAAGCAACAAAGGCAAATAAGAACAAATAGAATAGAGAAAATAGGCACCAAAATATTGGAATTTAAATAAACCTTAGAAGAACGAAATAACTAAGACCCATTCAAAGAAAACAACATTGGATTATCCAAAAGACTTATAGACTCATTCATAAGGAGGACTAACCCTTAAATATGGTCTTGAACAAGATGAACAAGGAAGCTAGGGCCTCTTAAGATTCTCTCTCAAATTTGAATTAAAGTGTGTAAATTGTGTTGTCAAATATTCACTAAAGGTTCTATTTATACTATTCTAACCCTAACTAAGTAATCCCTGATGTTCTATTACAGTTTATGGTCATAATAAGTATTTACAAGCAATTAAAATTGAAGAAAACTGGAGAAAACATTAAAAACGCGGGGCAGTTGTTGGCTGCCCAGGAGGAAGTCGGCGCCGGCTAGGTCCCTTGAAGCCGGCACCAATTGTGCACTGCCTTCGGACCGGTTCAAGTTGCTATTGAGGTGTTGTTGGGCATATTGGAGCCGACGCTGGTTTGGCTACTTGGAGCCAGCGCCAGCCGTCCACTGGAAGGCCTCCCTTGGTCAAGTTTCATCCCCTTTATTGCTGGTTTGAGTTCTTGTTGGAGTCCTTCTTGGATGGTCATCAACATGAACTCTCGGCTAGCTTTTTCAACCTTCCAACCCTCTTCCATCCTCAAGTATGGTTTGGTAAGCAAGTGGAAATCATCTTGAAGCTTCTTGGACCTAGCTCTTGTCATTGGTCCTTGTCCGTGCATGGTCACGCTTCTTCCTCCTTGATCTTGACCTTCATGATGAAGTGGAGTCTCATCACAATGTCTAAATACTTACCAGTCTAAAGAGTGGTGTATAGACCGTGGCCAACGATGCCTCTTTGCAATGCTGAAACCCCTTCACACAATAGCAGAGCTGACGGAACCACTTCAACTGGTTGTGCAGAGAAGATGCTGCGACTTGCGTAGAGGAGTGTGAGCTGAAGAAGCTGCGAATCGCGCTTTAGATCGTCCTAGTTCTCTCACTGATTTGAAGGAAAAATCAGTCTATCCGCTATTGTTGTTGCTCGATCGGCGCCTTCTGGTTGAAACACAGCCCTCTTTTTTTTCCCTCTAGTGACTCGTGCACTTTTTTTAGCTAGGCAAAGTGTTATGTGCGCTTGAGGATCCTAAACTGTTAGAAAAATCTAATATTTTTTCTTGACACAGAATTGTGTCATAACAGTATATCACTTTAAATGAAACTAACAAAACTACGTCGTATTGATTCAATATAATAACACTTAAAAAATTAGTGTCATTATAAGAATTATATTATTACATTTTATAAAAAGTGTCATTAAAAATATGTCAGTAAAGCCTTTTTTTTCTAGTAGTGATGTATTCTTGGTTAGCATTTGGATCTTATCCCAACAACTAAACATACAGAGATGATTCAATTTTCTCTCCTATCTCATTCTCATCTCATCCAAATGACCTGAATCTTAGACACCCTTAGAGAGGCTTGTGACTGCGTTTTCTGTTTTCCCTATATGTTTTCAGAAAATAGTTATGTACACGATCCAAATTGCTCATGAGAGGTATTGGAGAAGTGAGGAGGTGCAATCATTTTAATCGTCCATAAGTTGAGCACACAGGTGAAACTTCTTCACCTGTAACTAGTTCCCCTGCGAATGAAAACACAGCCCAGAATTCCCCCAAGCAGAAACGAGGAAAATTCGATGTGATAAAGGTATTATTAATTAGAAAACCACCCAAAAATTTCAAGATACCACATGAGAAGAACGCGACCTGTGATGAAGAGATTTCGGACTTGGATCATATATAGTCGCTACGACTGTCAAAATAGTTCGTATTAAAGAAGAACAACCAATATCAGACCTGATCTCTAACGCTTCCGAAGCAAAATTTAGCATATTTTCCTGTTGTAATATAGCTGGAGCTGAACTCAAGATTTTCTGAAAGAATAGGATTGTTTGTCATCATCTAAAAGGTGGTCAAGATCTGGGTTTATCCTCTGTAAGCATACAGGTCTTGAACCCTCTCTACGAAATGGAGAATCTGTGACTGAGAATAACAGCTAATTAAATAGAAAACACCGCAACCCGATTATACATGTGGCATCCGTGAGAGAGGTCTTTCAGAGAATGTTCCATTCCAGGTTCCTTTAAATTTGTCTTTCAATTCATCAAATCTCCTTTGCTTTGAGTTCACTTTCATGCACTATTTTAGGTGCCTGACGTGCGTTGTTATCTGATGCGTGTTCCAACTTTCAAGACACGAGGTATATTGTGGCTGCCAGTATTTGCTTCTTGCCATCTCGCAACTCCCTTTGCCCGTATTTGTTTATGTTAGTGTATGCTAATGGCCGATAAAAACACATGCAATTCAGCATATTATACTGGAGGCTATCTATTGGATTATTTTATAAATCAGCTGCTTTATCCGCTACTGTTGGTTCGTCGTCTAAACTTTTAATAATGGTGAAGTTCTTGAATTGTTTGTGGTGCTCAATGAACGTATTCACTGAAGAGAAAAGAGCATACACACTTAGATCGATGATCACAATATAAATTGAAAGATAAAGTCTTAAAGTTGTGATAATCCCAAAAATTAATCTTGCCAAGTACAAAATCTCCTATACTGCTACAATCTGTGTATCAGACTAAGCTTATATGATCAATACTTACACTTGGCTGAAGCCTGACCAAATCGTCTGAATGCCAGAAAATGGCAGAAACAAAAACATATAAAACTACTTACCACGAATTAAATTAACAACACAAAAAGTTGATAGGTGGGAAAAGGATTAAACTGAGTTGGAATTCCATCAAATATTTTAGAGGATGAGCGACGCATACATGGTTTATTATTAATGAATAATTTGATCAAATGTGGGAGACAGCAGAAGCACACTAATAGGTCTCTATTCAAGCAAGATAGCTAGAGCATTCTTGTGGTGTTTTAGTGTATTGGACCACTTTGTGGGGACTTAAAGGCCTTCTCTGTGCATGTGCTTCGGCCGTACTCTGAGCAGAGACCCGCTTTTCGACCCCATTTACATTGCTATAAATACAAAGCACTCAGTGAATTTTTAAGCCATGGTTGTGGTTCAACAAAGTATTTCAATGACTAAGCAAAAACATCCTGGTGTAGTTCTCTTTGTGTTGTTGGCTGTAGGCCTAGGTTCTGCAGCTAGAACGCTCCTCTCCTCTGAAGAGGGTGTGGGCTTCATTCATGGGTCAGTAGCTGCTGGCTATGGTGCAGGCCACGGTGTTGGCAGCGGTGGTGGTGCTGTTGAAGGCAATGTAGCTGGAGGATACGGTGGTGGTGGAGGATCTGGTGGAGGTGGTGGCTCTGGAGTTGTAGGTTCCCATGGGCATGTAAGCGGTGAAGGAAGTGGGGTTGGTAGTGGTGCTGGTTATGGAGCTGGTGGTGAAGAACATGGTGTAGGAGGTGGCGGGGGCGGCGGTGGTAGTGGTAGTGGGGGTGGCTATGTTGCAGGTGGAGGAGGAGAGCATGCAGGAGGATATGGAAGTGGGGGAGGTGAAGGAGGTGGATATGGTGGTGGTGCGGCTGGAGGAGGACATGGTGGTGGTGGTGGTGGTGGTGGTGGAGGAGGAGGTGGTGGTGGCGGTGGTGCTGGTAGCGCAGGTGGTAGTGGATATGGTAGTGGTGGAGGTCAAGGAGGAGGTACCGGAGGTGGACAAGGTGGTGGTGGAGGTGGACAAGGTGGTGGTGGAGGTGGTGGTTATGCGGGAGGAGCCGGGGGTAGTGGATATGGGAGTGGAGGAGGTGCTGGAAGCGGCGCAGGTGGATCACATGGAGGTGCATACAGTGGTGGTGGAGGAGGCGGATCAGGTGGTGGCGGTGGCGGTGCCTATGCTGGTGGAGGACATGCTGGTGGCTATGGAGAAGGTGGTGGGAGTGGTGAGGGTGGTGGACATGGTGGCTATTTCCCTTGAAAGTAATACACTCTCGTCAAAATTTACGTATTCCCATGCATCCATGAACAAAAAATAATCCCTTGTACTAATTATATATCTACTTTGCCAAGAAAATACTAAAGCCTATGTCTTCCGCATGAGAGCAAATTAAAGAAGGCTCTCCCAACAATTGTGTTCAAAGTGTATTCTTCTTCGTATTAATCATTAAATCAAGATTAAGGTGCGGTGAAGTTGTCTATGGCAGTGATTGGCATATTGAAATAGATTTATTACTTCTTCACGTTGCATGCATGCATTTTTACCTACGTAATGCTGGTTGATTTCCCGTTCGCCTTTGTATATCACCACCCTTTCTTCGTTATCAACAGTGATTTTTAAATTTTTTTTTTTTTACTTCAATTAGGAATTCCTAACCAAGGGTAACTTACATTAGTCACTTTTGCAGATCCATTATCATGGCTAAAATATCCCTATCAATGTTGATTAGATTATTAATCACATAATATATAATTGTGAATAAAATGGTCAATATTTATCGAAACTAAAATATTCCTACAAATAGTTAATATCAGTTATATGATCTATTTCTACTGGGAGTTAACAAGAGAAAATAGATAAAAAAGGTAATACTTGAATCATTTGTATAATTCAAGAGTAAAAACAAAATTTTTGAAAGTCTGAGCAGAAAAGTTAAATGTGGGAGAAGTTTAATGGTCACGTGGTAATCATGTGATACGTTCTTTTAATCTTTAACAGAGATAATTGACTGCAGGTGACATTTGATACATTTTGATAATTTGAAAATAAAAATAAAATCTTGCAGAAGTGTAGAGACTACCCAAACCTTTTATCCAAAAGAGAAAAGAATACCTGCGCATCACAAGTATCTCTATCAAGTATGAATTATGTTGTGCCTGTGCTGCCACTAGGACTCGCTAGGCTAAAACAACCCCATTGCTAGATTTTTCTTTTTTTTTTTGGCGTATTTTTTGCGAGATATTCTGAATATTTACACACTTTAATTAAACTTGCTTCTTCTGATTAATATTTTCCCTGCTGCAAAATAAAATAATAAATAAAAAACGTTTTGTGTTCTTACTTAGAAAATGAAACAATATATATATATTTATATTGTTTGTTTCATACAAGTATATTCTATTAGATATTTTAATTACTTAATTTGTACAAAAAATTCTATCAATGAAAATCTTTCCCCTTCTTTTTTGAAGATGCACACATCATCTTTAATGTTGTTAAATAGATGTGGTAGCTCGAATTCGACTTGAAGAGCCAATATTACGAAATAAGTCAATCTTCAGAAGGAATATATATATACACTTTATATTTTTTTTTTGGCCGGAGTCTCTTATGGGGGATGAATTCACTACATACACACAGAAGGCGATAGACAGGTATTGGAATTCAGCTATCAGAAGGACCATTAAAAGGGCCAACGATGGTAAAATCCAAGTGCGGAAGCCGGAGGAGGTTCTGAAAATTTGGACCAGCAATACCATAGTGAATGGGCCTTTTGCTGCAGAAGCAGATGCTGTTCTCCAAACCCTTAACATAGCTGAGGAAATGGGAGAAGCCGAAGCCATCCTGCAAGGAGACGCCTTGAATGTGATCCAAGCTCACTCAAAGGCTACTGCTATGAAGAGGATTGGAGGGCCTCTGATTTATCTCTGAAGGGAAGACTATCCTTTCAATCCGTTGAAGTTGGGAATGCAAGTATGTGTCTCAAGTCTGTAATAGCCATGTTCTCAGGCTAGCTAAAAGATTTGCTACTCCTGTAAATTGTGGGCATATTGATCCCACCGAGGTGCCTCCATTAGTGCTTTGCGACAGAGGTGGCACCTCTGATGACTATAATTCTCCCCTATCAGATCAATCAAATGGTTAAATGGTTTTTCTGCGGGGTAAAAAAATAAAAAAATAGAAAAATAGAAAAAAATCTTTGGAACAGTCACGGCCATTATGGAAATTGGACAGGAATATCTCTTCAGAACTGATGCTTTGGGCTCTTTGAAAGTTCAGACTTCTGGAATGTAGCCCAAAATCAAAACGAACCTCGATTTTGGACACGAAGTCCATAGTCCAGCCAGAGAACTGATGGCTAATCCATACTGACAAAAGGTTACAAACGCAGTTAAGGAAAAAAACCGAGTGACTTAACAATTGGCAACCCTTTCCTTTTGTCTTTGGGCTAAAAATTGTATGGTCAAGTAAAATCTCATTGTATAGGTTAGCGGTTGGCTTGTTGTTTAAGAGGTTTGAAGTCAAATTTTAAATATATATTAATAAAAATTCATAGTTTAGTTCATGATACATCACACAAATTTTTAGAAAGAAAGAAAGGAAAAGTCTTTTTGTAAATTTTAATAGGTATTAAAGAGAATTTTTTTTAATGCATTCTTTATTTTATAAAAATCTTACTTGTCGCCTTCTCTCTCGTCATCCTAAATATTATCCTTTTCAATTTTCTAAGTAGTTTGATTGAGGACATTCTAACTAATTTGACTAATAAAGTGTTTTTTTTTCAAAAATCTTTAATTCATGTGCAATAGTCTAAAAAGACCTATATTATAAAACGAATATAGTAATTATAATAGTTGCCCAATTTGTTCACATCATGTTTTACTAAATAGAAACATTTTAAAAAAATCAAGAAATACCAAACCCACATTTAATTTTGAATGGATTACACCAAATTGGGTGCTATAATTCAGTCTGCTTGAGAGATTTTAGCTTCATTACCTCTTCTTAAATTAATAAGTAGTAAAGCTGATGGGTAAAATCTTTAGAGTTTGACACTTCAGCTTCATTAGGTTTATTGGCCAATGTTTGTGTGACATATCAGCATTGGGGTTTGATTTGTAGTTATGGTAAAATAGTTGGACCAGATAAGTACTTTGATTTTGTTCTTCAGGTTTCCTTTTAGGTAAGATGACTAGGTATGGATTTAGGGTTAAGTACTATTGGTTTGAACAACAGATTTTGTTATAAATGTTTATATTTTGAGTATGTTACTTGGATATGTTTTTTAGGTTAGTAATAGAAGATTGTTTATGAGGTAGAACCAACAGTATTTATAAGCAATTTTGAATTAATGTAGTTCTTGGGAATTGATTGAAGAAAAGAATGCGGTTGAGGTCACTATTGAGGAAGAGGAAAAGATATTCCGTTGCACGATGAGTTTAACAATTGCTTATTGAGATATGGTTTTATTGATCTTCACGATGAGTTCGAGGTGGATTTTTAGGATTTCAAGGACTTCACTTGAAAGAAGGATATGAAGAAGGCTAGGCCGATAGTTTAGTCTCCGGCAAGGCCTTTCGTTGTTCGAGGTGGATCAACAGTACCTCCAGTTGATGATCCTGTCCCAGTTCAAGGAGCCTCACCATCCTCCGTAGCAACTCTGTTCAGGTACCAAAAGTCAATGTTCCAGCTGACTCTGGCTTTGTACCATCTTCCCTTGCCAGTTCTTCTACCCCCACAACACCTCATTCTCGTAAGTTTCAGCCTTTTTATTGCATGGGAAGCCTGACCTATCTCATGGTTAGGGGTTTCTTTAGTTTGGGTTTGCACCTTGAAGTATAAATTTTATTTCTTTTGGTTTTGGGGGGGCTTGATCTCTAATGGGGTCTTTGTTTCTTTTCCTTCCGTGTCTAGCAAATGCTCCGGTGGGAACTTCAAGAAATTGACAAGGAGAAAATCGATCCCTACATTCTTTCGGGAAGGGGAGCCAAGAAGCCCGACGGGCTACGATTGGTGCTCTTTTCCTCTCCAGACTCCAATCATCTATATTTGGTTTGCTTTCTTGCTTATTACTCCTCTGATGTCATTTTCCTTTATCTATCTCTTTACCCACTTTCTTAGGATTGGATTGCAAAATTTTCTGTCCCAACGGTTGCATATAAGTACGTTATAGACTATACTAACAAAACTCTTACATGGAAAACTTATCAACTCTTACATGGAAAACTTATCTGAAATCTTCAGCCTACTGCCTACTGTATGAAGATTTTTTTTTTTTTTTTTCAGAAAATCGATCCATGAGAAGGTAAGTTATTTTTTCTAAAGAAAAATGGAAGAGGAAAAGAAAACAAAATGGTTGTCGAGGGCGGTTTTCCATAATGGAAGAGGGTTGGTTTTTTCCTTCCTTCATTTTGTTTTTAGCTTAGCTTGAGAGGTTGAGTTTCTGAAAAAAAAAATTTGCTTCATGAAGTTGGTTGGAGATTCAAACTATGTTGATCCCGTTTGTGCTGTGAAGTTTTGATCTACATAGGAAGTCAGTTCACTTTAGACCATTGTTGGTTTGAGAACAGTATTGAGAAAAGTCCAGAATTTTGTGTTTTCGAGGAGGAACTAATCCCAGAGAACACCAAGAATGGAAATAGTGGCAATGGCGAGGTGGTCGATGAGGAATTCACCAAAGACGATTCACCTGAAAGTCAGATTACTGATACAGGTAAACTGAGCTTTTCGACCTTTTCTTCAACATAAATATCTGCATAATGAGAAAATACATAACACAGGTAACTTTCTTTAATTCCTTTTTTTAATTTTTTTCTCAAAAAGATTGTGTCTTTTTTGTGGTACTAATTTGATTCTTGGCATCTGCGGTTACTTTGAAATATAAGAGGCTCATGAACAGATTTTGTATGGAAATGCATACAAAACAGTGTTAAGAAAAAAAGGGTGGGGATTTGGGGGCTAGGGCAACGTACTTATTTCTGTCCATATGTTTAAATTGGTTTTGGAAATATGTTTGGTGAGACATTGTGCATTAAAGACAAAATTTTCTCTTTGTAGGTGCTGCCTTGCTATTTCATAGAACATAGAAGAATATAGATTTTCTCTGCATTTAGAAGGTTCTTAATTTCTTATTTTCTCAGCTTTTCTTAGAAAATGTATGGATTATTGGATTATTACCAATTTGGTTGTAGCTTTCTAAATTGTTTTATGTCATTGTGGATTGTGAAGCAATGTGCTTTCTTAAGGCCAAGGAATCTCTTATGTATATCAAGTCCATGTGATGCGGGTATGGTTGTGGATTGCTGTATTTCTTAGATTTGAACTCTTTACTCTTACGGGATTTTGTATACTAGGAAAATTTTTTGTGTTCCAAACGGGATTTTGTAATCCATTTGGAAGATGACTTCAAACAAATGCATTATTTACTTCACAGCTAACATTAGCTTTGCTGCTCAAATGAACTGGTAGTTGAAAATAGTTTATTTCGCAAGGCAGTTGATACTCTTTTCTTTGAAACAAATGAAACATTTCATCGTACATGGTCATTCAATTTGATGTTCAAGACATCCATTGTAGAACTCAGTAACTCAATAGTATTATCACCTTTCTCTGTGAATTAATGCCAAATAACATCAAATTGGTGTACCATACATGCCAATCTTTCCATGTGCATCTGGCAGTGGTAAACTAGCAAGGGACACTGGTTGCCTGATGGAGAAATATAGTGAACATCATTATCATATGACACGGCACCAATTGACGATCCTGAAGACGAGTCCGCGGGCGAGATCTTGGATCCATTGGGGTTGAAATTCCGGGCTATTTGTGCCATGTTGAATGTGAAGTTGGAGTATAATGGGTACCCCAAGGTGTCTGATGTTGAAAAGAATCAATTTTGACGGTAGTTTCTCCATTTGCAACTCCTATGCATTACTTATTTTATCTTTACACTTCTTTGGGTACAATACATTTCGTCGCTTGGTATTGGTTGATTAAATTTCTTTTATGAATACGATGCGGTATATGTTACGAGATCAAAGTGTTTAAGCGTGATTTAGTAAAAGTAGCATCTTTAATTTGGATTAGGGGTTGGTCAAGGAATGAGGCTTTTAAAGCTTTTCTGATAGCTTAAAGTAGTATATTTTTCGATGCCTCTTTAAAGATTGAATGTTCTTATGGTTCATGTTTTGTTATCCACAGAGTTTCATTTGTATGCCCCATAAGAAAATGACCTGTTTATTTCCTTTGTTCAGCAACTTTGTTGAGAGCACACCAAGCTTTACTCGGAGATCTTCACCTTCTGGAGTTTTGAGAAGTTTTAGGAGAGATGGATGTACTACACGAGGAATTTGGAGAATCTTTGCTGATGTTCAGGTTGTTTATAATTGTTTTTCCAATTGATAAACATCCTGAAATTTTAGAGAATCTATCAAAGCACTTGAAGCTAATGTTCAACATGCCAATACTTTGTAATTTCTTTCACTAATGCTTTTTCTTTGGTTTAACGAGTTAATGTGTGTTCTTGGGAAATTGTTGTTATTCAATTTTGCAAGTGGCAGTTGTTTTTCGAGGAAGTAGTTTTTTTTTTTTCCAAATAGCAGTTGGGTTTTCATAGTCTGTGTTGGCATCATAATTTTTTGTTTGTCCTTCAATATAGAGTTCATTGGTTCTTAGGGACCTGTTAAATTTATAGCTCTCTTTGTTGCATAGAAAAAGTTGATGACCAAGGTATAGATTCTAGGTTTGATTCATTGCCAACCTTTCCCTGTACATCCTGGTGTCTTTCTTGAAGTTATTTTCTTATTCAAATCTTTTGATGCACTTGCGTTGACTCTTCACGAATTCTACATATGCATGTGGAGGCTGATTAGTACAAGCTTTCTGGAATCAGCTTCACGTGTAGAATATGATGGCACCTGGTTTTGTGTTTTTCCTTACTTTAGGTATTTTCTATCCTTTTCTTTTATGTTTTAGGTTTCAAAGAAAGATGGAATAACGATTGTTTCAGTATCTCCTGTGTCTACTTTGGGGGATGCTTCCTCTGGCGTTAAAGGTGACATTGATCAAGCGACGATTGCAGACTAAAGCGTTTATTATCCGCCTATTAGCTGTTATAATTATTACTACCCGGTTGGTTTTCGATGTGTATACTGGATATGTATTTCATACTAAATTTTTGTCTTCTAATGGTGAAGTGAACTACTTAAAACCAAATGAGTTATTCCTTTAATAGAAAACTTGAAACATATGATTATTCTAGAATGCCAGTGACCGAAAGATATTACAAGTATATGTAATGAAATTGCTATTTTATTGCTTACTTTCCTGTATTTTTAGAATATAATGGGACCTTTACTCAACTAGATGATCAAAGTTATCTTAGTGCTAGAGGTGGTTCATACACAGTATGTTATCACCTGGATTTTTTATGTTTTGTTTGATTGACTTGTATGAAGGGATATAGTCTAACACAGATTATATTGCTTTCTTTGTCAGAATATGTAGTCTGATAATGGTTCACTTTTATATTATTTGCCTGGTTATAATCCTTATGCAACTGGATTTGTGGGTGTTGACGGAGAATAGCCTTATGTATCATCTGGATATCTTCAACAGCCTGTGTCATATGGGTCAGAAGCCTTGCCATGTTACTCATGGGATCAGAAGATTGCTAGATTTAACTCTTCAAAGACCAACAACCCTTCTTTAACCAAACCTTCAAACATGCCTTTGAATTCCAAAACAAGACAGTCTACAGCTCCATCTAATTTCTCGAAGTCTTTTCAATAGAATCAACAATTCAAACCACTGAACAAGGTAAAGTGTATATTGATGATTTTGCTCTCCCATCATCATAGAAGAAAATTAAAAGCTGACTATGATGTTAGCATTTACTGATGACGATTGCTTGATTAATGTACATTCAGTGTTATTGCTACAATTTTTAGTGATGATTTATTGAGTCCTCAATGGGTAAATCTATGGGAACGATTTATTAAGTGTTTCATGGTCCATGCCCGGAGACTGTGTTATGCTTTTAGCATTTCAACAGATTGCACCCATGGGTCCAACTAAGGAGTTTTTCATTTTTATGCTTCAAACAAGCTTCAAGTAACAACATAATTGTTGCTTAGTTTGTCTAATAGTTCATCATATCTTCATGCTTCTCAAAAAGTTTTTGTTTGCTTGGTGTTGTTTTTGGTTGATGAAACTCATCGTTTGTTGAATGCCTTGGTTTGGTATGATGAACTGCTTTTGTTTAAAACATAGGTGGTCATTGGGGCAATAATAGATTTGTTTGGCTATTGCAGTACAATGAGCATGCCGTCTTCTTTAAGTACATCTTGGGTTTGATAAGCAAGTAAATTTTATCTTTTGCATTCAGTGGGTAAGCAAGATGGGTTAAGGAGGGTTCAACATTGAAATCCTTTTCTCTTGATGGGATATATGACCTACATTGTATTGCTTTATTCCCCCCTTCAGAATGGAAAGGAAAGACTAAGCATTGCCCTCAATAGAATTCTTGGTAATTATATTATATAATTTATATTCTTCACATGCATTTGCATTTTCCCAAATTCTTTTAGATTTGCACCTGCAATAAAGCCCTCTCTTAAGGAGCTTGCATAGAGTGGTTGGATTTGGATTTGTTTTTTGTCTTTGCTTTTGCCAATAAATAGGCACATCACTCTCTTGAGAAGTGGCACTCAAGAAATGGTCAAAATTCTCCTACTAGCAATGAGCTATCCGAGTGGTAATCTCCCTTCCCTTTTAGTACTTGGCATACAGAAGTAAGGAGTTCAATTTTTGGATGTACTTTCCTTCAAGTATCAAAATGAAAGGTGACAGGGTAGTAGTTAAATATTCTTTATGAGATCATAAGTTCTTATTCAATTCCTAATAAACTATTGTGATTGCATAAGTACAAAATAATTATTGCAATTGAATTTTGCTCCTTTTAAATGCTTCTATTATTAGTGTGCTATCAGAACTTGCATCACCAAAATCTTGGCTTCAAAGTTAAGGTTGATCTTCAAGTATTGAATCTATTTTCTCATCTTACCTCCAAAGGTCTTTCCGAAAACAAGAGGAAAAAACATTCCCAAATAACATACCCAAAGTATAATATAATTAAAAGTATAATATAAAATATTACAGGGTTAAGGGATCCATCGCATCAGTTTTAAAATTATATGTTATTATATATAATATAATTAAAAGTATAGAAAAATAACAAATGATTTTGATTTTTTCCTTTTAGAACATAAATATAAAATAAAAAAATTAATCTGAATACAAAGTTAATAAAATTAATAAATTATCATAAAAAATTACTGACCTCAAGCAAATGAAATCGTGCAACGCACGAACAACCAAACTAGTTCATTTGTGAAAGCACTGCAAACCAAGTTGCTCATGTTGGTCCATAGAGGCCTCTAGACGTCTATTCCTTTGCCATGGTCTACTCAGATCACAACTAACGTAGTTTCCATAACTTTAACGGACTTTTTTTGATAAAATTTTGTTATTTATTCTTTAAAAAAAAAAAAAAAGACACCAATGTTGAATTTATAGAATAAAGGAATATGAAGAAGGTGTGGATGTCAAGAGAAGGAATAAAGGATTGTTAGGATTACTCTAGGTTTAATGATGGGCAGAAACCCACCAAAAGAGAATAAAGTGGGCATTAGTTATAATTTAGTGTGTCAAATGCCTACTAATCTTTGAATTTGAGCCACTCTTCATTGTATGGAATCCCGTATCAATTATGAAAATCCCAAGCCAAATAAGAATATATTCAATCCAGCATAGATATATGCTTATGTGTGGGGAGATGCCCCCAATATTCATATCCTCTCACGGTAGTTTAAACTTTCCCATCTTCTGGTTGCTGCTTCAAAGCATTCAAACAACTGATAAATTGGAAAATTTCATAGCCATGCGTATGTCTGCTACCAAATTCATTTGTGTGATCTTATGCATATTGTTGTGTTTAGTATCATTTTTTGTGATTGGAGCCGTTGGATATCCTCTGGGATCACGCGAAATGACTGGATATGCCTCCGACATTAAAGGTTACACGGCAAACAATGGAGTTTTTGTTGCAGAAGGCCATGTTGATGAAGCAGACGCAGAGTCCAGTGATGCCAGTGAAAATGAAGTAGTAAAAGAACTTAAAAAATGATCACTTGCCACTCAGAAGATTGAAGGTTGAAGATTAATGGTTTCATGTCTCATGCTAGCAATGGAGGTGATGCCAAAAACTGACTTCAAAATAAATTTAAAGTAAAACAGAAGTATGTATCATCTTCTTTTCCTCCTCAAAGATTAAAAAAGGAAAGAGAAGTTTATAATTTTCATTTTTCTCTAGGAAAATACTATAGATGTCTTTATGTGGGTGGGCGGGCGGGCGGGGGCTGAAGATTGAAATAAGCTCATGATGCGAGAAGTTGCCAGGGGACTCTTATGCTGGAGGTTAGAGGTGTTTTTGGTTTGGTTTAGTTCAGTTTTACTCATTTTTCAAACCAAATTCATAATCTTGGTTAAACAATTTTCCAATCGAATTAAATCATTTAAAATTTAAAATTGTTGAGTTCATTTTATAGTGGTAGGTTTGTTTTACTTTTGTTCCATTTGGATGATTTTAATGTATAAAACTTATAATATATAATAATTTAATAAACAAAATAAAAATATTTAAGCAACAACTACTAATTAGGCGATATTTTTTGTATCATTTTACCGCATAAATCACTGGTCAAAGTCAGCGATATTTAATTGAGAAGTGATATTATTATTTTTTATTTTTTATTTTTGAAAAAAATGAGTCACCTTACATCGATCTTTTCCAAGACCTCACCTAAAAAATTGAAGAATCGAACAAAATTTCAAAAATTAGTATACCCATAATTAAGGTAAAGCCCTAACTAAATATTAAGGAGATTTTGTGTTTTGCTTAGTTCACAAAGAAGGAACAGAAGAAGAAGGGGAAGTGACACCTACTCTATGTTTGATTGATATGAAAAGTGGAAGTATTTGAAGGAGGGAAATAAATAGGAAAAACTCTATGGTTGGGAAAAGGTGAATGTAGACAGGAGGCAAATTGGGGGGCGAAGCTACTCCACCTCCAAATCAATAAATCTTTTCCTCTAATTTTAAAGGAGTTGGGAAGTAAATAAGGTTAAAAGACCAATATATATATATTTTATAATTTTTAGTGATTAAAATAATAAATATAATAAGTATAATAGTAAATTTAATACAATAAAAAAATCTTTTATTTACTTCTTTTCCACTCTAACAAATAAGATGGAACCTACTGAAAGTAAAGTTGTCACTTTCTCTTCCCTTCTCCTCCCGTCCTCTTTGTGAACCAAACAATTTTAGGACTCATAAAACAAAGTGAAATTTGAGGTATATGCTAAAGGCTAAGTGACGTTAACTCATAACAAAATGTTTGTTGAAAAACAAGGACTAGTTTTAGGAGTATAGTAACATTCTGTGCTTAACGATATTTCTGTCTAGACTGAAGATGTACCGCAATCTGTAACTTTGTGTCGACTAGGCATGTAATCAATTAAATTTCCCAGTGATTTCTTCCAAACAAACTACGTGTATGGTTGTTTAGAAGATTTAAAGATAAAGATCTCTAAAAATCGAAACATAATCCAGGTAACAGTAAGGTGGTCAGATTCTATCTTGACTTGAAGAAAAGAAATGCAATCAATTTGAGTTAGGAAGCACTCACTCTCAAGAAAGAGACACTTTTACGAGCATTACTTTTCAATTGAAAATGGAGCTGTTTGTGATTAAAATCCAACCACTTCATAATTTGTTTTTCTATATTAATTAGTCGACATATCTATACTTTTGGTACTTTGAAATTCAGTGGCAGGCAAAGTTGCAAAGTTGTTTTCCATAGTTTACACAACCCTTTCTGGAATTTTAGGTCAAAGTATGAAACCGTACGAATAAACTTTCTTGTTAATGTGATAAATAAATTACGAGAAAATATCCAATGAAAGTCAAATACTTGATCCAAAAGAAAGATATAAGTATGGGTAAAAATTGAAGGGAAATGCAAACGGAGAAAAATCACACCGAACTTTCTCTTCTTCTTACTTTTCGTCTTTGAAATTCTTGCACGTTCGAGTAAAATAATAATGTTACACTGAAACAAGAAATTAGTCACCTCCCTCTAATCAGCAATGCTAATAAAATATTTTCTTTAATATTGCTGGATATGTCCAAGGTGATTGATGATTTTCATGCAATATGACAAAATGTGGTCGATGTCCTTGTCGTGTTTTGATCATAGTGTACGCACAAAATACAAGGATTGCTTATTACAAAAGACTAAAATACAATAAAATCTGAGGACAAATAGTTTCGATACTGGAAGTAAAGATTTTTTTTTTTTTTTAAGAAAAAAATTGCCTCAAGGTTTTAGTCCCGATTGAAATGACAACATAACTCAACACATGAAAAATAACCAGACTCTAAACGTTCAAATGACTAGCATCATGCACATGTTATGCACTTTGCATGTGTTAGAATTTTGGTAATATATATTCTTAATTTTGAATTTTGGATAAAAGTGTGATTCCTCCTAAACTTTTAGTGGTTTTGGATTTTACTTTCTCTATTTTAGAATTTTGATCCTTATCCTTTTAACTCCTAAAATGATATCCTTTCCATCCATTTTAGGCGTTAAGTGGGATTAAGATTCCATTATATGACATTCATATTGTAAACTCGAGAGTATTTTTGAAATTACAGTAAAAATAATCTTTTTCTTAATAAACAACAATTTAATGTATAAATTTTTTACAAACCCTAAACCTATTTTTACAATTTTTTTTCTTTTAACCAATAATCTTGGTGACCTTCAAATTATTTCAAAATCTAATTTTTGCGATTACAAAATGAGTGAAACTTTTAATTCCGTTAATTGAACTGTAATGCACATATAACATTTTTAAGAATATTTAAATTATTCCACATTATTTATTAAAATTCAACATTTTTTACTTTTAAAATACTTATTTCTTATTTTCTTTTTCTTTTTCTGTCTTCTCTTTTTCTTCCTCCCTTCTTTTTCTCTGTCATTGCCAACACTTCTTCTCCAGCGTTGCAGACAACTAGCAGAAGTGAATTCCCATTGCTGGCCACAGCAAAACAAGAAGAAATTCAAAAGCAAAACATACTAGAAATTTGATAACTCTCTTCTTTGTTCTCTCCTCTCTTCATTTTTAATTCTTCCTCCATCCTCCATTGTTCATCTCTTATGTTAAAATCCTTCCCTATTTCTCTCTTCCATGAATGTCCGTAGCATCTATGTCTTTCTACATTATTGTTGGATTTATCAAGTATTAACAGCAGCCAATGTTCTCATTGGGGCTTTTTTTTGTCAAACACGCAGATGCTATTGTTGCTATGTCGCTTCTGACAAAACAATTTGAAAGACCTTGACAAATTGTTGAGTTTGACAATTTGATTTAACAGTGTGAATTGTTTCTCTATTGTATTGAATGCATTTGAGATATCTAGGCAAATTTGGATTTTTGGTTAAGAAAAGAAAAGAAAAAATCTTGCACCAACTAGCAGTAATATTGTTTTTTTTTTTTTTTGGAAAATGTATGAGGACATAGAAGAAATTAAAATTAAAAAAAGAATTCGTCTAAAAAAAATAGAGAATTGCGTAAATTGTACCTTGGTCTCTAAGACATTTAATGACCTTTAGAGGTATTTACATTGTTTCTTGGAGTTCAAAGAAAGGAAACATCAATCACGTACATTCTTTCAGTGATTGGTGAATATCATAATCGCAATTAATCACTTACAATTGATAAGTAATTAATATGATCCTATCAGTCCTAATCTAATACAATTAATCACTAAGTGATGATATATGATCTTAATCTTAAAGATCCCAACCTAATATAATTATAGTTAGTCACTTACAATTTTTGAGTAATTGATATGGTCCTATTGTATTGTAAGTAGTTTAAATCATAAAGATCATAATTAGAATCAATCAACAAGATTATAATCAATGCAAATTAGGAAGGTTGTGATAAGAATCAATCAACAAGAATATGTTGCATATTTCCTAGGTGAATTATTGCCAAAGTTGTGCAAAACTTACTTTTCTTGAATCTAACTGATCATTAGATTGATCTCTTTTTTTTTAATTTGATTTGGTTAAGATTTGCATGTTACCCTCTTTATCTCTCTATTCCATCCTTATCTTTCTATTAATTAGTGGTATGCAAATTTATTTGCTGAGTTGGTGGAGGTTTATCATCTCTAATACCTTCTGTCAAGTTGTGGCAGGCCTTGAGACACAACTTGAATCACAAATGAATGAGGGTAGCCTTAGCCAGAGGCTTAGTGAAAAGATAAGAAATTTGGTCCACAAAAAGAACATGTCTACTGTCCAGTTGACCAAGATCAACACGTTCGTGAACAAAATGGTAGTCAAACTCGATGTGTTTGCTATGAATGTGGAAAACGGGATTAACAATCATGCATAAGGCATTGGCATTCTCACAGAATAGGACTTGTAGTAAATGTTGAGGAACTTGAAGATCTCGTAACACTAGTAGAAACTAGGTAATCGCCAAGTTAAATCAATCTAGAGCATAGTAGATCACTTACGGATCAGCACGATCACCACAAAATTTTGAAAAATTGATTATATATTGATGAAAGATTTTCGTAATTGATCCTATAATGATCAACTACGAAATATTGTAGCTAGAAAATAGTTTGCTCAATATATAATCAATATTTGATAACAAATCAAATGTAGAGTGAGATTGTAGGTAAATCCAATCACCACGGATATCGTGGCTAATCGATACGAATCCCACGAAATTTTTATCAATATATAATCAATTTTTAAATTTTTGTGTTGATTAATCCCATGAAAAGCTTATCAAATTTAATTATATTTGATAAAGATTTGTTGGGTAATAAACACGACATTTTTGTTACTCGAATCACCGAAAATCTTTTATCAATATATAATCAATTTAAAAATTTTTTGATCACTAAAATCACCAGTTTTTTAGGTGGTTGATCTACTACAATCGCCACGAAAATCTTTTATCAATATATATTTATAAATAAATATTTAAAATATTTATATATAAATTAATATTTATTTCATATAACTATTTATATATAAATACATAAAATAAAATATAAATATAATATTTAACATTTTATAAAATATATATAAAAAATTTATTTATTTTATATTTAAAAATTTTTTGAAAAATTATTTATAAAACGATAAAATAATTAACAGTATATAAACTTTTGAAGTGCTCCAACAAGTGTGCAGAAATAGAAAGGATCAGTAAGAAGAAGGTCATCATTGAATAGGCCTCTAGGCTTCATTTCTAAGAGAGTACTAATAAACTTGCAATTAGTCATTTGTACTTTTCTAAAAGGGAAAAAGCATAATGAGTCTGGGAGATATGCAATCTAGTTGAGGTGGAAATGATTTCCATGCCTAGAAAATGATAGATAAGACCAAGATCTTTCATTGTAAATTCTTGGGCAAGAACTGCAGGAAATTGTGTTAGTAAAGAAGAATGAGAACAAGTGACTAATATATCATCAATATAAAGTAAAAGAATAATAGTGCTTTGCAATGAATGATAAATAAATAAAAGAAGGATTTTCCATACTACAAAAGGCCACCAAATGGATGTTATGGCAATCTAATATTCTATATGCTTTTAGCTTATCCTTAAAGACCCATTTAGCACCAATGATATGCATATAAGAAGTTCTAGATACTAAGTGCTAAGTTTGATTACAACACAAGGCATCAAACTTAGCAAATCAAATTCATGATGTGTTTCCTCAAATACCTCGAATTCAACTTTCCACATTTCTGTCCAACACATCCTGAACCACTTGAATCTCCTACACTCTTAGTCTGGCCATACCGACTTTTCTGCTCAGTGCATCAGCAACAATGTTGGCTTTCCCGAGTCTCCTACTCCTGGTTGGTAGGGCGCTTGTTGGATTGCTGCCTCTGGAAAGGTCCTTGCGGTTGACTTGGCGGCTGGAAAGGCCTCGTTGCCATTCTACTGCGGTCCTTACTTTCTATCCGGGTAGTTGCGTCTACCGGCCCTGAATAGGTCATTGGAGGAGAAGGTGCTAGCACCTTCCTTATTTCTAGCCTCAATCCTTTAACAAACTGCCTTGTCCTATTCTGCTCGATGTCCACTAATCTCTTGTAGTACTTTGACAACTAGGTGAACCGTGCTGCGTACTAGGCCACTGACATGCCTCCCTGCTTGAAATTCTGAAATTCGTCCTCTCGTTTTTCCACTATCCACTGAGGGATGTACTCAGCTCTGAAGGCTTCGACGAAACTGGATCACGTCCATTCCTGCTCGACCATTTTCCCGTCGTCTTAAATCTGCTGCCACCATGCCTGAGCTGGGCCTCTCAAATGGAATGCTGCAAATTTAACCATTCGCTCCTCGATGTATTGGAGCGTTGCAAATATATCCTCCATCTACTCGATCCATTGCTCTGCCTTCTGATCTTGCTCAACTTCACCCAAGAAAACTGCGGCTGAAACTTCAAAATCGCTCTAATGCCTCATCTTCTCCCTTAGGGACCCTCCGCTCCATCAGGGTTTGCATAACCTCCACCATCTTACTGAATGCCTATCCCATCGACACATCATCCGGTGCTTCAGACCCCCATTCCGAATCTGGCTCGTTCTCATCCCCCCGATTAGGTGACGGCATTTGAGTCATCTCAAACTCCAGTGCTACAGGCTCTGCTTCCGGAACTCTTCTGTTAATGTAACTACATGGCGCTTGGGTGCCATTCTCAACCATGCCCAGATAATGAGTGTATGCATTCAAGTTTAAAACATTTTGAGCATGCATTCACATTCAGGTTTTAGTAAAAGAGAATCAGATGCAAGTTTTTGTACATGATCAGATAATAATGATATCTACTCATTTTAAAAGAAAATTTGATGATGTTATTTAGGGGAAAACCAAGTAATAAATAAAACTCATGCTTTTCATAAAATCATGCTTTCATAAAGAAGGGGGTTATCACACGCGATACCTTTTTTTTTTCGGTAAAATAATCGAACCCTACCAGCAACACGCTTCTTCGAAAAGAATAGATGAACAAAAGAATGCAAATCCCAAGAGAGAGAGAGAGAGAGAGAGAGCAAATGCTGCTAATCTTCTATACTCTACTCGCCGCTAGAGTCAGTAGAGGCATCTGGATCGTCAGAGGTTGGTTCCACAAGCCACCCCATGGAGCTATCGGGTTTCCCCACATAATCCCTCGCAAAACCTGCATTCTCACTTGGCTGACCTAAATCACCCTCATTGCCCCCTCTTAGCTCTCATAGCTGCCTCATACAACTTATCCAAAGCTAATCTAATCGCACCCTTAGGTGCAGGCCTCTCGTCTTTCGAGTCGTACAGGTCAAACAATCCCTCTCTCCTTAACTTAGCATCTACACCCAGTCCATATCGAAGTCTGCTCCTCTTAGGTCTCTCTTCTTGCTTCCCTTTCCCCTTATCTTCCATTCCTAAAGCGGGCTGCCTAAGCTCCCTTAATGCCGGGATAACTCCATTCCTCAGCCTATAACCCTCATCACTGGACTCCTTGAGGTCATAGCAAGTAAAAGTCCTAACAAACCCACCTATCTTTGGGGTCCGAGGAGCCTCCATCGCATCCTCTATCCCATCCATCTCTTCCCCACTCTCATCATCACTCTCATCCCCAAACTCATCTACCTCCCCTTCACTCAGCTCAGCCATCTCCTCATCTCCCTCACCCTCACTACCAAGCTCATCTACCTCACCCTCATCATCCCCATCGTACTCACCTATGCCCCCATCAACCTCCATCTCTGCCTCAACAACCAGGTCATCTAGCATAGGCGGCTCATGCTCCATCTCGTCCTCACTCAAAAACCAACCTCCCTCATGCTCTGTCTCTGGGTCAGACAAGGGAGGATCTGCTACAGGTAATGGGGCAGGTGGGTTCCCGCAACTAGCGGGCCAGTCTCTGACAGCCGATGCAACTCTCTAACCATCCTATAAACAAAACGCAAGGATTAGAACCAGATCAAAATACCTAAGGAATAAAAATCCAAAAAATCAACTGATTGCCTAAACCTAGGCTCTGATACCACTTGTAATACCCCGCTACCTAGGCCCGCCAGGGCCCGGGATGTCGTCCCGTCCAAAGGACAAGGGGTCTTTATAACTAGGTCACACAAATAAAATAGCGGAATAAAAATAATACTTTAACTTAAAATTTATTAAAACCCAGAATGAATCCAAGAATTCCCAAAAGAAAACAAATCCATAAATAAAATCATCCACTCTCAACTCCTCAAAACAATACATAAAAATAAAAGACAACATTCTCTTCCAAGGCAGATAACACTAGCTACTCATCCCCACAGCAGGATCGACCTGAAATCATGGTAAAATGGTGGTGAGACAGAAATCTCAGTAAATCCGTGTGTTCTTTGGGTGTTTAGTGAAAACAGTTCGTGAATGCAAAGTATAAAATTCTTTATAAGAGTTCACTGGCAAGTAATAAACATCAGTAAAAAACAAGAGTGGTGTTTTGGCATTTTCAGCCATACATAATTTATAAAATCAACCACTCGAAAGAAAGGATTACGGGTTACCACACGTTGAGCCACATAACCGGATGGTCAGCATGCCACACTTTGTGCATACCGCCGGTCAGAATGCCACACTTTGTGCAGACTGACAAAAGAAAACCATGAAATCCCAAAAGTGAAACAAATCCATAAATAAAATCATCCACTCTCAACTCTCCAAAGCAATACACAAAAATAAAAGACAACATTCTCTTCTAAGGCAGATAACACTAGCCACTCTTCCCCACAGCAGGATCGGGCTAAAATCATGGTAAAAATGTGATGAGACAGAAATCTCAATAAGTCCGTGTGTGCTTTGGGTGTTCAGTGAAAACAGTTCGTGGATGCAAAGTGTGAAATCTTTATAAAAGAAATATTGGCAAACAATAAACATTAATCAAAAGCAAGAGTGGTGTTTTCCTCTTTTTGAAACCATACAAGTGCACAATAAAATCAACCACTCATAAATGTGGTCATGGGTTACCACACGTTGGGCCCCATAATCATACAACGGTCAGAAGGCCACACTTTGTGCAGACTGACAAAAGAAATACTGGCAAGCAATGAATGATGTTCAAAAACAAGAGTGGCGTTTTGGCTTTCAAACCATACATGTACAATAAAATCAACCACTCAAAAAGGGTGGTAATGGGTTACCATACGTTAGGCCCCATGTCCATATGGTCAGTATGCCACACTTTGTGCATACTGCCGGTCAGAATGCCACACTTTGTGCAGACTGATAAAAGGTAGGTGATCGGCCTACCGGGCAAGATACTCCTCCTTCTCTATACCCAAACAATAACCGGGTGTCCATTCCTGCAAAACACGGTCACTTGACTGAAAAGAACACTGCTAGCTCGGACCGACATGACTAAGTAGTACTGACGTTTCTCTAAGTTGAGCTTCTCTTCTGGAGGTGGCCTCCTGCCAGAAGACTCACTCTTGCTCTTTAAAACTAGTACTACTAGTATACCCTTATTGAGTACTCAACGTAACGTATCCCACTTGGAAAAAATGAACAAAACATAGTTCCACTTGAAAATGGCAATTAAGGTTTTCCAAAGTTTGGGGCAAAATTGGTTTTAGAAAGAATTTTAGGTTTTGAGTAAAACCGCCCCTTGATTTACAAATAATTTATTTGTCTGAAATGAGAATGGAAATAATCCTCAATTGCCTTTACAGAAATGAGTGACCATGCGCTCTACATTTGGCTTGCCATAAAAGAAATCATTTTTCATCAAACAGGTTTTATGCAGGAGCTTACCTGATCCTTACTCACAACAAAGGTCTCCAACAGCTGACCTAATCCCGCATGGGCAAATACAAACCACAATCATGAACATTTACAACCCTTCAATTCATCAAACCATCCAAATCATGCATATAAGCATAGATCTAACGATATCAAGATATGATCTAACCTTTTCTAGCATAAATATGATCATGGCTTCAATAATCCAACATGAATATAAATCATATTCACCAAAAGTGACATAATCTCTAGCATACTTGATCACAAATATTACCTATGACATGGAGACATGCATTAAACCTCAAATCATCATACAATCAACCACGATAATCCATCCATGCATAAATCCCATCTCCTTCATATTCATACATATATTTATGTTTCAATCCCAACAATACATACTCAAATCCTATCCACAATCCACATTCTATCAACATCACCATAGAGACATGAATTTAGAATTTAAAAGAAGGGTTAACAAGACTTACTTGATTGATGAATACCTTGAAGGAGTTTCGAATGAATCTCAACCCCTAGATGCCTAAATCCGTCCAAAGGAGATGAAGGAAGCATGGCCATGGAGAAGAAACCATTCGGCCAAGTAAGTGAGTGGTTCGGCTAAGAGAGAGAAAGAGAGAGAGAGAAAGAGAGCATTAGCATGTTTATTCATATATATTTTCACTAGAGATCAAGATTGAAGAAGATAAAGTTGTTAGAACAAACCTACCTTGAAAGTGTTCTTGAACCTTCACAAAATTTCTGATTTTTTATCCAAAAGTGCAAGTTGGATTTTGGAGTTTGATGTTAAAAATTGTACGGATGGACTCACAGCAATGAATAGATGAAATCTGGAATTTTTAGAGGCAGTTTGAAGTGATTTGGAGAGGTATTAGGTGAAAGGAAGAAATAGGTGTTTTTGGTGTAGTGTGTGTGTTCTTGAAGGTTGAAGGAATTTGAGAGAGTTTCATTTGCAGCTGCCAAAATTCTGTGAGAACTAAGGCTGGCCGAATTTCTGTAGGGTTTAGGAGGCTGATTCTCTGATTTGAAAGGGAAAAGGAAAGGCTAGTTGTTACAATCCTTGAAGAATATTTTTGGGAAGCAAATTTGGAAACTAGATATCACAAGAATCTCTTTGATTATGGAAGAGATTTTGGAAGTCTGCCATGGACGAATTTCTGACAGTGTTTTAGCTGAATGAGAGCTGGTTGAAGGAGGCTTAGGGTGGCCGAAATCATGGAGTATAATGATAAAGAGAAGGTCTGGTTGTTTGAGATATATTTTATGGAAAGTTGCTAAACTATGGTGGCTGAAATTTTGGTAATCAATCAAGCATAATTGTAGGGATTTGTTGGAGAGATTTTCGGATAGCCATGGCTGAGTTTCGTGCAGAAGCTTAAGGGGAACAATGGAGCTCTATTACTGAAGGTTTAAGGAAGGTTTATGCAGAATAAGGTTGGTGTTTCGACTGGAAGAGAAATAGGGAACAAAGCTGGAAAATTTTCCTGGACAGAATTTTCTGGACAAATTTTCAGCTGCCATTTCTAGCCATCTTGCAAAGATTTTGAAGGGGAATTTCAGGGGCTTTCAAGGCTGGTTTTCAGCCTTCTTCATGGAGGAAAAACATGGCTAAGGTGCTGAACAAAATCTGGAAGAAAACAACTTACTTTTGGACTCTCAAAGTGGCGATTTGTACAGGAATTTTTCCTGTTTTTGCTCCAGCTTTGAGCAGTCCGAAAATGGCCAAGAAATTCGGATTGCAAACTGATCCTAAATACCATTTTTCTGGCAGCATTTGGGAGGGGATATTAGCTAAGGAACTCGACACTTTGAAGGCACAATAAGCTAGAAAATTTCAGCTCATTCCAAGAAGAAAGATGAACTAGCTAGAGTGAATTTTTAGAAATTTTACTAAGGAATTTAATTCACTTGAAATCTTTCCCCCTCTTTTATTGTTTCGGTCCATATGATGTCTTTTACTAAGACATTTCGAACCTTCAAAGCCACCGCACATTGCTAGAATTTTTCTAGAATAAAATTGGCTTAGACAAAATGAACAAATTAATGAATTGAGAAATAGAAAAATTAAGGATCAAGAGGAAATGAATTCCCCTTAGGAATTTTGTGTAGAGCAAAAGAGTAGGATTTGAAGACTCATATCATGTCTCTCATAGGACAACATCTCTACCCTACTCCATCCACCACTAAGGCCGAAAATGATACTTCCCAAGCAAAAATAAAATTTAACCAAGCTAAAGCTCCTATGATGGAATTTGAATCCAAGACATCAAGAATTAATTCTAATGCTCTAACCACTAAACCACAACCACTCTTGTTCTTATTTCCTCTCTAAAATGATTTTCCTATTTAATTCTCAAGCTATCTCTATATTTTCACCTCAAGCAAAAATTACCATTTTGCCCTTCTCACTCAATACTCACAATCAAGCCTTCGAGACAATAAAACTCAAATCCAAAGCACGTAAAATTATATAAATATATATTCAAACATGAAATAAAATATGATATGCATCTCAACCCCCTTACTCTAAGGTTGGTTTTGACTGAGGTTTCACAAAAGCAAAGTTGGAGATAAATCCCTTAGATTGGAGCCATCTAATAGAGAAGTCTTGTGGGTGTCCAAGTTGCTGGTGCTCAACATCCAATGATGCAGAAGAAAAACATCTTGAAAAATTAGCTTGATAAGACGGTGAGAGCACATATAGATCACCCTCCTTTTGGGCTATCATCACCATACGCCCTATCTTTCTTTCTTTCCTTAACACAAAACTTTTTATTAGTGAATTCACAATTCAAAGGAAATTGATCTGTTAGTTGACTAATTGAAAGTAAATTATAGGCTATGTCTAGTACTAATAAAACATCATGAATAGGAATTTGTTTTGTACCATGTTAAATTAGAGTGTTACAAATTTCTTTTATTATAAGTGTAATACCATGGCCAATTAGGATAGAACCTGAAAAAAAAACATAATTTGACAAGATTTTAGAGTTACTTGTCAAGTGATTAGATGTCCTCGTATTAGTGGTCCATTCGACGACTTGAATTGAGTTACCAAGAATCAGAGCAACTAAAGCTTGTGGAAATTCCTTGGGTTGCACTGGCTTATCCTTGTATCTTTCCCAACATATGCTAACAACATGACCTTTCTTTGAGCAAATTAGCAAGTTTTTAGTTTGTATAGATTGTATTCAGAGAGGGTCATTGGACGCAATCGACTTCCATCGAGAAAAAAATTTCTAATACTGCAATTATTGGTGTTGCGTAGTTCTGTATTTGTGTGTTGAAACCCTTGACCTTTAGAAGAGAAGTTACCTCCATTGATACGTTGTTGCGTGGAATGTTACATTATCCATAGAATACCAGCTACGATAGTTCTTGTAGCATTGTACGCTACTCAAAGACATGAAGAAGTGACACTATTTCCTAGTAAGTGGCCATAAGAGGCTTGAGCATACTAGTGGTGAATAACTCATAATAGAAGGCCAATCTTTAAGGATCATGGGAAAATAAAAATGCAATGGAAGTTTGCAATTTAAAATTTTTTCTGAGTTAAAGTTTAGAAATACTTACTTTTAGGTCGCTTAAATTAAATAACCGGTATCAAATTTGAGTTTGACGAGCTTCTTGGATTGGAATGACTACTTGTTTTGCAGAAATTCCAGCTAGTCGTTGACTCATTCGCATCAAACATGTACTAAGTTTGCTAACTTTTGACCTTCTAGAGTATTCTCAAACATTCTATGGACTAGTACCGATGAAAGTAGAATATTAGGATGAAAAGAATAGAAGAATATTGAAAAATCTATATCTAAAGAAAGAAAGGAAAAAAAATGGAGGCCTTCTAAAAGGAAATCAAGCTGTTTTCTTTTTTTGGTTTCCTACGTGAACAATTTTTTGTTCACGGTAGCATGCAAAAACCAAAAGCCTACATTTTCCTTTTGCTTTCCCTTTTATGATATACATATGTGACGGCTACCTTGTTTTCCAAAACAAGTAGCCGCCTCCCTTAACCCTGGTGGGCCAGGGTTTTTCTTTAATTAGCTTAAAAATGATTAAATAGCTCTCTTATAAATTAATTAATCAATTTGGGGCCCAATATAAAATTATCCAAGAAATTAATTAATAAACTAATTTAATTAAACTGGTCCAATAAATTATTCTAGCCAAAATAAATAAATAATTGACTCTTAGAATAATTCTTTCAATATTAATTTCACACAATAAGCCCATATAATAAATAGATTTATTAAGGTTATTTAAGTTACTCTGAAGACCAAAAGACATATTATTCCTAATTGCTATAATGACAAAAATACCCTTACTAACAAATAGTTATATTTTATCATTTTAAATATTTTATTTATCACCATATAGAAATTGAACCCAAGAATAATATTGTAAGTGCAGTATCTTCAGCCAACGGGTATAATGGTAAAAATATCCCTCTACGTAACACCCATAATTGAGATAGAGAAATTGTATTAATATCTTTCTCAATGATATCTACTATCCTTTAATATCTAATTCGATAATCCATATCTTCTAGTATGTACCCACTTATCTCAGGGAGCTACCCAAAAGAATACATATTTAGTCATATTTTTTAGGACTCTAGATTATTTAAATTATCCCAAATAATCACAATGGAGTGATATTTTCACTAAGTGAAGTATAAAAATTTTATTGTATATGGTTGTCCTGTATAAGTCTGTGTTAATTAACTAGAGTCGTACACCCAATGTATAAAGTTATTAGTCTTGCATTAAAATCTTACCCATCATACATCAAAGTGTACAAGCCCAGTTTCATCAGGCTATCAACTTATACTCAAGTCTTAGGGTACTTATTTATACAATAGTAACAATAGATTAATCTTTATTTATTTTAATGCTTTTGTAAATATTACTATCTCATTATCCGGATCTACGTATTCCAAATATGTTTATGCTATTAGTGTGAGTGGATTACTCATTAGTTAAAGGTAAACCATTTCCCATTTAAAAATCATAGTGTAATATGTCCAACTTTATCAATTTATCACAAACATTTTTTACATATGTATTAGTAGCCCATAATATACACCTTACTGTAAAAGTACGACCCAATCACGTAAATTATTTACTAACATGCTTAGACCTTACTGTGCACATATATGTAAACAAATAACCACTAATGAATGAAAATATCTTATTAGTTTCAAACTACAGAAATAGATAGTCCATTTTGGTTATACATTCTAATAATTTCCAACTAGCATTAAATAGACTATGAAAGTTCATATGTGCCTACCTCTATAACATCCAAGTGTCTTTGGAACGTCTTCTTTGAAAAAAAATTGGTAAATGGGTCTGTCAAATTATTTGTAGAGGAAATTTAATTAACCAATATCTCCTATTTCTAGATAAGCTCTCAGATTATGTGATACTTCATCTTAATATGTTTGCCCTTCTTATGGTTTCTTTGTTCTTTGCATTGTGATATATCCCCAGAATTGTCACACTATATAGTAATAAAATTGTCTATTTATGGTATAATTCCAAGTCTTGTGAAGAACTTTCGGAGCTAAACCACTTCTTTTAAAACTTTTGAAGTTGTCACATACTCAACTTTCATGGTAAAATCAGTAATACATGATTGCTTAATACTCCTCCATGAAATAGCTCCTCCAGACAAAGTAAAAATATATCCACTGGTGAATTTTCTTTCATCTTCATCTGCGTGGAAGTCCGTGTTAGTCTAATTGGCAGGAACTAAATCATCAGCTTTATAAACAAGCATATAATCCATCATTTCCTTTAGATACTTGAGTATATGCTTCACAGCTTGTCAATATTCTTCTCCTAAGTTTGATTGATATCTACTAACTATATCTATTGCAAAGTAGATATCTGGCCTTGTATAAAGTATAGCATACATAAGACTTTCCACTATCGAAGTTTAGGGGATCCTACTCGTTCTTTTATTTTCTTCCTGTGTCATAGGACACTGCTTGGAAGATAAGGTCAATTCATGCCTAAAGGATATGATTGCCTCTTTACACTGATCCATACTAAACTTGGTTAATATCTTGTCAATATAAGTAGATTGGAATAAGCCTAACATTATTTGCATCCGATCTCTAAGAAACTTTATACCAAGAATGTAGCTAACTTCTCATGTATCTTTCATGCTAAATTAACTTGATAGCTAAACATTTTTAGATGACAATGTTCGTATATCATTCTCAAGGAGTAGAATTTCATCAACATGTAATACCATAAAGGACACGTTATTCTTATCTATCTTTCTATACATGCATGGTTCATCTACATTACGTACAAAACTATCAGCTTTACAGTCTTATCGAAATGTACGTTCCATGCATGTGATACTTGTTTAAGTCCATAAATAGATTTATTAAACTTACAAACCAAATGTTCTTGACCTTTCATAATAAAGCCTTCAAATTGAGTCATATAAATATCTTTACTAAGATAGCCATTTAGAAAGGTTATCTTAATATCCATTTGTCATATCTCGTAGTCATAATGACATGCGATAGTTAAAAGAATGCAAATGAACTTAAGCATGAAAACATGTGAAAATGTCTCCTCATAATCGATACTTTCTTTCTAAGTATATCATTTTGCAACCAACCTTACTTTATAGATTTCCACATTTCTATCTGCACCTCTCTTTCTCTTGTATACCCACTTGTACCCTATGGGTTTAATCCCTTCAAGTGCAGTAACAAAATTCCAAACTTGATTGAGATACATAGATTCAACTCGACATCCATTTCTACTTATCATTTGTCTACATTAACATCAACAATAGCCTGAAGAAAAGTTGAAGGAGAAATAGTGGAGCCTATAACTAGATGTGATGATCCTTGGACAAGCTTGCGTAGGACAAAAGAAATAGAGCAAAATAGTGTAGCCTTGGACTACCTTACTCAATCCCATGGTCAACTTGAAGACACAACAAAACCAAGCAGTCTAGTAAAGAACCGCAACCGGCTCAAGGAACCTGAACCATGGCCGGTTCAACACTGTTTTAATGTCGGTGGAATTGTTGTAGCTTACGAAATTTTTTGAATTTTATCAGGAAATTACTTTTTTTGTATTTTGAACTTTTAGGAAGTTGTATGTCTATAAATAAAGGTCATTCACATAGGTAAAAAATACACAAGACAAGTATAGTGATTTACCTCGACTAAATACTTCCAATCATGTAATATTTTCTTGGAGATTATGTTGAAGAAAATGATCATTGTTGTGGAGAGTTTTTTGAAGCTAGAAGATTTCACTTATCTATGAGTATTCTTCTAACTTTTCTTCTAACAATATGTTCTTAATTGTTTTATTGTGTTTTTAAGAAATTGAATTCAAGATTATGGTTAATGTTTATGCTATCTTATATGATTAATTTCATGACATGTTTCTAGTATTTGGTTATTTGAGTATACTGTTTTGTTGAATTGATTAATTCTTTTTTAATTAACTCGAGATAATTGATTCAATACTAGCGATCTCTTAATTAACTCGAGAGAGAGGTCAAGCGTAAAGGTTAAGTAACTAAAGAGAGATTAATTTCACCTAGAGATAGTGTTGTTAATTTCTTCCATACTAGAAAAAGATATTATTGTTACATAGAGATAGGGGTTTTGATTTCTTTTCTTTGTTAAGTTAATAATATTAGTGAGAGATAGGGATATTTTTTATGATAAATTATTGGGATAATGTGTTTAATGCATATTTGTGTTAAATTAGTAAGATAGAGATATCCATTGATTTTACCTTAGATAGAAAATTTATAACTCGAAAGTGAGTAAGTTTCATAATTGTTATCCTTGATGCTAGATTGTTATTAAATTGATCATGAATCTTGCATAATATCTTGCCATGTCTTGAAGTCTTTTTATAAAAAATACATTCTTTTATTCCTTTTCTTTTTCCATAATTTTTCTTGAAATTATCTTGTGTTATATATGTCTTGTATTAATTATTTATTTGTAAATTTAATTAGTTAAACAAAGAATGAAGAATAATTAGTGTATACTTGTTCATTGAGAATCAATAGTCGTTAATTTCTTATACTATACTTTACGATGGGTATACTTGCTCATATATGTGATTTGAGTTTAACTTTTTAATTAGAACTTAATTAAAAATGGACTTAAAAATGAATAATTTTATTTATCCAAATATAATCCATCAATGGCAGGTTTAGTTTTGATGCTTTCAAGTGGGTAGCCAACGATGATAGTGGGATTAGTACCAAAGATTGTGGTGAAACAAAAAGAAGACACTTCATGATATTTATGAGAGCAATATACAAATCCATTCGCAAATAGGAGTAAATCAAGAAAAATAATTTTTGGTTCATAGAACTCTAGGGTACAAGTTTCCAAATAAAGGTCTTTAGTTCTAGAAGTTGATAAGAGGTCAAACTAGGCTGAGGATATTGAGATCCTAAAGGAGGAAAAAAGGGAAGAGGGAGGGATGGCATTGTAGATCAATTTTGGAAATAGACCGCTAGTGCTAGCATTAGTGCTATTCATGGCTTTGAGAAAAAGAAGAAAGAAAAGGAAGAAGAGAAAAGAAATAGGTTTCCAAAAGCGTCCCTTTTTTAGTCACATAAATGGCAAATGTACCATTAACAATACTTAACATCCAAATTGAATAGAAATATAAAGATTATGTCATTTTAGGAGTTAGAAGGTAAAAAAAAAAAATGAAATAAGGAGAGTAAAATCCAAAATCAACAAACTTTTAACTAGTATTTCTTTATTTTTTAATTCTTGCATATTAATTTTTTCGTTCTTTTTTAATATGATAGGAGTTGCGTGCTTCTTTTTCAACGTGAATTTATGGTTATATTTACTAAATCACAGTGGCTATGTACCAGTTAATCGATAAATCTAACTTCAATGTTAGTCTACATGTAACAATGCCTAGTTAAATTCCAACAAATATATTCGACTCTATATAATGAAAGGAGAAAACAAATTTGGTGTAATCATATTTGTCCTCATACATTTTTATTTGGAATAATATATGAATTTTAATTGATTGAATTAATTCCCTCACTCTTAACATTAAAATAAGTAGTTTGTAAATTTAAGGAATTGTAAAACTATAATGGTAGTTTATCCTAAAATAAGCATATTTCAAGAATACATGGAGATCATGCATAATAATGAATCATTTGTGCATTCCTAGGGTTAAACGAACATACATACTACAATTTATCGATAATTTCTATTCATGGATTTGGTCTATAGAAAGTAGAAACTATGTGGTTTGGTTTGTTAACTTACTATATTATTGTTAAACTTTTCCTTTTAAAGTTGCATTGGTTTCACAAATAGTAATAAAAAGTTCAACACATAATAAATTATTAACGTACTTCAGCTATAACACACCTATGTTTGTAGGGTCTGACCCAGTGAAAAAGATCTACTAAAACTTTAACAAAAGTTACAAGAATACACTTATCTTAATTAGTTGGTGATTTCTAGTGGATTCTAATATAACACTCTCCCAGTGTTCATTATATCAAACTCCCTAAAGACCTTTGCTAGACCCAACTAATCCATTGATTGAACTCTCTTCAATCTTTATTGCTACAATATAGTGGCACTTCGTTGACACAAGAAACATTTCCACAAAAAAAAAAGTGTTGAATATGAAGAAGAATGATTCAAATCCTTCTTAAAAATACGATATTGTTGTAATAATTAACTTGAATTGTAAAGCGTACTTTTGCAATAAGAACCAACAAGTTTATTGAAAGTGTATGCTTCAAGAACACTCAAAATATTTTCATAAATACCCTTTCTACTTCACCCACTCTTCAATTATTTTATGTCTAAATCTCCTTCTTCTAAATCGAAGTATCTTTGGGCTTATATAAATGTTGCAATACAGTGTTTGTTTGTTTCCTAATTGAATTAGAAGACTGCTAAAGGATTCACGTGAAGCTTCTAAATCATTATAGTTCAAATTTCATTAGGATTCTCTAATCTTATAGCGTAATCTTCTCAAAAATCTTCTGGAAAATCTTCTCCTAAACTTTCTGAAATCCCTTCTCCTAATCTAGAAAAATATCTTTTGCGTCAACATTGCCAATATCACTTTTAAGTAGGTTCCAGAAAACGATTCATGTCAAGGAAACAATTCTTCAGCATTGTCAAAGATTTTTTGTCAATCGCCTTGTCAATGATTATTATCATTTGCCTTAACAATCTTCTTATTTCGCATTGTTTAACACAACCATAATTTGCAAAATCTCCTTCATAACAAAATTCTTCGATGAAATAAAATGACTTCAAGCAGAGTTAATTAATATATAGTAGATAAAAGATAAAAAATAATATGATGAAAATATCCAGCTAAAGAAATTAATCCTACTTATTATTACAAACTAAATAAAAATTGTTCATAGTGTTCAAATTGTTCAGCCATCAAATGGTGCAAATGGCGATCCACCCAATTGAATAAGACCTAAGCAGTTAAATAATCCGATAACAATAGTAGTCAAACTTGAACAACAATTATAGTAAAGAACAGCAACCTAATAGCATATAATAGTATACTTCCCATAGATGCAGCAATGGCAAACCAGCAAACCATGAAACCAACAACCCAATACATACACTTCATTTTTTTGGATCAAAGAATGCCAAGGTCTCAATAGGAGCAAGTATAGAGATCACAACGAGTAACAAGATTATCTTGAATTTGCTGTTGATTCATAAGAACAGTATCGAGCAGAGTGCTAATCAGAGTAGCCTCTTGTTGTTGTAAGCAATCATCTAACTCCACATTAAAATCTTTAGGTGCTGATGATGTGGATGATACAAATATGGTTGATGTCTTGGAGGGTTCCACTTGAGCAAGAAAAGATGGAGTTGTAGAGGACTATCCAATTTTATGTCGTAGAGACATTCTACTTGGAGTATTAACTTGAGCAGTAGGAGTTGGTGTGAGTAGTGGGTTCTTCAATGATGGTCTGATGGACTTGATGTCATAGACTATAGTTGGATTGGAGAGCCTTATAACTTAGACAAGTGCTAAGACACTTTCATCAAAAAATATGGATAAAGTAGCACAGAGGTGCTATGAGTAGTGATCTAGGCATGCTTCACAATATGTTAAAAAATCAAATCACCCATGTTGAATTTTAGCCCTTATCCTATTTTATATGTCAGCATAACCATGTCTTTTAATACAACAGACTATGTTAACAGTAGGAAGCCAGTTATAACAAGATAGTTTATATAAGGTAAAATAAAAGCCAGTTAATATTGAAGATTTAATATAACCATCCTCTAGCTAGGATTGCATTGCTCTACCAATTAGAGTCTTGTACACCACATTCAAATTGACCTCATCACCAAGAAGTACTATCAATGTCTTTAAAATATTGAACTCCAAATATCTCTGATATGGTCTTCAAATTGAATACAATAAAACCTCCTCTAACATATATAGAATGATAAATGGGCCATGTTAATATGCGATTGTAGCATTTAGATTTGCATAAAAATCTTTTACTAGAGTTTTATTATAGACATCTACAAAATCTATAGACTTTAATAAACCCGCCTTTTTTAGAATTTTCTCAAGACTAAAACTCTTAAATTTTTCCGTGTCAATTTTTTTTCCGACTAACAATCCCTTTCCAAAAATTATCCTAAATTGTTCTGACTCTCTTGGTCACAGAACATAGGGTTCTCAGATGTTACAAATTGCCTTTGGATTTCTTCAAAGGTTGTTGTTTTCTTTTTACTTTTGTAGTATCTCTAGTCTTTTGCTTTCCAATTATTGACTTTTCTTTAACAATTTCTACTTTATCTCTGTCAACATCTTTCTTAATATCAGCCAACTTGATTTCCTCTTCCTTCTTAATTATTTATGTCTTTTCTTCTTTCACCTCCAAAATTGGTATGAGGTTCACTTGTGCAAAGGTTCTAGTATCCTCTAGCACTTTGTCAGATAATTTTTGGTAGCAAATAACCTATCCCTAGCCTTTAGTATCCTCTTCACCTCTTCAGGATCCAAACATAATTGTAGAACAAATAAAACTATAGTATCGATAGGTTTTACAATTGTAATAAAAGCATCAAGGGTTCTTAAATTTTCATCCATAGCCATGTCTAAATCAATCCAATTAACATTTGCCTTTTTCTATAGTTTTCTTTTCAAAATTAATTTCTTTCAACATTTGGACAATGGATTGGTCCACAAAGATATTTATGTTCACATATGTACCCAACAGTTGTTTTTTAGGAAATTGATCAACAAAGAAATTAGACACAAAAAACCTATATCCCTTACATATTTCAAAATTTTTAAGGTGTATACAATTTAACATAAAATTCTTCATACTCTAAATAAATAGAACAATATCACGACATGTATTAACATTCTTAAAAATGAATGCTAAAGGTTCAACAATTTACTTGTTTCAGTTGTAGCAATAGTCTTTATTGCAAAAGGTTCTGATAGACTCGGCTATGTGGTTGTTTAGCACTTAGTGCTTGTAGTTTGAGCTTGTCACATACTTCGCTGTGGTTTCTCAGCCATTATTAGGGTTCATTCTATGTAGACTCAATATTGTGAATATTTGTATTTGTGTGTGTGTGTGTGTGTGTGTGTGTGTGAGCTATATAGTGAAAAGCCTTTGATGAGTATTGAACTATAGTGTACTCCGATCGGATTGAACAATGATTACCCATCTTTAATTCCTCAAATTGTGTTGTCAACATATGTAATTTTGATGTTGTAATAATACTTATACCTTCATACACCATTTGCAGTACTTCTCAAGCATCTCTAGCAGAATCACATGAAGAGATTAATTTGAACTGTTTAGGATCAATGGAGCAAAGATTGTATTCAATACTTTAGCATTTACATTGTCAAGAAGAAGTTTAACGTTTGTCTATAAATCCATTGGCTTTAATTCTTTTGCCATAGTACTAGTATTTGCTATTGTTGGGGGCCTTCAACCTTGTTTAATAGCTTGCCAAGTAGAGGGGTCAGGATTTTTTATGAAGATTCTCATTCTAATATTTTAGTATCATAATTTGCACATTTCAGCAACGGAGGTCGAGTAGCGGATGCTCCTTCTTCCCTTGTACCAAATATGGTGTTCCAAACTTACTTCTAGTATCTCACTTACTAAATTAATAGCAACTCAACATAGTAAACTGCTCTAATATCAGTTGTGTAGTTTGGTTTGTTAAATTATAGTGTTATTGTTAAAATTTTCATATTAAAATTATGTTAGTTTCACAGACAATAATAAAAAGTTTAAACATACAACAAATTATGAATACAGTTTTGCTATAACAAGCATATGTCTGTAAGGCCTACCTTTGTGAAAAAGATCCACTAAAACTTTAATAAAAATTACAAGAATACACTAATCTTGATCAGGTAGTTATTTCCTAGTAGATGATAGTAGAATACTCTCACAATATTCTTCAATCAAACTCTCTGAAGACTTTTGTTGGATCTAACTCCACAAATTGAACTCCCTTTAATCTTTATTGTTACAGCACGATGGTACTTTGTTGACACAAGACATATTTCCACCAAAAGGTGTTGAATATGAAGAAGAATGATTCAAATCCTTCTTGAAGATACGATGTTATAGTAGCAATTAGCTTAAATTATAGCATACTTTAGCAAAGACTAGCAAGTTTATCAAAAATGTATGCTTGAAGAATACTTGAAATGTTTTTATGAACTCTCTCTATGTTGTTTCACCCACTCTTCAATTGTTTTTCTCTCTAAATCTCCTCCTTTTGAACTGAAGTTTCTTAGACTTCTTTAAATGCTGCAATAGAGTGTTTGTTTGTTTGTTTCATAATTTAATTAAGATACTGCTAAAAAAATCGCATAAAGCTTCTAGAACATTAATTCCAATTTCTTTAAGATTCCATAACCTTGCACTATAATCTTCTCAAAAATATGCTCCTAAACTTTCAGGAATCTCTTCTCCTAATCTAACGAAATATCTTTAATGACAAATATTGCCAACATTAGTTTTAAGCAGGTTCCAAAAATGATTTATTGTTAGGGAAACAATTCTTCAGCATTGTTAAAGATTATTGTCAATTATCTTAACATAAATGACAAAGCACTCGCTAATATTAGGTGTAGGAGTTAGCAAAAGGAGAAAACTATAAATCTCCATGTTTGGTAGAGAATTCATCAAGTTTTCATCCTATCATTCTCTTGGAAATAATTAGAAAACTCTAGATAAGGTTTTTAGTTCACAACACATTTCTTTGATTAGAATTTACCAATATGAACTTCTATGCTTAGTTTGATTCTATGAAAATGTTAGAAAAAGTTTTGGATGATTTTACCATGAGAAAAATTAGTTTAAGGCCCTCAAGTTTACTGATTTTATAAGATTAATTTATTATTTTTTTTTTTTTTTTGTGTTTACTAGTTGAATGATGGCTTTTGAAAATTTATGTAATTTGCTAGAATGGAAAAGACTATGCATTAATGTTATGAAAGTTTTAGCATGATTCTTATGTGATTTCAAATGGAGTAATACATTTGGGAGGTTTTGCAGTTTCAAAATTTTGATTATATATCTAGCAATTGAGTAAATTTTAAGAGGTTTAAATTATTTGTAAGTTGGAATAGTTTAGTATTTGTACTGATTTGATGTCATGGGAGATTTAACATGGTTTTTTACTGATTTTGTGATAAAAATGCAATATTGCTTGAAGCATGATGACAAGAGAAAAGTATCTAGTTCGATTGAAGTATGACACTAAAAAAGAATAAAATTTAGCTAACAACAAAAACAATCTAAACTCCTATACTAGTCCTAGGTACGACTTATTTAGTATTATTAGTTTGCATTTCCAAAATTTAATAAGCATTGCATTCATAAGTTACTAGACTTAGCTTTTTCATTTTTGTGGATGTTATTGTTAAGGTTGGAGTTTGACAAGAATTTATCACAAGAATTGTTGACAATGATGATAACACTTTTCTTGATAATGGCATGATTTTTGGAAACTACTTAAATATGAATTGGTAAAGTTTGATGCACGATATATTGGAGTTGGATTAGGAAAAAGATTCTAGAACATCTAGAAAAAAAATTAGAAAAAATACAATAAGGATTTTATTGGCAAAGACATGGAAGCCAAGTGAGATTAGAAGTACAAGATTTAGAAAACAAATCTTTAAGCAAATTCCTATTTTCACAAGGAAACAAACACTTTGTTGAGATATATATATATATATATTCTATGAAAAATCCGCTGAGATTCTCAATAACCTCAAGTGTAAAACATTGTTTGATTTTAGATGGTATAAGGATACCTTCCTTACTCGCATTTATGCCAGACCTGATAGAAATAGCCAGTATTAGAAAGAAAAATTCTTAGATGGCCTTCCCAAATCCCTTCGCGACCTTGTGATAGGATAATGGTAATGTACCTTATGATAGGATCACCTTTGGTCAATTAACCAGTCAGATCCAACAAGTAGCCCTCAAGATTTGTCGACAAGACAAAATGTTGAAGCAATTAGCCAAAGATAGAGCCCAAAGAAGTAGAGATTTAGGCTCTTTCTGTGAACAGTTTGGGTTGCCTTCTTGTAGTTCAAAACCCTATAAGAGACATAGGCACAAACAGTTGCAATCCAAGCCCACTTACCATAGAAGTAAGCCCAAATTCAGAAAATCATCCAAATATCCAGCCCTTCCTGCTCCTCAACCCAAGCCTTATAAAATCAGAAGGCCCCAGCTCTCAAAAAATAAGTTCAAATCTGCTACTTGTTTCAAATGTGGTAAGCCAGGCCATATAGCCAGGTATTGCAAGGTTTCCAAAAGAATCCATGAACTCTCCTTGGATCAAGAATTACTTGATAAAATTCAGAACCTCTTTCTCTCCGAATCGAGTCTGATCTTGCAGATGATGAATATGATCAACAATTCAACCAAATCCAAGATGATGATATCCTTTCCTCCTCATCCTCCTCCGAGTCTAACAAAGATCAGCCTTCTATCAATGTCCTCTCTAAAGAGCAAGATCTACTCTTAGAGATTATAGGCAATCTTCCTGATGATGCTACCAGAAAAGAATATCTAGATAAATTCAAACAAACTTTGCATCAGCCCTCATCTTCAAAATCCAATCCTTTTGATAATCATCCTAGGATTGTCAATACCTACAACATTACAGATATTCTCAATAGGTTTCCTACCAAACCTCAAAAATCAATCACTATCCAAGACTTACAATCTGAAATTGCCATTCTCAAACAAGAAATCAGAGAAATCAAAGCCTCCCAAGAAATAGACAGATTAGTTCTTCAACAACTCTATTCAAATGATGAAATACTAATTGAGCCTAAAGCCTCTAAACCTCAAGAACCAAACCAATCTCTGAATTATATTTCAAAAGTATCCATCCAGAAATGGCATATAAGAATTACTTTGGTAATTAACAATTCTTTCACTCTTGAAATCCCAACCCTTTTAGATACAGGTGCTGACCTCAATTGTATCCAAGAAGGACTTATTCCAACCAAGTTCTTTGAAAAGACTAAAGAAAGTCTTCGATCCGTCAATGGTAAGAAACTAGGTATTAGTTTCAAACTTTCAAATGTGGAGGTAAAACACTTTTCTTTGTCTGTCACCACTTCTTTCTTATTAGTCAAAGATATCACTAACCCTGTTATCTTAGGTACTCCTTTATCCAACAGATCATTCCGTTTATGGTCCTCAAAGAAGGTATTTAAGTTACCCATTTAAATCAACAAATTCTCATCCCTTTTGATAGGCCTCCTATTGAAAAAGAACTCCAACTTCTGAAAAACAAACAATCTCAAATCAACTTCTTAAAAGCATATTTGGCATTCAAAAGACTCCAGCTACAATTGCAGGATCCAACTACCAAATCAAAAATCCAAGCTCTAGGAAACCACATCCAACAACATCTTTGTTCTGATCTTCCTACTGCCTTCTGGCATATGAAACAGCACATAGTCCATCTCCCTTATAAGCCTGATTTTGATGAAAAGTCTATCCCAACCAAGGCTAGACCAATCCAAATGAACCATGAGTTAACAACACTCTGTCAGAAAGAAATCCAAGATCTCCTGCAAAAGAAAATTATCACTCCAAGTACATCTCCATGGAGTTGTGCTGCATTCTATGTTTACAAAAATGCTAAAATCGAGCGAGGTGCTCCAAGATTAGTCATCAATTATAAACCGCTCAACACAGCACTCAGATGGATAAGATATCTTATCCCCAACAAAAAAGATTTGCTCAACCGGCTGCATGCAGCAGTCATATTTTCAAATTTTGATTTAAAATCTGGATATTGGAAAATCCAAATAGATCCCAGAGATCGATACAAAACTGCATTTACAGTTCCTTTTGGTCAATATGAGTGGAATGTAATGCCTTTTGATTTGAAAAATGCTCCTTCTGAATTTTAAAGGATCATGAATGAAATTTTCAATCCTTACTCCCAATTTATCATTGTCTACATTGATGATGTTTTAGTTTTCTCAAACAGTTTGGAACAACATTTCAAACATCTTAACATCTTACTCTTTACCATTAAACAAAATGGTTTAGTTCTCTCGAAAACAAAATTCATCCTTTTTCAAACTAATGTTCGATTTCTCGGACATAATATTCAATAGGGAACTATTACTCCTATTTCCCGATCAATTCAATTTGCTGACAAATTTCCTGACCAAATTCTTGACAGGACTCAACTCCAAAGATTCCTTGATTGTTTAAATTATGTCTCTGAATTCATTCCAGAAATAAAAAATATGATTAAGCCGTTGCATGATAGGCTTAAACAGCCTCCCCCTCCATGGACTAATGTCCATACTTCAATAGTTAGGCAAGTAAAGGATCAAGTCAAAAATTTGCCATGTTTATCCTTGCCAGATCCTCAAGCTCCGAAAATTGTTGAAACAGATGCCTCTGACATTGGTTATGGTGGCATCCTGAAGCAAAACAAAAATGGCAAAGAACACATTGTTGCATTTACATCCAAGCATTGGAATAGTTCCCAGCAGAACTATCCCACTATCAAAAAAGAGATTTTAGCAATTGTTTTATGTATTTAAAAATTTCAAGCAGATTTATTAAATCAAAATTTTTTATTACGTATTGATTGCAAAGTTGCAAAATATGTTTTGCAAAAAGATGTTAAAATTCTTGCCTCAAAACAAATATTTGCTAGATGACAAGCTATTTTATCTATATTTGATTTTGATATAGAATATATCAAAGGATCTTCAAATTCAATTCTTGATTTCTTAACTCGGGAATTCCTGCAGGGTCGATAAAGTCTATGGCTCCTAAACCTAAAAACAAGAACTTGAAGCTCAAAGAGCTTCTTGCCATTCCTATCCCTTATTTGCAGGAACCAAAGAAAGAATTCCCTGGATCATCCACTAGCAAAACCCAGTTTACCAGCCCAAAAAACTATGTGATGGTCATAGCCCAAACTCCACAACCTTAAAAAATTCAGGAACCACTTTCCTTGGAAAACCTAACTTCTAAAAGTTGGACCGATATTGTTGAATCCGAGGATTCACAGGAAGTCCAAGTCCAATCTGCATGGACAGTGGCTGATATTCATGAATGGTGTAGAAAAATGGGATTCCTACTTCCCACAGCAAGCTAACAGATGGGCTTTCCATCCAGCAATCCAAGTCAGCCCACACAAGCTGATCCAAAACAGGTAATTCAGGTAAAAACCTCTGAACCCAAAACTGTGGCGGCATCTAACCCCACAAAAATTGGAAAAATAATTTCCAAAAACACAAACACAAGCACGATGCAGTCGGCATCCTCAAAGGTTCTTTCTTCTGAACCACAACCTGTTTCTTCCAAGCTCTCTTCTTCCCTTGAGCCTGTATATTCCAAAACTCTAGGAGTCTATAAGCTCCTTCAAATGGAACCAGAATTCTAGAATCCAAATCCACAATTAGCAGCTAGATAACTTTTTAGCCCAGATGTTAATTTTGTTCAGAAATCACCAAAATTTACTCAAAAATACTACGAATTCATATTAGTAAATACTAAGAGTGCATCGTTTCACCCTCACAAGGATAAAAAGACTGAGTCTTTTATAACAAATACTTCAGTCCAGCTCCATTCAATCCATACTCCTTCAATATGGAAAGCCCCACCAAACATATTCAAACGATTTTCCCAACCATTTGACAATATGGTTTATAATTATTGGAATTATCAAGCAGCTCTGGATGAATGCGTTCACCTTCCAAAACAAACAGCAAAGCCATTCGTGATTTTTCTATTTTAATAAAAAGAAACCGGCACAAATTGTGTTCCCCCATTGGTTTGTTAATCAGTGGTGGCCAGTTTATGGAGCAACTGAGGAAATACTCCCTCAACCAATCAAACAAGGATTTGATTATTTTCAGTCCAAATATTCAAATCCCCAACCAGTAGTTCCTCTTCTGCTTCAATTTTTCAGTATTTTTAAGCTCTCTTGGATATATTCCCAAAAGTTTGCCTATCACAAAGAGGCAAATCAGCATAGTCTGCCATACCTTACCCTCCAAGGACATTGCAAATGGTGGACAGACAGTCAGCAAACGGAATTCCTTCAACAGAAATCCATTGCAGCTGCCACTCTCGCAGCCTCCAAATCTAAGGAAGATTTTGTAGCAGCCATACAACTCATGCTACAACAGTTACAAAGACAATCTTCTACTTCAACACCTGAAGCACCCACCGAAGATCAAGAGGTGGAATCAAATAAGGAAGAGGAAGATAAAGATTATTTCTGTGAGTGATGTCATGCATAACGACATCAACCCAACCAAAGACGTAAGCAGTGACACCAGCAGATCACTGTAGCACTTTTCGAGTGTTACTGTTTCACTGTACACTGTAGCGGCTTTTTAATGTTACTGTTTAACACTGTAGCATCACGGCTATTTTATCTATAAATAGAAATTTCAATTTCATTGTAAGACACACTTGCCACACCATAGCACTTGTATCTTTCATTCCTGCAAGACTCTCTCCGGTTAGACTTTACTTCTAGCTTTCAAATATTGTACTTTTATTTCAATAATAATATCTGAAGTTCTATCTGCTTATGGTCGACTAAGCCGCCTCATTTATTTTCAGTTTATCATTAATTTGTTCATGCTTTAATTTATTTGTGCATTCCATATGCAACCTTACTTTCTTTAATTTACTTCACCTTATTCCCCTTTCCTTTCCGGGCAAAACTTCCCGTCCCCTTGGTATCAGAGCCAGATGAGGAAGTAAAGTAGATGACTCTTGTTATTAGTATTTTACACCATACTCTATTTTGATCTATGTATTCTGAGTATATTGGGTGTCGAAACTTAACAATTTCTAAGGAGGAATTGTTAAGGACCGACGTCGGCCTACCGACAGAAGCCCACGTATGAAGAATATATGTTTCTGACCTTCATAGATCTATGATTTAGTGGTTATATATTGAATAGATCTGAGAACTCTGTGCAAATATCTGATTGAATCTGGAAGGAGATCTGGTATCCAGATCTACTCGGCAAGATAGACTGAACCTTTAAGCCATGGAGTTAAGGCCATTGATGGTTCCAGTATCATGTTGAGACGAGAATTCAATTCTCAATGGTTAGATTAAGAGCAAGCATGTGCACAGAGTTAACAAATCTAGGCTTTAGGTAACAAATAAATCATATATCTAAGCAGAGTAGAAACCGTAGATCTAAATTGAGTACTGCGTAAGATGACTAATAACTTGAGTGAATTCCATCTTATGGAATCTGATGGTGATGATCACCAAGCGAAGGGAAGTATTTAGAAACTGATTAAATACTTGTTGTAATTTATTGCTTTCTGAATATTTTCTTTCTGCATATTTAGTATTATTGCATCATGTATTTTTCCCGACTCTTCCAATCCCCATCTTCATCATCCTCTTACCCTATTGCCCCTGTTATTTCTTCAAAAATCAAAGAAGAAGTCCACTTCTCTTATCTTCAACAATCAATTGACAATTGGAAAATTTCTAAGTTTCCGACAAAGAAATTTACAAAAACTCCAAATGGTCACTTAGCAGTGACTATGTTATCAAGATTATTGAGGAAATAGTCTAAATAGATCCTGATACCCAAGAAATCAGACTCCTTACCCCAAGTGCTATGGAGAAATTCAGACAAAAATACAAATATCTTCATTTTGGTCTAGTCCAAATTGCAGCAAAACCCTTATCTAGAGAAGGTCTAGATACATTGCTTTTTTTATGTCTTAGGGATACCAGATTCCTAAACTTCAATGATTCTCTTCTAGGCATGGTTGAAACTAGTCTCTGCAATGAACCAGTCTATTTTGATTGTTTCCCAAATTTTACTGTTTCTCTTCAGGATAGGAATCTTTTAGACTACCTAACCCTGAATATCCAAACTGCAAATTTCAAAATAAAAATTGGATCTCTCCCGGTAGCATTTTTATATAGAATTCAATATAAGGTTATGAATTCTGCTTTCAATACTGGTGCTATGAAAGTATCAAACAAAGGAGAAACAATCCTATTTCAAATAGATCTGTCCAGATCCCATCTGTCAATTCCAAAACCCATTTCCTAGAGAGAGGTAAGTCTTCCTTCAAACTGGCTATTAACTGAGTCACTCCTTCCGAGAAACCAGAAAACACAACTGTCTCCGAGATACACTAATCTCCTTCTGGAAATGTTGAAATCACTTTCCAGAGATCACTCAGTCAACGGATCTCGTATCCTCCCTCAAATGCAACATCTAGGTTAGGATCATCATCTAGATTTCAACAATCAAGACACTCTACATCCTCAGTAGCAACACATTTACAGGATATAGATCAAGATCTGAGAATTCCTCAAGCCAGGTATGTTCCACAACCTGGATCTGATGATAATCCTACATCTCCTACCAATTCTGCTATGATTGGAGATCTTAATGTCTTACAAACTGATTTTGTCATAGACAAAAAACAATTGCGAAAAGAATTTTACTCCCTTGTAAACATTCTCAAAAGAAACTGGTTTTTTGAACATTTTCAAGGATCTGAGAAACAACAGATCCAAGAAAAATATTATGAATTTTTAAACCAAGTTCAAAAGCAGATTGATTTCTTTTTATGATTTGAAACTAATGCAATTATAATAGGAAACTTTAACAACAACACAGGAGATTGACAAACCAAATCACATAATTGGTATCACAGTGGTTTACCGTGTTAGAGCTGCTATTAATTTAGCAGATGAGATGAGATATTAGTAATTGGTTTAGAAAACCATATATGGATCAGTGAAAGAATGAGGATTTGTTACTCAAATACAATTGCTGTAAATAGAAACTTATACATATTGAAAAACTAGAATGAGAATCTTTATTAAAAATATTGATATTGCTTCTTAGAAATCTATTGAACAAGGATGGAAACTCCCACCAATGGCAAATACAGGTACTGGGTGGAAGAACTAAAGCCAATAGATGTATGGATTGATGCTGAATGTCATCTTGAAAATACCTATACTGAAGCGTTAAATACAATTTTTGTTGTTGTTAGCCCTAATGAGTTCAGATTGATCTCTATATGCGAATTTGCTAAAGATGATTGGGAAGTACTTCATACGGTGTATGAAAGAGCAAGCATTGTTAAAATACCTAAGTTGTAGGTACTGACAATATAATTTGAGGAATTAAGGATGAGTGATCATAAGGCCATTGCTGCATTTGGTAGCAAATTAAAAGATATTGCTAATCAGACTTTTTAACTAGGAATTAAAAAGATATTGCTAATTTGGTAGCAAATTAATCATGCTTCAGGCACCGAGTTCCAGCCTTTTTCAGCATGCCAATCCAGCCCTCACTGGTTCCCTCACGGCGTCTTGAGGTCGTTGCCGCCCCTTCCGTTGCGTCACTACTGTTGCCTGTTGCCGCCCCTTCCGTCGTGTCGCTGCTAGTTCCACTGCCGACTGTTAGGCCTTTCTATTTTCGCTAGTCCCAGATATTTTTCCCTCAATTGATCTTGTTGGATAGGTAGCTATACCCATCATATTTTCTTTGTTTACTTCTACGTTTGTGGAGTATGCGATGTGCACACACTATATAGGGTCCTTTTTTGCTATTTTGTGTGTTGTCTATTTGGTTTGTGGACCTTTTGGTAGTTTATTGACATACACTTGACATACAGTTTGAGACATTCAAGCTTACCTTATGAATTATCCCTAGCACCCTTTTTGTGCCTAACTGTATTTAATTCTTTCATGAACCAGTGAATCTATTGACCTATTATTTCCTTGTGAGGGCTTGATTCATATTCCAATTCTTTAATTGCTCCATGGGATAAGGGTATAGGCTTGTGAAAGAACATTACAGATTTAAGTAGAAAGATGTTGAGGGAATCATAGGACTATTATTTTATGTTGGGTTTCTAGCCTCAATTGGCTTTGAGTACCATCATCTTTAAGGCCATATTCAATGCTATGTAGGTAATTCAAATTTAGAAATGTACTGCCACTAGGGACCTTGTGTATCTTGTGTGACCTTGTGTAGTTTGTAAAAGTTTTCTAAGAAAAAAAACAACAACAACAAAGGGCGGACAAAAAATTTTCAGCACCGAATTGAGCTTAATCCAATGCTGGAATAAGCTCAGACCCTAAAAAAAAAAACAAAGAACACACGGGGGAAGAGTACAGTTGTTGTTCTAGGCTAGTTATACGGTTGTCATGGGAATAAATTTTCACAATATTGAGGGTTGTGCAACAAATGTAATGGTGAGTATACAAAGAGTGCTTAGCATACATCCTGATTATGGTATGAGAATTTGGAAAGTGAATGTTGGTATGTACTGGGTCAAGAGGAGAATTGGAGTTTTTGCTATGTTTTCTTATTATTTTTTTTCTTGCAAGCTCTCTTCTCTTTGTATGTTGTTATCTTATATCTTTCAATTGTTAGCCAATTCCCTAGCCTTACATTACAAGCGCTAAAGTCCTACCTAATCTAAGTGGAATCATGATATGCCTCAATTAGTGGAGGGAGAGTATGAAACATAAGCCTATGGAATGCATATTTTATTTAAACTTGATTATTTAAATGACTTGAGAACATTGTTGAGTAATTGTTTTGCAGTACTAGGTCCTACTTCACTAACACAAGTCTTTATGTTTGTTATGAGGAGTACTTGAGCATTTGTTTTTATTGGCATAAACTGGAGAAGTATTTGAGCAATGATCTTGAAACCCATGTGTGTTGACATTTTGATTTAAACCTAGTTTTGCTTGGGGACAAGCAAACGTCTAAGTGTGGGGGAGTTTGATATAGTGATATTGCATTAAATATTTTGGATGACTTTTGGATAGATCATGTTATAATTTAATGCAATACGGGATTTATTTGGACAATTTACTCTTATTTGTGGTTATTTGATTTTTCTAAGGACTTAAACGAAAAAACACACAAGTTGCAGGGCTGAAGGAGTAATTTTCAAAAGATCTCAGGAGGAGAGTTAAATCCGATGCTGAATTCATCAATCAGGGGCCGAATTAAACTCTCTAATGGGCTCCAACGAAGATAAAAGCCGAAAAGAGCGAATTTTGGAGGGGGAAGCCATGAGGGATGAATTTTGTTCAATTTCTTTTGACATTAGCTTTAGGTATTATCTTCTTAAGGTTTTTTTGTTGTAATTTTGAGAGGATTTTCCATTATTGGACACATATTGGAGGCTACTCGTGGACAAACTTGGAGATTGTATTAGAATATTGTGATGTTTTCTCATACCTTCTCTTTTAATTTGATCTTGAATTTCTCTTCAATTATGTATTAATTTCTTATTCTAAGGCCTTGATATAGCTAGTATTAATTATTATATTATCTTGTGATTCCGTTAGTTGAAGGGTGTTACTAAATCTTTGCCTGATTATTGTACTCAAAGTAATTGAAAGCCTGATCACCATTTAGATTGATTTTTCATTAACTTGGAAAATTCGAAAAATGACTTAGTTAATTAGGACAGGTAATCAGACTACAAATTACATGTGAAATAGAAATATATTTGCATGGTTTGTGTGATCATTATAATGTCATGTTCTTGAATGCGTTCTTTTGAATTGAATTCAATATAGAAATATAGTTGGGTTATTTGGAGGAATAGAATTAATATACCTTGAAAAATGATATTGGTTAATTCTAGACATTAATTAACTAATAAGGTACACTCTAGAATAACGGGTCACGTTGGTAATATAAGAGTTAATCTAGTGAAATCATGTGCCTTTGATCATCTCATTACAATCTGTATCCGGGAAGAAGTGTAATTTAATTATTTCAATTTAATTCTCAACACAACAATCATTGAAATCTTTGTTTTCTTTTTAATTCAAGTTAAAATCGAAGCTAGGACTTTTAGTCCGAGACTATGAATTGTTCTTTATGAAGCCGAGTGAGAACACAATCGATATGTTCACTCAATTCGCAAATATTATGAATAGTCTAAAAGCGTACAGGAAAACTTATTCCCTTGGAAAACAAAATAGAAAACTGCGTGATGCTCTACCAAAGAGTTGATAGACAAAAAGCTTGGCTATAGAGGAATCAAAAAAACTGAACAGATTACCCACTGAAGAGCTAATTGGCTCTCTCTTAACCCATACAATGAAATTTAAAAGGTTTTAAGAATATGATGATGATGAGAAAGGCAAACGGGAAGCTGCCTTGAAAGCAGTTGATGAAGATCCTAACAGTGATCAAACTGATAATGATGATGGCACTGATTTGACACAGAAGAATTAGTCATGGTACTTTCAAACCTTAATACTTTGAATGCAAAAGTACAGAACATTTTATTGCTGATTGTCCATGGCTAAAGAAAAGGAGACCAAGCACTTTAGAAAGAAAAAGAAGGACACAAAGTTGAAGAAAGGAAATGGATTAATTGGAACTTGGGATCATGAAGAATCTGACTCTGAAAAAAGTTACGATTCGAAAAATGAAAAAGCTAATATCTGCTTAACAATGGGCTAAAATCTCAGCTCTTAAATTGAAACCCAATTAGTGGAATTTAGTGGCTAAATAAAATAGAATAACTATCTAACTATTCTGATCTACTATAAATTTACCCAAATAGCCTTAAAACAACAAAGGAAATCAAGAATAAAATAAGTAGAACTATAGGCACCCAAACAATGGAATTCAAGATAAACTTTAGAAGAACAAAACAATTAAGACCCAATCAAGAAAAATCACATTGGATTATCCAAAGATTTAGAGACTCATTTAAAGGAAGGGCTAAGCCCTAAGCATGGTCTTGAACAAGATGAATAAGAATGTAAAACCCTCTCAAAACTCTCTTTCACAATTTGAATAGAGTGAGTTGAATGTCTTGTCAAATCACAAAAGATATATTTATAATACCCTAACCCTAACTAAATGATAATTAAGGCACCAAGACAATTTAAAGGCTTAAAATGCCTTTACAAAATGTCTAAAATAGAAAGGATGTAGAGAAAACAGTAAAAATAACCCAAACAATGGTTGGGCCCCGACAGGGGCCGACACCAACTCCAGCACTAGGACTGGCGCTGGCTTCGCTCTGAAGCCCAGCCTTGAGCCAAATAAATCAGGCTGGCGATGGCTCAGTTGTCTGGGGCCGGCACCAGCTTGGCTCTAGATGGCTTTTCTTCAGTTTTTCCTCCTTCTTTCGGTGCAGGCTTGAATTGTAGTTTGGGCTCTTTTTGGATAACCATCAAAATGAGTTCCTGGCTGCCTTCATCATCCTTCCGAATCTCTTCCATCTTCAAACATTGTTGTAGGAATAATTGGATATTATCTTAAAACCTCTTGGTTCTCGATCTTGTCATTAGCCCTTGCAATGTCATTTCCCCTTCTTGAGATTGAACTGCTTGGTTAGCTTGATAAAATCCCATGGAAATGGAAATGCAATGTTATTTATTGAGCAGAGGAGACATGGACTTTTTGTCTAAATATGATATATCAAATATGTGGGGTGTGGACATATGGCACACAACTACCTTAACTATGTATTTTTAAACATTGCCAATCATCGTTATTTCTCTCTTTTCGCGTTGTTTATAATGTCCTATTAAATAATTTAACATAATTTATCGAAAAACAATTTAGCTCACAACATGTTCCACTTAATAAATTCCTTATGTCAAATAACAAACAAGTAAAATAGCCCTCCAATTTTCCACCTTAGGAAACATTCCAATTAGAAGATGTACATCATACAGAACATTACCTAAAATAAACCATTACAAGCTAAAATATTGTAGGGGCATATAAAGGAGAAAAAAAATCTTACTTTAGAGCAAGCTTTATGTAAGCAGACTTAATTTCCTGATCAGAAGAATCCCTTGACATGCATAGGACCTCATACGGATATCTCGCCGATGGCCAACTCCATCTTCGAACCCATGCATCATTCCCCTTTATACTGACTCTATATAAACACTTTCCCTTTAGCCTTTCCTCCCTCAAGCTTCTATTCTCTTCTCTTGTTACCTAAATCTCAACCATAAATATTACCATGAGAAAAAAATCAAAATTACGAAACAAAACCGAAACTTTGAATCTCCAAGCTCTAAAGAACCAAACTAGAAAAAAAAAATCTTAAAAAAATGGATGAAGTTGCCACTTTTGTCATAGTCATACAGGGCATCGTCCACCTCCAACTTTTGAATTGAAACTATGACAGATGAGACAATTCACCATTCAAAGAAAATGGGGGGGGGGGTGTAAATCCTAGTTAAGATACCTAACATCTGCCTTAGAAAAATAAAGGGTGAATCAAAGAGTTTGAAATCAAATTTGTTGAAGGCCAAGTTGTGTTAAGCATTTGGAAAGGAAGTCGAATAGAATGAGTGACTTGCAAGAGCAGTAGGGAGGGCAACCATTACTGAATATTATTAAATCAAAATCTTGATAATTAAAAGAAAAATTAAAATTACTGTAAATGACTAAATTAAATATGATGAACAACTAAATCTTGAATGTTAAAAAAGATATTTAAAAATATTGATGAGATTTGAGTCATTCATAAGAAGATATATATCCTCCATTAAATCTAAATCATTACTAAAAAACTTAAAAGGGTAAAACAAAAATAGAAATTATATAAATAATTTGTAAAGACAATTTACTTCCCTCTTCACAATTAGAATATATATTTAGATTGCAGATCAAAATTTATATATATATATATATATATATATATATATATATATTCCCGATATAAAGTAGCGGACGTTAAACAATCGTTAATTAGTGATCGCCAAATGCGTTCATTCGCAGAATATTAGTGACTAGCAAAATTATGAGTGATTTTTTCGATCATTCTTTACTATTCAGCGATGGATTAACAACTAATTTGTTGGTAGCAAATCTTTCAATTTCATGTAGTGTCAAAGGCCACATCCTTCATTTTTCATGTCCTCTAAATGCTCAATAAAGCAAGAATTGCTAATAGCATTAAACAAACACAATGGTTCTCCTGCTCACTTAGAGTTCCCAACAAAAGTTTTACACAAACTTGGTTGGATTTCAATCATATAATAATAATTAATGTGCAGTAGAAATTAAAATAAAATTCACGCAATAAAATCACTAGTATGTAATTAAATGGGTTAGGAGATGGAAGAAAAATCGTTACTTCGAAAATGTAACTTTTTAATTTTTTTTCTTCTCACACGAAACCTTTCCGTAAAATTTGTCCAAATTGTGAACTACTAAAATTTCAAGCTTAGGAATTTCTCCAATAGAAATCCACGAGATGATGGCACTCAAATAAAACATCGAAAAATTTTGTGCTAGCCAATTTTCATGGTATGAAGATTTAATTCTAATGAAAAGAATTGGAAATCTCTCAGTTTCCAAAAGGAAGCTTCGTTTTTTTTTTTTTCCCCAATACAATCCTCAGCGTCACACACACATACACATATAGATATAGATATAGATATAGAAATATATATATATATATATATATAGAGAGAGAGAGAGAGAGTAAAGGAAAGAGATCAAAAAGATCTTTTTCCTAAAATTCCTTTTCGCCTACTTAATATTATACCTCCCCTCAATGAATATTCGATTTCTCTCTCATTATTCAATAGTTCAATATTCAAATTCTTTTAGTATTTGAATATTGAATACAAATGCTTGTAGTATATCTTTAGGACGTGTGATTAAATATTAATAAATAAAATAAAAACAAAATAAAAAGAAAAAGGGTGAAGGAGTGCGGTTCAATGGAGAAATTCCTACCTCTTTATCTATCTCTAAGATGTTTAGATTTTCAAAACTCCATGGACATGTAGAAGAGAAATGCTATCCCCACTCGGACAAAGACAGAACTTTTACTTGTTCAAATAACAATTAAGGTGAAATAGGGTCAAGAACGATGAATCCCCATTACAACCGGTTTAATGCTTCTCGGCGAGGGGCTTCCATGTACTAATCCTTGTATCTGCTTTGGATAGAAGAGCTTATTTTGTTTGGTACCCCACTTTTCGGGCTGCTAGTCTAATCGTTCCCCCGATTGTGATGATCTTAGCTAATGGCTTTTCCTTGTCTAACCGGTTAGATGCTTGTTCAAACTCACCATTTCGTTTGCTATACGCTGCATTCATTGCCAACCAATTTCATTTTGGATATAAAGTACATAACAAACTGCTAGCATCAATCCACCAGAGGCCGCAAAATATATATATATAACAATGCGACGGAATTGGTCCATGGCAAATACCTTCATCGCTAAGCATCCATAGCAAATTCGTAGCAATCTGCCCCTAAATGTTTCCTCATGCACCAGCCACACCGGACCACAAACTCTTCGATGCGCAGCCATCTCCATGGACCGGCCACATCGGATCGTAGCTCCTAAATGTTCAAGAACTGAACAACGCAAGACTCAAACCCATGACCTCCGAAATGCAGAGGTTGTGTTTAGCCGCTAAGCTACAGCAATTGTTGTGCTATCCTTTTGTTATTATTTAAACTACTCTGAACAATCTTTGTGTACTTTTTTTTTAATAAAAGCATTATAACAAAATATAATAATTATATTAAATTCAATATAAAAAATATTTTGTATATTTATATAAAAAATATTTTGTATATTTATATAAAAAAGGGCTAGCCTCGATGTGCCAAGCGCTCCCCACCTTGCGGGGGTAGAGAAAGGGAACCGATATATACGCAGCCTTCCCCTGACATTTTTGCCAAAAGGCTATTTCTACGGTGGTTCAAACCCATGACCTTTGGTCACCAAAGGAGCAACTTAACCGTTGCGCCAAGGCCGCCCTCACACACATATTTTGTATACTTATATAATTTTAAAATTTTATATACTTTCAATTAGATTATCTTTTTTATTAAATAATTTATACATATATATATACATAAATTCATATACAATATAACCCACACACACATATACATTCATAATCATAAATATACATAAACAAACAAACATATATATATATATATATATATATACACTCGCACACACACATATTCATATACATAAATTTGAAGATAATTGGATATAATTTGACCCGAAATTTCACAAAATATCTACAAAAATTACACATATTCATATACATAAAATTTTCTTGTTTTTTTATCACTATTTTACCTAACATATAATTTGCATATTCTAAATGGTAATATAGTTAATTGCATTGATATTTCCAATGGCTTGTGTTGTAAAAAAAAAAAAATTATATCACATCTTTAAATTTTTTATTTTAATACACACGTATATTTCGACATACAAAAATATTACATTTTATTTTAAATTCGTATCAATTCTTTTTCAAGAATAAATAAGTTAGAGATAAAAAAAACATTTGTAAAACATTTGACCATTTTAATCAAAATATATGGAATAAAAATAAATATAATAAAATTTAAAAAAAAAAAAAAATAAATCCGTGGCAAATCCCTCACAATTTGCTAGGGATTTGCCACAGACTATCACAATTCGTAGCAAATCAATGACAATTTGCCACAAATTTTCCACGAAAAGTAATGAATGAAATTAAAATGGTATTCCGTTGCAGATTGTCATGGATTTGTCACAGAACATATAATAAAATTTTCTTATTCATTTTATCACAATTTTACCCAACATATAATTTGTATATTCTAAATAGTAATATAGTTAATTGCATTGATATTTCCAATGGCTTTTGTTGTCAAAAAAAAAATTATATCATATCTTTAAATTTTTTTTATTTTAATACACACATATATTTCGACATACAAAAATATTACATTCTATTTTAAATTCGTATCAATTATTTTTCAAGAATAAATAAGTTATAGATAAAAAAATATTTGACAATTTTAATCAAAATCTATAGAATAAAAATAAATATAATAAAAAGAAAAAGAAAAAGAAAAAAAATAAATCCGTGACAAATCCCTAACAATTTGCTAGGTATTTGCCACGGACTAACACAATCCATGACAATTCGCCACGGCTTTGTCACGGAAGATAATTAATGAAATTAAAATGATATTCCATGACAAATCCGTGATAGCTTGATACAGGAACACATAATACAGTTTTTTTATTCTTTTTATCACTATTTTACCTAACATATAATTTGTATATTCTAAATGGTATTATAGTTAATTGCATTGGTATTTTCAATGGCTATTGTTGTAACAAAAAATTATTTTAATACACACATATATTTCAACACACAAAAATATTACATTCTATTTTAAATTCATATCAATTCTTTTTCAAGAATAAATAAGTTAGAGATAAAAAACAAAATGTTTATAAAATATTTGACCATTTTAATCAAAATGTATGGAATAAAAATAAATACACTAAAAATTAGAATAAAAAAGTAAAAAATAAATTCGTGGTAAATCCCTCACAATTTATTAGGGATTTGCCACAGACTAACACAATCCATGGCAAATCCATGGCACTTTGCCACAAATTTGCCATGAAAAATAATTAATGAAAATTTTTTTTATCACTATTTTACCTAACGTATTTTTTGTATATTCTAAATGGTAATATAGTAAATTGTACTAATATTTCCAATGGCTTTTGTTGTCAAAATAAAAATAGAAATATGGAAGGAAATGAAAATTTTTAACTACAAATAAGAAAGAAAATTGTTCAAATCAACTAAAGGTAAGATTGGGAATTTTAAGGCATGGAACAAATATTAATACAAATTAATATAATAAAAATAGAAAAAAAAGAAAAAAATAAATTCGTGACAAATCCCTAATAGATTGCTACGAATTTGCCATGGAATTACTTAGAAAATAAATTATCCGTAACAAATCCATGGCAATCTGCCACGGAAGTATTTCCTAACTAGTTCCGTGACAAATTCATGGCAATCTACCATCGATTTGCCACGGAATTAATTTGAAAGTAATTAATTCCATAGCAAATTGTCACGGATTTGCCACGGAGGCTTGTATCAATATTTGACCATTTTGCCACGGATATTTTTCATCGCAAATTGGTGGCTAATTTTTCCCCTATCCTTTTTTGCTAGGATTTGCAAGGGAACATCTTTGCATCGTTAGTTGCTACAATATCCGTGGCAAGTTCATGATAAATAGCTACGAATTTGCTACATTTATATATATTGCAGTGTCAATTTGCTATGTCTTGTCTTCTTTCGTGACAAATTGGTGGCAGATTGTCACGAAATTTTTTCCGTAGCAAATTTCCGTGACAAATTAACAATTTTCTTGTAGTGTAATAAGATTCTATCACTAGTACTAAATAATTATCCATTTGATTATCTCATAGTTATGTCATACAATGAACAAGTTCATTTAACAAGTATCCACATATTAATTTTGAATATCACAATACTTACAGATGTGAAAACCACCGTTTAATCTAATCAAGAAATATAACACGTACTAATTTTTGTGCATTAATAATATTCTGTTTCATTATTATTATGGCTAAAGATAATTTAATCACAAATACTACATAGAGTAGTAGGAATCTTACATTATGATCTCTATCATAATTTTTTTAACATTATACTATGTGCTTGAGACTTTAACTAATAATTTTATACATATATAAACAAAATAATTAATTAAATTAAAAAATAAAAAATACATTTTATTAATAAATATACAAAATATATTATACAAATAATTTACTCTATATCATGATACTAACAAACTTCACCGTACCCACAGGCTCTGCCACTTTCAAGGTTGATTGCTTTTCAGTGAATGATAGAAGTATTTCGTGACATAGAAGTCTGAGCTCGATATCCATAAAGAATGGAAAAACATCTCAGTGCTGGGCTTTGAACTAAGGAAAATGAAATTGCCGACTTATAAGTGTTCGATAGTTAATTACACTTGCATTATTCAATTATTCCGGTCCTTGACGTTCCATTTTAACCTTACGCGCTTTCTTCTAAGAGCTGAACTAATAATGGGAAGAAAGCTGTTTAGTAGCAGAAAATACGGAGCCATTTTGTTTGTCATATATTTTAATAAATAATATTCCGTAGAAGTCATTAAAAAAGAAAAGGTGAACACCAAGAGAGTGATGAAACATAAGGAAAAAATCAGGATCAATCGAACTTTAGTATGAATTAATCGAGCTCAAGCTGGAACATACTCGGGGAAAGTTCATTAATCTTAATTAAATTTTTTTATATAAGTTCTTGGGTATATATATTTCTATAATTTAAATATTTATAAAAAATTATTACTGTTGAGTTTAACACAAATTATAAACAAGCTCTAGCTACTGAGTAATGCTAGAGCTTATTCTTTTACATTTCGAGTCGAGCTCGAGGTATCTCAGAATGTGATCCATTTAAAATTAAAATTCGATGTATTAGTTGTCATAATGTCTCAAACAGATCATATGCATGATCAGCATGTATCGAATATACTTGATGGGATGACGGACATTATAACATTGGCCATCGCTAAATCGGGAAAAATGGTTGGAGGGTGTTGAAATTCATAAAAAGGTTAGAAGGGAGGATAAGAAAAGCTCGGTCTAGATATAAACACACTTTGCTCTCACAATCTATAAGCCACTCTTAATCGTGCGTGGGAGACAGCAAAAGCACACTCTCGCACCCCAATCTTCTACTGTGAGTGAGAGTGATGGCCTGCCGTCTCTCTCTCTCTCTCTCTGTGCGCGCCTACAAATAGCATCTAATTGAGCTTTTGTGCCGATCACAATGTGGGGTAACCCAACTTCTCTGCATGTGCTTCAACCACTCCCTGCTCGTAAACGCGGTTTTGGACCCCTACTATCCCTATAAATACCTGCAATATCTTGCATGTACAACCCAGATAACTTCTCATGGCTACTCACAAAGTTCTTAGTGTTGTTTTCTTTGTTCTGCTGGGGTTAGGAGTTTATTGTGAATCTAGGGCGCTCCTCACTTTTGGCGGAGAGATAGGCCACAATGTGGGGTCAGGCGGTACAGTGGACTATGGCTCTGGCCATGGCATTGGAGGTGGTGGTGGTGGTGGCTATGGAGGCGTTGTAGGTGGAGGTTATGGGGGTGGCGGCGGTTCTGGTGGTGGTGGTGGTTATGGAGCTGTGGGTGACCATGGTTATGCAAGTGGCGGAGGTAGTGGAGGGGGCAGTGGCGGTGGTTATGGGGCTGGTGGAGATCACGGGATAGGGTATGGGGGAGGAGGTGGAACTGGTGGTGGGGGCAGTTATGGTGGAGGAGGTGTGCATGGTGGAGGATATGGAGGTGGGGGTGGTGAAGGAGGTGGAAGTGGTTATGGTGGAGGAGGTGAGCATGGAGGAGGCTATGGAACTGGTGGAGGTGCAGGAGGTGGAAGTGGTTATGGAGCAGGAGGTGAGCATGGCGGAGGCTATGGAGGAGGTGGCGGTGCAGGATCAGGTGGGGGGTATGGTGGTGCTGGAGGAGAGCATAGCGGAGGCTATGGAGGCGGGGGTGGTGCAGGATCAGGTGGTGGGCATGGTGGTGCTGAAGGAGAACATGGCAGAGGCTATGGTGGCGGAGGAGGTAGTGGCACAGGACATGGTGGAGGTGGTGAGTATGGAGGCAGTTACGGTGGAGGTGAAGGTGGTGGTGGCGGAAGTGGGGGTGGCTATGCAAGTGGCGGAGGATATGGAGGTGGAGGTGGGCATGGTGGAGGAGGTGGAGGAGGATATGGTGCAGGAGGAGCCGGAGGAAGTGGATATGGCGGTGGAGGAGGAGCAGGAGGAGCTCATGGAGGTGGATATGGAAGTGGAGGTGGCAGTGGTAGTGGTTCAGGCGGTGGAGGGGGATATGGTGCTGGTGGTGAGCACGGAGGTGGTTACGGAGGTGGCAGCGGAAGCGGTGCTGGTGGAGGAAGTGGTGGCTACGTGCCTTGATTATACATCTGATCCCCTGAAAATAAATATGTATTGTAGAGAATAATTATTGCCTGAGTTATGTAATATCTGTTTCTACTTTGTCTTAATATTGCTTTTGTAAGCTTATTTTCCATCTAAATGATAATTTGAAGTTATATTTTCAAGTTCTAATAAACTACGTACTTTTCCTCCTCCATTAACTTAGTCGTCGCTCGTTCATATTAATATAAATTATTCGTAATTCAAAATTTCTACTAATATTTAACCTTTATATTTAAATTTACAAATCTCTTCTTATTAAAATTACAAACTTCTTTATTTTTTATGATCTCTCACACTTTTCATTTCAAACCTAATCATATTAAAAGAATTATACTATTTTTGAAGTGAGTATATATATATATATATATATATATATATATATATATGTATGTATGTGTGTGTGTGTTCAATTTTGTTCCAAAGTTGGTGATGAATGGGGTTAAATTTCATGATCCTACCCCGGCAGGACATACAGACATTCTGACAGTGAACTCACCAAATATGCAGGGAATGTTAGGGGAACAGTGAAAAGAAGCTGACTAAATGATGTGAAAGGAATGATTTTTGTATCCTGAAAATAGTCCTTCCACATATATATACATATGTATAGGAAAATTCTACATTCCAAAGGTCATATTTTGAAATTTGGAGGAAGCCTAGAAACAGGAACCAAGTTACTAGATTTGAAGTCTCACCTCTTGAACAAAAAATAATTGTTTAATTCGTGAAATATTTATATTATAGTAAAATATGTAACAATACAGCAGTTGTGAATGAATATTATTTATTAAATAAATTCTGGCTCTACATTTAAAGCTCTTTTTAAAAAGGTAGATTAATTGTATTTAAATTAAAGTTAAAATTCAAATATATATTTACTAAATGGGGGAATTAGGGTTTGGATAAAAACTCACATAAAGAGTTAATAGGACTTACAACAACTTAAGATTACATATACAAATAATTTGCTCGAAATATTATCGTGTTCAAGACTAACACTCTATTGCGTGCAAAACCTACTAATTAACACAAAATATAAATTACACTCACATTTTTTTTTCTCTAAAATCATACGTGCATTCTTTATTTTGCTTTATATGACCGTAGACAGGAAATGTGTCTGGAACTTCATGATTCGCGTATGAGCAAGGATTTTAAAAATCACAAAGCCAGAACCTTTGGGCCATTCAAACACATCCCAAATGAAAAATCTGCGTTTTATTTTCCATTTTTCTTCCATCATTCTCGGTCTCGTATTGTTTCCATCGAGATCTTTGCTTGAGAAGTTTCTTCAATTGCTCTGAAATTATCAATTTTGGAGTAGGTGGGACAAAAGATGGGGTGAAATTTTCTGGAGTGCACTCTATACTATCTATATATGATCTTCCCTTGATCATATCAACCTCTCCATCTTCTCTCATTTTTACCATGTTGGATGGAACTTTTTCTGCGTAGTAATCTATGTACTTTCTGTCATGGTACCTGCAACGGTAAATACCAGTCAATAAAAGTTACAAGTAGGAATTGAGATAGTAAAGGAGGAAGCTTAAAATGATTGTTTTTACCATTTTTTTTTTTTTTACCTATCATATACTACCAAGGTAGCATGAAGGCTGCTAATTTGCTCAACAACAAGAAGATGCAATGGATGCCCCATCTCTTTTCTGATTTCTAAAACCACCTAAAATTGCAAAAGAAATGGAATCAATTACGATATTTGTCACTATCTTTTAACTCGTATCCGCTCTCCTCTATTGTAGTAGAAAGCAACATTTACAGCGATGAAATTTCCAATGATAAATATTAAGAAAGCTTCCTATGTTGTAATCAAGAAAGAGCTAAGTACCCCATAGTGCTGACAAAGGTCCAACAACATTCGGACTTTTTGATACTTGCCATCGTTGTTACACTCCCTAATAAGGGATAAATCTTCAAGATCCACACTCCAGATGTCCGACCATGTCTTAGCAGAGACTATAAAGAAGACAAATCATATATGAAAAGCACAAAAATTTTGTGATTCAACTAAGGGAAGGAAGAAGAGAAATAAATATACGCGGGATGTTGAGCCATGGCATAACACCAAGAAGCGTAACAATGCAGGGGGCTCCAATGGCCACCACATTCTTGATCACCCATTGCAAAGGCTCCAGAGAGAATTCCTTTAGCGCATCCATGACAATCACCACATGCTTGGGATTTTCGAAAGGGAGCATCTTTGGGCAGTTCTCTTCCTGCGCGTGGCCACCAATTTCATCCATCCTTAGAATGGCTGCCACCGTGTGTGGGAGGACTTCTATCTTGCAGGAGCAAACTAGAGAGACTAAAGGGCTATTCTGCAGAGGGATTGAGGAACCTTTATAGGTGGACTTAATTAGTGTTGGCTTGGAACTTAGAAGAAACCAAAGTATTTGATATGAGCAAGGTCAAAAAATGCTTAGGATGCTTCTGCGAGAACTATGCTTGCCAAAGGCGCGAATTTCCGTTGAGGACAAATTAGGATCTTGGTTATTGGAGATTGATTCGTCCATTTAATTGGAGATGCTTGATATTTTGCTGATATTGTCCCCAAAAAGAGTTTGGGCTTGAGCAAAGTTCCGGAAACTTTAGTGTCATTGATTTTACGAATTGATTTCAGAACCCATCTTTCGTTCAAAAACCATTACTTAATCGTTTCCCAAGTTAGGAGAATGTGAAAAGCACAAGTGGAGATTAAGAGTCCGACTCGTATGAAGTTAAGTTCGCTTGTAAGCAAAATTTGTATGTGTATAAACGAATTTGAAATTGTACAATTTTTATACAAAAATAGTATAACAATTTATTCATGTAAATAAAATTTTATATATAATAATTATAATATTATGCTTACCTTTAAAATAACAATATTCTATTAAAAATTTTATTAGTATCTATAACCTATTCTAAATAGTTAATTTTCTTCAAATTCAATCACCACATTCTCATCAGTATGCCTACCTTATTTTAAACAATTGATTTTTTTTTTCAAATTTAATTTCTTCAGAAAATAACCACACAACAATCCCGAATCCACATACTATATAGCTGATAGTGACCAAGGGGTGAGAGGCATATTCTGATAGGCGGACTAGCGAAGATTTCCTTCCACTGCACCGTGTCATACATGACGGTGCGATCTAAAAAACAACATGCAAAATCCCCTTCAAAAGCAATTAGCACTCAAACAAATATACCTTGAATTAATCTGAGCACAAAGATTGTACAAGCAAACTAACAAGAAATATTCCCTAGTTAGTTTTATTTATTTATGTTATTTGCTTTTTTGGAAATTGGTGCAAATGGAGTTGATGTGAAAAAAAGAAAAATAAAAGCACAAACCAAAGTAAAATGAAGCAACCCACAAGCTTATTCATGAAACTTATACATCTTGCTGTAGATAAAGCTAGCTCGAATATCATCTCTATGAAGAAAACATCTTTTCACGTCCTCTAAGGTGATGTACTAGATCAGATCCAAAAAAAAAAAATTCTGATTGCACTTTACATATGCTCGAAAGTATTAACAGAACTAGCTAGCCCAAAACTACCTTACTCACTTCCCCGCTAGGAAATATCATGCCTGTCCAAAGAAATTTTCTGGTTAGACATAAATACCAAATTTACCTTAGACTACCAGCTACCAAAGGAATGCTGCCCCTACGGCGAGCACCCGTGTTCCTGTCCTCTGTACTTGGAGATAGATGCCTTGTCCTGCTCCTCTTTTTATTCACAGAACCTCCACATTGGGAACCTTTCATTGCTTGCATCAATTGCTGGCCTCTTGATCCTGGTATACTTTTCTTTATAAGTGTATACGCCTGCTTCATTTCAAAGTTTTCAAGGTCCTTGTTCAATTGTTTTTTGCAGGAAACATGTTCCACTGATCTCAAATGACCACGTGGAATGGAGAAAGTACTCTCTGCAAACCAAACCAAGTTAAAGTGTTAGCTTATCTACATTATGCAAGGTCTTGGCAGCAAACACATCAACATAAATGAAATAATCAATTTACCAGGAGGGTCCTCCCTATATATCTCTGGGCTAGGAGATCTGCATGGTGTTTTAGGAGTAACATCAGCAACATCTTTAATCTCAACAAACTCCTGATTAGAGTTTTTATCTCTCAGTATAGATTCTGATGGTGATTCAGCAGCTTCACATGAAGGTACGCTAGCCAAAGGCACTGTAACAGGAACCTTGTTTTCTTTATCTTCACAATCATCAGTTTTGCTGTCTATTGGTCCACTAGAAGTGTCCATCAAAATTTCTTCTGTGGCATCACCGGGTTCATTGACATCTCCACAATAATTAAGGGGCAAACTAGATGATGATGTACTGGCATCCACATTATCTAAGACTGACTTTGGTGAAGTGTTCAATATGGCTAGATCCTTGCATTGCTTTTGTTTTTCAATAAAACTTGAAAACCACGGAGTACCCTGCTTTGCATAGAAGAGGATGTATGCCTCCTGAGATAGTACATCTTCTTCATGAACCCACACTACCTGCACTTGCAACCAAATGCATATTATTTTCACATTAAAAGTATTCCCAAGACAAGATAGAGCATCCACACACAACATAACCATAATCAATAGAGGCAAAACAAAAATCCATCCCCCTCCCATAGCCGCCACCACCACCTTCCAGAGCAAAATAAAACTGGTTTTTCATGTCATTGGGGAAGGAAAAAAGAAACTCATAGTAGATTAGAGGGTAAATACTAGTTCAGACATTTTAAGCAAGATTTATCAGATATTGTATATTACCTTTGAATCATCAAACTTGAACCATACATTATCAGCATAACGAATAAAGCAGTAATAATGCCCAGAACAAGATGAAAATCCAATATGCACCACAACTGCATAAAGATCATACTTCAGCTCAGCCTGTTAAACAAAGAGCACAAGTATGAGAATCTGTTAAGATTGAAACAACAGCAAAGTTTTAAAATTAGCCCTGCTCTCGTGAATTATTTGCTAGCAGGATGATGCAGCCAATCAGACACAAGTAAACAATGAAGTCATAAAAACAAACATCATGAATCTTAATTTATTGTCTATCTACAACCAGTGCAACCAGAAATCCCAGACAATTGGCATATGGAAGCCCAAATGACACACCATCTAGCCTAAGTATATTCCAAAGAACTTACCTCATGCCACAAGTACTACTACAGCTTTAACTATGAAGGCAGGATTCTCAAATATAGTCATTGAATGAGGAAATGTTCAGTTTGCAATTTGTACTGTTAGTACAAGGGAAGGACTAACAAAACTTACGTTCTCAACCTGAGCACCTGCAGCGTATGGCTGCAAATCCAACTCTAATGGAAAAGCTACAAATTTATCAATTTTTTCAACAACAGAACCATCATTTTTGAACCTCTTCAAATGAAATGCAGCTACTGAAGGGGACTGGTCCAACATGAGCTGCTTCTCAATAGCCACCTGTTCTTTACACTTTTCACACGTAAACTTTGTCTCAGGGTCTTCAATTTTTTCAATCTTTGTGAAGGATTTCAAAGCAGTAGAAAGGGCATCTGCATCATCAATCTCTAAGCTGAGGTCAATTGAAGGCTCATAAGTGTCAGAGCAATGACCACAGTTGCAACATTGCAGCTGCAATTAAAAATACTAACTATCAGCAAATGGCTTCATTAACTGGTGACAAAATGTCAGCTAGCAAATGGATAGCCAGTTGTTAAAAATATAAATTTTAAAAAAAAAAATAAGATAAGACTGTCATAAAAAGCTCATATAAACAATTGAATGGAGTAAGAAACAGAGAAAACTGCTGCAATTCTTACTTTGCTCACAAGACGCCCACCAAAGACCTGTTTCACAAAATTGTTCCCTGAAGACATCATGTCCTTTGGCATCAAGGCACTACAACACATCTCAAGCTTATCCAAAAAACATTGTAGGAACTCATGAGCATCTTCCTGCTGGTATCTTCCAAAACCAGATGAAAAATCTGGTGGTTTATTACTAAGTCAAGTGTCACAAAGCTCTCCAATATACCACAAACACAAAGAAAGATAACCCATGACCTGGGGCTATAGAAACAAAATAAGAACCAAAAAAGAAAAAGGATAATATATCAAATTACTTTAAGCAAGATATCAACTGAGTTTTAAATCCCAGGAGCAATTCAGTATAAAAAAAACATTTGTCTGAGAAGTCATTTCCAATGTTGTATGGAGTTAAAACATGAAGCAATAATGTCAGGAAGTACAGAGTGTAATTGTACATCCAAATACATGAACCCATAAGCAGAAACAACAATACACATGTTCTAAGCTTCAGTAAGAGGAGAGAATTTAAAACTATAAAAGACATATACACAAGGATACAGTTCAAATTGTCAGCAAATTTCCATGGAGAAACAACCCTGCCCATATGCACCAACGAAAGCTCAATTTGCTCACGCAGGGCACACAGTACACAAAAGCCATGAAAGTAACCTGCAAATCACCAATTAGAACGCAAGATCACATTCCCCAAACACGGAATCACAAGTAGCACTAAGCTCACCCAACCCAATCGAAGATTATGATGAACATTAACAAAGACAATTGGCAATAGGAAGAAAAGTTACAAGATTTTTAGTTTTATGAGAGTTACCATCACAGGGCATTTTATGATTGCATGAGAGGATCCCTTGAAGGAGAGGTACAGTATGAATGAAGCATTGCAACACCGCATTGAGAAAGCATGTGTTACCCAAATTCTCTAGACCTGCACCCTGAAAATTCCAAAAAATGTTACCAGTCAAACTTTGTTGACCAAAGCACAACACAGAAGATGAAACATATATTGCACTTTTGCACATGCAAAACTCCAAAATAAAATTTTAAAAAGAAAACTTCCACCCAATTTTTTGAGTGACAAAATACAATTTGGATAGACCCAAAAAAAGGCAGTAAAATTTGAGCAACAAACCCTTTCACCAAAGCCAAAAAAGATGGTAATTTTTGCAATGCTATCCACACAGGCGAATGCAAGCTATGATCATACAGTTTTATTTTTTTCCATTTCCAGAAATAAAAATAACTTCAATTTATGGAAATCGTTGCTCAAATGAAGAAAATTACCACAAAGTAATAGGGCTTAAGCAAGGCCGAAACAGAAGGCCTAATTTGAAAATCTGAAGTTGAGGGCCAATCAGTCCAATCAGAACCCGAGGACTTGTTTTCCTCCAGCGCACCCAAACTCCAATTATCCACCACAGGCTTCGGATCGCTCATTCTCAACCACGGCTCCGCCCAATGGGAAAAATTGCAACTGCGAATGGGCGACGAATTAATCAACTCTGACTCCTCGTTTCCACACTCTTCACCGTCAGCTTCTTCAAGAAAGCTATCATAATCAGAATTATCGTTATCTAGGGCTGTATTTTCGCTGACCGGAGACAAATCATCCTCGTTATCAAACAAACCTAGGGTTTCATGAGGTGGACACGAGGGGAGAGACTCCGGAAGGGTTTTTGAAGAATTGAGTGAATCGAGCGGTGGATCGTAGTTTCGAGGGGGTTTTGTGAAATGGGGTTCCATAAAAACAGTGCAAAAGGAAAAAAATAATAAGAGGGACTTCGAAGAGGGAAATGGAAATCGAAATCGAAATCGAAAATTTTAGGGTTCTAAGAAAAGGGGGGGAAACAAGAAAATTTTGGAGGAATTTCAGGATGGAGGGAAAAGGGTAAAACAGGGACGGTTTGAAAGTGCTCTCAGTGAAAGGAATTGATGATTGAAGAGAGAGGGAAAGATTGAAAACGAGGGGGAATTTGGGGAATTTCTTGATGTGATTTTTTTTATGATTTTTTGATGATTGGAGGGTTTTGAAAAGGGAGGGAAAATGCCAATGCCAATGCCTCTAATGTTTTAGTTTAGAGAGGAAAAAAAAAGCAAATTCAAAGAAATTAGGAAAATCGAGGATGGGACTCGAGAGGAGTGAGAGTGAAAAGGAGGATGGTGGGGACGATTTTATAACTGTAGAGTAATTGTGAGCTTCTTCTGTAAGGAAACTGTAAAAATCCGATTGCCAATTGTGATAAGGAAGACAGTTGAGGTTAATAAATTTTACTAATAAGGAAAAAGATGAAACGAAATTATTTTTCCAATCTAAAATAAATGTATGGAAAGTATCAGATTTTTGCTTTCTATATTATGATAATCTAATTAATTTATTTGCTTTCTTTATTGCTTTTTTGAAACAAAACTATAAAAGTTTCTATACTTTTAAATAAATAAATAATGACGTTTGGATTTATTTTTAAAAAGGGGACAAATTTGATGGATAGTGAATTGAACTTAGAGTATGAAAATTTTCCCTTTATATTACAACAAAGGTGTACGGTACTTGATTCACTCAATTTTCTAAAAACAAAATATCCTTAACCCTTTTCGAAGATATTACTACTCTAACTCTGTTTATTCACGTGTTGCGTGGCAGATTTTGTCTAAAAATAATGTTTTTAGGATAAAATTTTATATAGTGTACAAATTTTTATATGAGCGCTGCCATCATTAGAAGAGTGACAAAATTATTAATTAATATAAATATAATGGAAGGGCTAAATTCACATAACAATAACTTAAATTTCCACATACAACTTATCATTATCTTATATGGTCATTACTATTTTTAGTTCTTCCAATCTTAAATTATTAAATTTTAAATCATAAATAACCTATTTTAATTATAAAAAATAAAATCTTTTGTTGACTCTTATATTCTTAAACTTTTAAAATTCCTTATCTATTCTGACGTTTCAAACGTTACAACGTGTAAATAGACAAATGATATGTGGAGATAAATTTTCTCAAAGTTTTTTAAATCCCTCAAGTTTTCAAATTCCTCTTCTATCTTCAAATGATTTCATCTTAGGAATATTAAAATTCTTGTCTTTAGTGTATCCACATAGCTTCACTAATATTTTTCCACTCAAATACTTAAATCAATATCCCAAAATACCAATCCAAGCACTGGGTTTTGACCAGATTTGATCAAAAACCCAACAATTCATCGCGAAGGAGACAAGTCGGGGAGGTACTCCTGTCGATGAGGTTCTTCGCGATAGTCACGCGCAACCTTGCACCAAGCAACAGCGAAACCCAGCATGCTGACTGTGAACAAGAAAAGCCAAAAGCTATCCCCGAGCGCCCGTGAGTCACGTGCTGGACTACGCGACTGGTAGTCGCGTAGTCAATAGAGGACTACGCAATTGGCAGTCGCGTAGTCCCTCCCTCTCCTGCCATCCTTTCCTGTCGCGAGATATAGATTTGGCTATTCTTTTACTTTTTTTTTAAATTCGTAATTAAAAGTAATTTTAAAATTTTTTTGAATAAATTTGTATTATTTTTTTCAAATTTAAAATTCTAAATAATTTTAAATAATTATCTGTAAAATAAAATATAAAAATATTATCTGTAATTTTCTCAAAAATAATTTTAAGTTTAATTATTCATTAATACATAATTTATAATATTTAATTACAATTGATTGTAATTATTAATTGTCTGTAAAAATATAAAATTTTTAAATCTCAATAATAAATAAAAAATTAAATAAATTATGAAAATAATAATTTATATTTTAGTGAATACTAACGATGAAATATTTCGTGAATAATTGCTAGGCACTTTTTTAATTTCAAACAAAATGGTATGAACTTCAAAGTTGAATATAAAATTTTGTCATCAGTTATAAATATTCTAAATCCTAAATTATATAATATCATTTTAAAGATGCGATTAATAACAATAATTTAATTACTTGTCAAAATGGAATGGAAAAGACATAAATAAATTATTGAAAGAATATATCAAATTATATATCAAGTAGTCATATTACACATGAAATCATCTAATAAAAGGATGCCAGTTAGTCCCACAATGATATTATCGACAGTTCCTTAGAGGTTGAACTCATCTTGGAGGTTGTTATTGATGTTGTGGTTCGGATGGTCCCTCATCATATCCTTCTATAGAGTATGAGGGACCTGCATCCTATTCAAACTGCATATGTCGTCTGCGAAACCACTCAGTAGATGGATCAACATCATATTAGTCGATAGAAGAATGACGCCTAATATCGAAAACTAGATGCTGTGAAGTAATGAAATTATCAATCGCTGTAGGATCACCTGCCACATAATCATCTTCATCTATCGGCACAAGTGAGTAGTGATCCTGCTGAGGAATTTTGTCCACTGCAGCACGCCGACATGCCCACCTACCGCCCATTCGAATTGGTAATGCTTCTTGAGGGACTTGTTGTGAAATCTATAGTATTGGATCAAAAGAATACGATCGTTTGGATGGCTCGTACGACATGTGATTTAAACGATCTGCATCGCCACCAGCAATCAATGTACGTTTGGCAATATCTGATATTCTTCCGAAGTCTTACTGAGCGTACGATGTTGGGGCATGTTGGGACGCTTCGTTGCTTATGTGCAAGATCTAGTACAGCGCATCGACTTGTATATACATTTTCAAGAATGTCATTAAAATATATAAATAATTTATAATTTATATATATTTACATGCACCAGAAAAAAATTACTTACATATATTTCAAGTGTTGAACTAGTAGATTGGTAACCTATAGAGTTCAGTTGTTGTATGGTTAAATTGCCAATCAATCACCGTGTGCGAGTCAAATACCATGCAACATAATCAGATGAAACCACTGCTTGCCCAAAAGTAAGTTGTCCTGTCATAATATATGCGTAACAGTTTATCCAGTTGTCCTGTCATAATATATGCGTGTCATAATAATAAATAGTTATTGCAAAAGTAAAAATAATTTTATAATTAGATCTCATAATTATTTTTATAATGAACTCCTAATCAGTTTAAAATTAGATCTTGTAATTATTTTTATTTCGTACCTGAAGCAATAGTAGAAGATCATTGATTTGATACACCGTGTATGAAGTAGCGTTGTACATACAATGATACAAATATGCCAGTGCTGCACTTCTCCAACTAAGGGTCCCCGACAAGTCTAACTCATGGATATATCTGAGGAAGCACAAGTAAACACGATTCTCGAATTTGTCCAAGAACAAGAACCTGCCAAGAAGTTGCATGATGCGACACCATGTATACTGTGCAACCATATCTAGAGTTGTGTTTGGTGGAAGTGGTTGAGTTAGGGCTTTCTCGAGTGCGCTTAATCTCAACCGAGACCCGTCTAAGTCCGTGCCCATGGGCCAAAAAATCGAGGAGCGCATCACACAAGGCATACAGCTCCTCTTATGGGCAATTGAAGCCACAACCAATAATTGAATCACCGTCGATACGTACACCGAATAGGACATCCACATCTTAGAGTATAATAGTCGCTTCGCCAATTGGGAGGTGAAAAGTGTGTGTCTCCTAGCGTCATCTCTCCACCGATGCCGTAATAAACAGATAATTAATTTTTATATATAGTAGACGGATGAATCTATCAAACCCAATTGCATTCATAAGTTGTACGACACGGGGATCAAATTGTCTAACATCCCAAAATGTACTATCATAACGCTTTACATATAGTAATTGATCTTATAACTGCCTTGCCCAAATATAAGTCGATCGATGTCTACGCTGTAGTGTCAGGAAATCTGGAACAATAGGTTCAGGATCGACTCCCTTAGCCGCAAGTTCGGTCATATTATCCTGAAACATCGATATGTTTAGATGAGTAGTAAGTTTATCTCTCGATAAAACAAAATATAATATCAGCTAAAAATATACGGTAAGTGGAGGAAATATAGACAATAAAAATTGTATGTATTGATTACGTTAAGATAATACCAAGACCATATTACTAAATGTGCTTGATTAAAGTTGATACAACAAAAAATATATATGATACAATAATTTTCAATCATATAATCTACAGTAGAAAAATACATCACGAACCCTGTACTGCACTGTTAGGGCAATTTCTCCTATTATATTCAGTACGATGACAATTTCTACACTAAGGAGGCGAGTCAGGGTTGCGCTCGTCCATCTCATTTTTTATGCACGACGTTCTCATACGACAGCGACGACAGTTCTTGAACCGATGAACATTTGGAGCTAACGTAAAAGAAGAATTGTGCCAATAATCCTTGTGTGGAATGGGCTTAAATTGTCCTGAATAGGTCATCTGGTAGCATGTTATGGTGTTTATGGGTGACACGAGATCCCCTGGATTCAACCTTATTTGTTGACAAGCTGCAAATGATTGCGTACAAGGTATTCCATATATTTGTCATTTACAGCAGCTGCAGGTCCTTGAACCAAGATCAATTTGGTATGAATTGTCCCCCTTCCCATGCTCACGAAATGGTGAAAAAATACTAAAAACGTCCCGGCCTTGATCATAAGCTTATATCGCGGTAGCTGGGCGAACAAATTAGGCCAGTCTCCATATATCATTTCAATAGCAAACCTTCGAGCGTTCTACCATTTTCTATAAGATGGAGTGAAATGCAATGTATTTTGAATATAATTATTTATCTCGTTGACTTTAATCTCCAGATTATCATGAATCATCATCAAAATGTGTTTCACCATAAATTTCGCGCTCATATTGCAATGGTTCCCGCCCACTGTTTGCACTAGACAAATGTGTTCTCCATTCCAGTGAGATATCTGCCATAAGCCATGACTTTTCTTCTTTCATGCGCGGATTCTCATAAGGATATTGTTAAGTTGAATTTTTACACTCTGTAATTCACAGTGCACTCTTAACTTTTACTATCCTAAACTCACGACCAATTCTAATTGACCATGACCGAACAACCTAAAGGATGTTGCTGAGTTAAATTTTTACGCTTGGCAATCCATAGTGCACTCTTACTTTTCACTATCCTAAACTCACGACTAATTCTAATTGACCATGACCGAACAGCCCAAAGGATGCTGCTGAGTTGATTTTTTACACTCGGCAATCCACAGTGCACTTTTGCTTTCCACTATCCTAAACTCACGACCAATTCTAATTGACCATGATCGAACAGCTCAAAGTAACTTATCTTTATCCCAAAGCCATATGCCAACCCTCAAATCATTGTTCAATTCTGACAAAAAATCCATCACACTGCTACTTGTTCCCAATCTATCGGCTTCGTTTTCTATTTCATGAGCAGCATCAAACCTATTAAGGTACACTACATATGGTGGATTATATAAACGTCATTCATCAACGGGTCTATCAGGCTCTTGCTGCATTGCGGAAGGACCAGGAATCTGTTCTTCAGCATCATCATCCCCTTCGGGGTCCTCGTCCTCATCGGGTGTATCTTCCGTGGTTGGCCCATCAATATTAGATGTAGGTTCTAAACCGTCCACCGTCGCCTCCGTTGCACCCACCCAATTGTGCTATCGAGCAACCTATTCATCAACTGGAGTTACATATAGTGTTACACTAATTTCCACAGCTGATTGCTTGGTCCAAGAGCTAGTTGAAAGGGTTGAGTGTTGACATGAAGTGGAGACATAACAAACCCTATCAGAGTTGAATATTACTGATTGATTGGTCCAACAACCAGAGTATTTGGAACGGATGTTATCCAAAGGGATTAGAAAGTGTCAATCGGGCGATGTGGTTGAATATTGAGGTCAACAGATGTAAGCAGATTTAAATCAAAATTAGGCATGTTCTTAGGAGTAACTGAGTTCAATAATTCAGTGAATATCCCAGTGGCATCTGCTAGGTAGTTCTCGACGTGACTATCTATTCTTGCTGCATTCGAGATCTGGATGATCTCATAATGATCTCATGATTGATATGCAGATCAATTGGTTGTCCTTACACAATAGATAAATAGTACCACAAACTTTCCATATCTTCATCATCGGTTATGAAAGTTGTTGTAGACCTTATTGTAATACTAATAGCAATGTTTTCTCTCATTGTGATTTGCAACTGAATAGTAGCCATATCAAATCCTCGGATTGCACATATTTTATTGACTAAACCAAAGAAGTTAACTCGATTTCTAACAATCAATGCTTTACGACAGAGACCATTAAAAAAATCGCCCTGTTTGGTACGTATAATATCACAATCCCGATACAACCGTAATCGAATAGGTTATTCTAATGACATTGTACCTATATAAAATTATAAGTATTTGTCTATTAAAAAATTAAAAAATATATATATAAAAACTATCATACTATATCGACAATCATTATAAAAAAATATATGCCAAACTAGTTTGATATTTTCTACTAAATTGATCATCGAGATCGAATTCTTTTATTATCATTTAATTAAAATTAAATATTGTGCTATTTTATTCAAAAAAAATTAATATGTGCATAACAAAATAACAAAATAACAAAATGAAATATTAAGCTCTTATTAAAATCAAATATGCACATAACAAAATAACAAAATTTAATATATTTAAAATATTTTCGTATATTTTAAAATATTAGAATATTTATGGCACGTATTTAAAATTTTTTTCTCATTAATTTAAATTAAAAATTATTTAAATTTTAAAAGTATATTTAATATTTAAATATCAAAAATATTTTAATTATATATCAATTTGAAAAATATTTAAAATAATACAATATTTTAAAATATGTAAAGTATAATTAATTATTTAAATTTACTAAAATATTTAATTAATTAAATTAAATTTCAAGTATAAATTAAATTATATAAGTATTTTATAATTAATTAAATTACAAAAAATATTAATTAATAAAGTAATAACATAATTATCTAACAAAATATTTAATCAATTTTTAAAATATTTATTTGGTGATAGTTTGAATTCAAATATTTAATAAAATATTTTAATTATTTATTTACTATTTATTATCCCATCAATTTATTTTATTAGTTTATTCTATCATGTAATAAATAGGACACGAAAAATTTACCCACAACTATTCATCACAGGCCAAAATACGCATTCATCACAGGATAATACAATAAAAATCAAAATAACAATCCATAATATACATGTGTTGTAAATTATTCAACATAATCTCAAATACATATTGCTCACAATTCAACAATAAATTTTAATATTATATTCAATTAAATTTTAAATAAATACAAAATTCAAGTACATTTTCTATTTTGTTGTTTTAAAAAAAACCTGTTATATATGGAGAACTCTGACAACCAATATATGCGATTTCTAACTCCTTTTAACTGGAACACTTTCTGCAGCAACTCTTTACTTCGGAAATATACTCCTCTCCAGCAACAAACGAAACAAATAAAAAATATAACAAAAAGAAGAGAAGAATGAAGGAGAAAGAAGAAATGCAATGAAGGAATGAAGGAATGGCTTTCGAAATGCAATGAAGGAATGGCTTTTATAGCTGATTGTGAGAGATTCGAAATGCAAACAGTTAGCAAGAATCTCTGAAAAAGAAAAAGTTAGAAAGAATCTCTAAAATTTTTTTTTTCCCAAAGATTCTACATTCTTCTGGTCAAAAAGTAGCACGTGAAAATTAAAGACCTCGCGTTTAGAAAACGCGAGGTTGTCAGTCCTCGCTCTTTTGAACCGTGAGGTAGAAAGACATCACCCTTCGGAAACGTGAGGTTGTCAGTCCTCGCATTTCCAAAACTTGTTGTGCCGCACTTTTCTATGAGCTTTTTCTTTTCGCGTTGCAGGCTTCGTCCACGCCTAGGGCAGCTTTTGGCTTTTCTTGTTCACAGGTAGCATGCGGGGCTTCGTTGTTGCTTGGCACGAGGTCATGCTTGACCTCACACATGGCTATCACGAAGAACCCCATCGACAGGGGTACTTCCCCGACTTGTCCCCTTCGCGGTGAATTGTTGGGTTTTTTATCCAATTTGGTCAAAAACCCTCCAAGCACTCTGGTTCCAATCACAGCTCCTAAGCATATGTGTTAGCCGGCAACAAATGAAAGTATCGAACTACCTGTTATGCATACTTATATACTCTATGTTTCTTCTTTTGCACCAAACTACTTTAACATTATAATATAGATTTGTGGCTAATTCTCTAGATATAAAAGAGGTTTCCATTTGGGATTGAAAATCTTTCTTTTAATCAGTGTGAAGAGGAAAAGGAGTTGCCCGGAGGCATATAAAGGTCTAGAGGTCCAATTGTTGTGATGTTGATTTCAGGGCTTCGCCAGCTATAACTATGAGGTCTTTTGAGAGGCTAATGCCCACTTTGCCTCGTGGATCTTCCTACTCATATGCACACTTTGTCATGCCCCAAAATTGAGAATGAAATGGTAACACCCCAATAAGAAAATATTGAACCCTTACATATCATAAATAGTTATTTAACCAAAACATAACATCCTATCATAACTTAGGAAACAAGGATACATTATCTTAAATTACAAAATAAAACTAAATATAAAAACTGAATCCATAACAATAACTAATTCCATCATTATCGTACTAAAAACGAAGCATAAAGAATGCTTAAGCTAATCACTCTAAGCCGTCATCAAACCATTCATCCAATTCTTCTCCATTTAATTGAGAACCTGCAAAATGATAAATAAAGAGTGAGCTCACTAACTCAGTAAAGAAATCTGGCTTATTTGAAATTGAGCATGCTACTTATATATATACATTTTCAAAACGGTTAATAACAAGATTTTTAGAATAGAAAGAAACCAACCATCCTCTTTGCCAAAGAACACCATTTTATGCACAAACTGATTAGACACAACATAATACATACTTAAAACTTCCATCTAACTCACAAGAATAAATCATGCTTAAAACTTCCATACTAACTCACAAGAATAAATCATGCTTGGGGACTTAGTTTGACTTAACTGATCGGTCTTCCAATACCTATAACAATACCAATTATTATAGGTATTGTACCCCCTAGTAGGGTATTATAGCTTATAAAGTTGGGAATTCCCTATCAAAGCAAACCCACAAGAAATTTAAATCTCATGAATCAGAAACCATAACATAGCATAGAGCTTAGCTTAAAACCCATAATTTCCATCAATAGTTACATAACAGAATATAGCAAAATAATCAAGTCATACTCAATACCGTTTTCTTATAATCAAAATAGTAATTTCATAGGAATTTAACAACACACTTGATTTGGCAGAAAACAGTAGTCAGAACCAAAATGTAGGAAATCCAATTTCCTTGCCTAAGGAATTCAGACACCAAGAATCCACCTAAAGCTTCTACTCAAGCCACCAACCGTTTACACACCTTCAATTAATACACAAACAATACAATTAATTCTCTAATTAAATTTCCCCAATTCAAGGCCCTAAAACCTCTATCTTCAATTTAAGCATAAAACACCTCCACTAAGCTATTGATATCATTAAAGACAAGAGGGAGACCATCTTACCAAGATTTGACGCTAAAAGTTCAAGCCCCTTCTCAAATTCTTCACTCCCCCTTTTCTCTCATCTTCTGGAACAGCCTCTAAACAAAACAACATAACTACTCAGAACGTTGTACCAGAGCCTATAATATATTAATTAATAAAAGTCCATAATTAAATAATTACAACTTAATTTACTAATTTAAAATATTAATACTTAACCCCAATGACATATGGACTCTTACCCACTACTTAAATAAAATCTACAACTTGTGAGGCCTGTGAGGTAAAAGGGTTCGTGGGCTCACACCCTTGTAGGCCTTATCATCAGCGCCCTTGTGGGTTCGAACAACATGGACCAATATGAACTTGGCTCGGCTTCTCTCACGTCTCTTGTTGGACAAGAGGATTGCAACACCACCCATCTTGAGCAAGCAATTTGGCAGAAGCATGGCTCTTTCATTTCCTTTGTAGTAGTTGAGAGTAATAATCTCAGTGCTAATAACGAAAGTATAAGAATTGGGATAAATTTGAAGAAGGTTTCAGAAATTAAAAAGAATTATTTATGACTTAAAAAATTAATGCTTTGAGGTTGAAAGAGTCAAGGGCAGTACTCCATCCGTTTCAAAATATTTGTTCATGAAATTTTTTTGTTTTGTTTCAAAATACTTATTCATGTACATATTTCTAGAACTAATGATTAGTTTTTTCCTATTGTACCCCTATTTATTCCAAGTCAACTACACAACCTTCCAAAACTCTTCTTCCTTCTTGCTTCTTAGAAATTTTCACTAACCAATAGTTATAGTATTTTTAATATGGGTAGAATATGAACTTTATCTAAATTATTATATTGTTTTCAACATTCTTAATTTGTGTGCAAAAGGTTTCATGAATAAATATTTTAAAACGGAAGGAGTAATAATTATACAAGACAATTATAAGTTAATGGTGTAGATTTAAGTCATAAATGTGTGAATTTAACACCTTCCTAAAAATATATTGCCACAATAGAAGCTTTTGTAGATAATGTGATCACATTTTTTTTTTCATAGGAATATGGAGGTTTTTATAGATAATGTGATAATGAATCTTTTTTTTTTTTTAAGAAATATAAAGATTTTTTTTTCTAAATAATGTGATGGCAAACCTTTTCTCATAAAAAATAAATTTAAAGAATATGGAGGCTTTTCTAGATAACATTATTACAATTTTTTTTTAAGAAATACAATTAAAGGATACAGAGATTAGTCTTATCAATATATATAATACGATGGCAAAACTCTCTCTTTTTTTTTTTTAAGGAATATGGAGGCTTTTTTTTAAGATAATGTGATCACAAACGTTTTTTTAGATTTTTTTTTTCAAAGGAATATGGAGACTTCTCTAATAGCGTGATTGCGAATTTCTTCTTAAGAAATATAATTAAAGGATATAGAGATCAGTTTTTTCAAAATAGACAATGTGATTGCAAACATTTTATTAAAAAATATAATTAAATGATATAGGGTTTAGTCTTGCGAAGAGCTAGTCCCAATAGGAGTTGACTGAATGAGTTGAAGGATTTCCACATAGTGATAAGATATATGAAACTGTTGTATATTTTTTTCCCAGATGAACCGATGTATGACTAAGTTTTAGTACGGTATCATTTATAAATTATCTTATTCACCAGCAATTCTCTTCTGTAACACTACAAGGAACAAGTTCTTTTGCAAACGAGCAAAGGCAGTCGTGGCACAAGTACTCATTAAAATTTAACGTTTGATTAATAGTGACGGTCGCTATTTAGCGACTGACATTAGAGACTTAGTGACATTTAAATAATAATAATGAATTCACTCTAATTCAATCTATGTCTTGAATTGGGGTAACTAGAGTGGTATTTATAGAAGTCCCGTAGGTCCCATCTCAACCCTCCACGTGTCCGACCATGTTTAATATTATCGGATGACCGTCTGATTTTAGAGTGCCTAAATAGTAGGTCCCATCTCAATTAGAGTGACTTTGCTGTTATGACCTATTTAAATTCAAATTCAAATTTTGAAATTTGGAATGTAATGTTTATGTTGTGGGGTCATGTGCTGACATGGTGGGCCATCTAACTTGATAAACTGTACAAGTGTGGTGCGGTCAATCATATCAGGAGTGTATAATTAGAGGCTATTTTTTCGGAGTGAAGATTTAAACAGTCAATAGGAAAACAACATCGTGTTGCACTAGCTAATGAGATTGTTGTATTCAAATTAAAGATATATCTGATATGACATTTTAACTTTTGTGGGATTTTAAATTGAATGTATGAGTTGTTAGTTGTCAATAAATGCGGGTAATTTTAGTGAAAGTTACAATTGGTTCATTTTCAAGATGTATAGGATTAGACCAATTTATAGCAATAATAATAACAAAAGAGGTGGTAATTATTTAAATGGGAAGGGAAATAGGAATTTGTTTTATATTAATAGACGTAGATTCCGTGAAAATTACAGGCATAATACATATGCGCGTACTGGTATGGTAGATGAAACTATTGTTCCTGGGTTGGCCGTTGATAGTGCTTGTGTGATTGAAGACTTCCTTACAATGCCTTCACTGGGGAGTCTGCATTCGCAAAGAAGGAGAAATAAGATCCGTTTGGGGTCTGTGAATTTTAATGGATCATTTACTATTGTGAATTCTCCAATTATAAAAAATGAAGATGACCCGGGGGAGAGTGATGTTAAGCCTTGTCCATTGATTGAATGAGTATTGTCATTTTTCCTGGTACTTGACAGTAGGCTTGGAAGAGATGCGAAGCTATCATTTACAGATATTTTTAAGCTGTCGTTAATCAATAAATAAAAAATAATTATAATTAGAAAAATGTACAACCAAGTCAGTCGCTAATTAATGACCAATAATCGTTTCGGTCGTAGATTAATAATTGATGATGTCAATAGCCGAGTATTCGATCGCTAATTTGTGTCTTCTTAGCGACCGAATTATGTTGATCAGTGGTCACTAAAGTTTTGTTGGTTGGTTAATGCCTCTGATTTTATTATTAAAAAAAAAACATTTTCCCCACTAAATTTGGCATGTTGTCATATTTTTCATAACTAAAAACATATGAATTCAACAATTCATAAAAATACATTAATAACTTCAAAGATTTATAATGAAATGAAATTATATAAACAAATCTGTAGTATGAAAAGTGTAAAAATTACAATATAGTTTACAGTACAAATGCCAGAGACTAGGGGTATGCAATCATTTTTCGGTTTGGCGTTTATTTTTAAGTAAGTTTTGTAGAATTTTTATTAAAATCGAAGCGAACTGAATTTTTAAAGATATCGGCTATAAACAAATAAAAAAAACGACTTGATGCAATTTGGTTTGATTTTAAATCAAAATTTGATAGTTTTATTTTTAAATCAAAATTTTTGTTAATTTGTTTAAATGACTTATTTAGCTAACGGGCCCATTAGCTCAATATAAATTTAAACTATGCAAATTAATGTAAAGTTCAATACAAACTAATGTCTAAATACACTAATACAAATTAAAATTTAAATTCAATATAAAGTTTAATACAAACTAAAATTTAAATTAAAATATTTTAAGATTTAGAAGTCAAATCAATAGAAACGAATATAAAGATATACAAAGTAGTATAGAGGTCACAATAAAAGTCGCAAAACAAATTCTTTTAGAATTTTTAAATTCTAATTATATTTTTCTTATCAAATTATTGTAAAAATAAATATTTTATTTTATTTTATTCAATTTTTTGATTTTGTTTAGTTTTAATTAAATAAAATAAAAAATCAAACTAAAACTATAAAAAATTAAAATCAAATCAAAATAGTTAAAAATCGAATTGAATTTTATTATTTGTCTTGTTTCTCGTGTCGATACCGCCTTCTTAGGAGAGTTTCTTCCCAACGTTTCGGCTTATTCTCGGTATGAGTTTTCTTAGTCATGGTGGTCTTCTTCTCCTTTGCCGGCTTCTTTTCAACGTGCTTTTTTTTTTGGCCTCGACTGTTATTCTGGTTTTAAAATTGAAAGAAATGGGATACGTGGAATAAAGAGAAAAATTAATCAAAAATTCTCCTTGGCCTTGAATGGTGGCTTTTGCTATTGTAATTTTTTGGTGTAATTCGATTAAAATTATTTTTTGAGTTGTTCTAGTGCTCTTGGATGCTCTCGAATGGTGGCTTTTTAGTTTTGGAAATAGAATTAAAGTAATAAATAAATTTGTAATTTTGGATTAAATAATATTTTCCACAAGTATAGAGGTCAACCAATATCAGCAATAGTGATATCCGACGGCCATGGCTTAGGGTTATATTTTGAGGAAGGAGATAGGAAAAAAAAAAAATGAGGGCATATGACTGAATTAAAACTTTGCATTGACTACTTATTTTGGTTAGTTTGTTTTTCTATATTGTACTTTTGTAGTGACATTTATATACTGAAGAAAAATGGGAAAGAGAAAGTGGGTTGAAAAACAATAAGAGATTTAATCAAAAGACAAAAATGCACTGGATTTTTTTAGCATTATAACGGAGAATTTTAACATAAAGTCGATTTAATTAGTTGAAGGGTTTTTTTTTTAATAATTCAAGAATAGAATTTATTTTTTAATATACTTTTTCAATTCTTCAAGAAAGTCTTCATATTTTAGAAGATTATTGAGTGGTAGATTAGTGGATATAAGAAGTACAGCTCCACAGAGTGTTGTTATTCTTGGTCATCAACTAGTTAATATTTCTTAATCTTACATTCTTATTTTTTTAGCTTTATTAATTGTTTATTTGTTTTAGTTATTTGTTTACTTTTTAAGTTAATTTGTTATTTATATTTTTCAATTCTCTTATTTTATTATTTGTTAATACTTTATTTTATTTTTTTGAACTTTTATTTGAATTTTGATTGATTGTTTTTTTTTAGAAATAATTGATCCAAATCAATATCATCAATTTTCTTCATCACAATCATCTACACATTCTGATTTCAATATAGGTCAAACCTTAAATTTAATAAATAATGAAATAGATAATGAAGATGAAGACCCTAGTAGGCCTAGCGTTAGTGTTTCACAATCACAACCAACTCCAACTATTAATCCTAATGAATCTAATATAGGCAGAATTATGTTAAAATATCGGATGTTATCGCTAAAGTAAAAACATTTATGGTTTGGAATCTTTTTTAAAAAGATAATGATAATGATAAGACAACATATAAAATTTGTAGGGTGGAATATGCACATAAGAAGTGAGGAGAGACGATAACGTTAGTTAGACATATGAAAATGTCACACAATGATTGGTTAGAAAATCTACTTAAACAACAACAAATACATATTATAGGAGATCAAATTATTGGTAATTTTCAATACGATCATAGAAAAAATAGAAGTGGATTTGCTAAAAAGATTGTTCAAACTAAATTACATTTCAATTTTATAGAAATCCACATTATGAATAATATATGTAAAATAATTGTCAACCAGCATGGAAAAGGTTCCTAGAACAACGTTAAAAAAATGATATAATAAAGATATATAAAGAAATGAAAGAGTATCTAATTGCTATATTTGATTCTTGTAATTGAAAATTTGCTCTTACTTGTGATGGTTGGACTGCAATTACTAATGAGTATTATTTGTGCATTACATGTCATTTGATAGATCATGATTGGTTAATACAAAAAAGAACAATTTGTTTAAAGTTATTTGAATATCCTCATGTAGGTAGTAGTATAGCTAAAATGATTACTCAAACATGTCGTAAATATATTATTTTAAATAAAATTATTTCTATGAATCAAATAATGATTCCGCCATAGTTATTTTGAAAAATATTATGAATCATATATTAGATGGTATTTTATTTCATACTAAGTGTGCTTGTCATACACTTAATTTGTGTATTAAGGAATGATATAAATATGTTGATGATATTGCTAATATAATTAGAAATATTGTTTTATTTATTAAAACTTCCCCAACTAGGCAACAAAATTTTAAGGCTTTATGAGAAGAACAATGTGTATCTTTTAAAAAAATTAGATTAGATTGTAAAACTAGATGAAACTCAACTTTATATATGTTTGAAAATGTTATACCTTTTCAAAATCAACTTATTAAATTTTGTAATAATAACAATTTTTAACCTCAACTAACAGAAATTCATTTTGAAAATTGTATTGCACTTTTAACATTTTTATTTACTTTCAAAGAAGCAATTGAACTTTTATCAGGATCTTATTATTCCATTACTCATCATATTCTTCCAACATTTGCTAAGGTAGCACATATTTTTGGTGAGTATATGGACCATCCCCAATATGGTTATTTTTATGAGAAGTATGTTTGAAAAATATAAAAAATATTATGAAGATATTCATATTTTATATTGTATGGCATTGTGAATGAATCCTCGAGTAAAAACGGTTGAATTTCATAGTATTATTGAATATTTATATAAAATATTAGATTTTGATGAATCTCAAAATCTAATGTTAGGCAATGTATGATAAAAGGTATAAAAGATAAAATGACTAAAACTTTATCTGACATGTATAATTTTGTATGACTTTGAATCTTCTTGCTTTGGTTCTCCTAATTTAAGTAGACATCTTCATCATCATCTAACAATCACTTTTAACCACTACGAAAATCTACTTCTTCGATTTCATCAGTATTTAATCCATGGGATATCATGAAGCGTCAAAAAAGATTATTAACCACATATAACAAGATGACAATTTATGATATGCAACCCTTAGTAGAAAATGAGGATCAACATTTTGATATTTGTGGTTGGTGGAAGGCTCATGTAAGTCAATTCCCCATTTTATCTAAAATAAAACGTGATTTTTTTATACCACCAATCTCCACAGTGCTATCGAAAAAGCGTCTTCAGTGAGAACGCTCGAATAATCGATGAAAAAAAATCTCGATTGGCTTCTCATACTTTAGAAATATTAATGTGTTGTAGTAGTTGGTTCGCAGTCGAAGATAGGACGACTAATTCGTGGATTATTGATGATGACTCAGATGATGAATGGGTTGAGCTAAGTAGTTAGTTTAGTATTCAAGTAATTAGGAGTTTAAGATAAGTAATATTATATATTTAATTTTATTTTTAGGACATTTATTCTATTTTTAAATTTTGATCATTGTAATATTTTTAAGAGGTTTAGGCGTCAAGTCTCCCTCTTATGTAATCTTTATTTTATTAATTAATAAAATAGGTAGGGGTCCAAGCCTAATTCCCATCACTTCAATGTGACTTTTTTTTATAATTTAAAAAAATTATGTTATTTAAGTAATAATAAAAAAATTACAAAGCAATTTAATATCAAAATATTTAATTGAATTAAGAGGAAAAAAAAAATAAAGAAGAAGAGACTAAGCCCACGAGCCAAGGGCCCGGGCCGTGCTGAGCCCAAGAACCGGCATGCCAAGCTTTGGGACCAGCCCACACACCTTGTGGGTCGATTCTCGGATCCGACCCGATCCGGTCCGAAACCGTGCGAACCGCCCCAGATGTCATTGTTACTCACGCATCTCAAAGATATTTACCACTTATTCCTATGATACACTAGCTCGGCCCAAAACCATACGGGCCGCCCCAGGTATCATTGTTATTCACATCTCTCAAAGATATTTAACATTTATTCTTATGATACACGAATAAACAGGAGTGTTGACAAAAAATTTAAATCACATAAACATTACCACATCACACTGACCCAATAAGATTTTGTGATTTTATTTTATTTTTTTAATTTGGAATTGATTTGGTTACGATTGAATATTTTAAAAGCACAAAATTGGTCCAAATTAAAAATTTACCACATATAGTAGATGTATTGATAGTATAAAATATATTAATAATTTTAAAAGAATTCTTTTAAAAAAGAAACGATTGAAAAATAGATGCTACTTATCGATATTTGGTGATTCAAGAATGATGGTAAATATTGAAATGCAGGTTTGATGGTAATAAATGTAAGCTTAACAATTAGCCTTATTCGTTTACTATTTTGATGTCGTATCGAATAAATTGTTTCCCCTAATTTAATTTATTATTTATTATTTTTTTAACTCTGTATATAAATTGTTTCTCTAATTTCTCCATTTAGTTTTTTATTTTGTTAAACTTAATCCTATGTGTAAATATACTTGAATTTCTACGCACAAAACAATTTAGAATTTTACACACAAGCTCCTTAATCGACGGCAAACCAACACAAACTACATCTAGCATTTTGACGTGTTAAATAATTTAGTGCCGTTTCAAAATCTTCAAACCACAATTTGACTAAAAAAACCATACAAGCTCATACGCTTTCCACATAAAAGTAGGCTGTTTCAAGAAAATTTGATGCCGGGATATCTCCAAAAGTGAAATAAAATAGATCTTACAACTGCAAACAGGTTTCCTACATTCGAATTTTCGGACACAGCTTACAGAACAAAATGTTCATGTAGGCGACCGAGAATAACAAATAAAAAGAAGAAAACATCACTACCATCCTGGATGGGAAGACGCACCATTTTGGAACCAACTTTCTGGGCTGCAAATAATTCTGGCATCTCATGATCATAGTAGACTTAAATTTTATTGTCCTTGAAAATTTTGTCTATTTTTACACCTACATAAAATGTTGGTAATTTCTGTAACAAAATCTTCCTGATTATACACACAAATGCAACCTGATTAGAGGATTCTGTCTTGAAGATCCGATATTAGTGAGGATGCAATAGAGCCGAGCTTCTTCCCAGTTTCTCCAGCAATATTCTTCAAGGAAGAGATATCCTGCTGTGCCTATGGCGGGGTAAAGGACACAATTCAGATAAAACTCATGAATAATAAGAAATTATGACAATTCAAATCTACAATCAAGAATACTCTGTTGAAATGGTTCAGGCACAGAATACAGAGTAAATATATAATACCTGAAAAGACAGCCGATTAATGAGATCACTTGCTGTGACATCAACAGCAGCATTATTCGAAGTGTGACCAAAGAGATCTGCACTGGAGATGGCACTTGAACCCTAACATTAACAATAAATGTCAGAATCAGTAGAAGGTTCTGTAGTAACAACCTTTTGCTGCTAATGAAACAGGTCTAGCATCAATTTGCCCCACACAAGAATGTCCTTACATGTAGAAACCATGCAGACAGAACATGAAATTGCCAAAAACAGCAAGAATAAGAAATTAGAGGGCATTGGATAGGCTTACAGTTCCTAGATATAACTTCCGGAAAAGTTTCATCATTCCATCATTCACTACAATTTGTCAATTTTTTTAAAATAAATAATAAATGGACTGTTTCTGTTTTATATATTTGCTTCTGACTTCACTTCACACGATAATTTTTTTTTGTGCCGAAACACTATTAACCATGTACGAGAGTGTCTGTTTGCAAAATATTGTCTCTGAATGCTAGGCATGTGAAATAATGTGTAGTTACTGTGTGCGTTAGAGAGGGAGAGAGTGACCGCTTTATTTTCATTGCTTCCAATCAAAATATCAATTCAATTGATTCCCAGCAATACCCGTGCAGAAAAAAGATTGCGAAATCCATCTCAAGAAGTCCCAAATTTGTATTAGGCCACCCAAATTATGAGCAGGATTTGTCAGGACTACAACTTGGGCTTAATTGCCAGACCTGAACCAAAGTACCATATATGCTAAACAACAATTGTCCATAAATTGTTATTAGGGACGGTATTAAGAAAATGGGGTTTGGTATGCGCAGTTTAATAAGATTTTTGAATATGTACAGTTTAATTAGGTATCATTGGCTTCATATGACAGCATATTTTGGGTGATTAAATCCAAAGAAAACCGTGCATGTGTGCTAGAATAGTATAGACAATTGTATACTTCTAGGAGCAGAAATAGTATTTGTACTAGTATGCACAAATAGTCTTAGATTTTGTGCAGTGTGACAATAGTGTTAACATATCGTAGGACACAAAATAAAAATGGCCCAAGTAGAAAATCTGGGGTAAATTAGTCCCATGGCAAAGTGGGCAAAGTTGAGACTAGTCACAGTTCATACCCGCTGATTTTTCACCCAAGTCACACTACTAATACACACAATAAGATCCTTAGCATGTTAGCCATTTTAAAGCTTATCAATTTATCTTCTAATCTTAGGATGGACAATATACAATTTCTTTTCCTCCTCAGTGACGACTTAAGTTTTGTCCAGAAGATCAATTAAATTAAAGATGTGAGACACAATTTATACTCTTGGTGTGCACAGCTTCCATTTTTTTTTTATGCACCTGCTTAGGTTGGGTAAATTGGCTAATCCCACATTTCAAAATTAGGCCCATTTTCTATTTGGTACCTGATTATTTTCACACTTATTACGAGACGCACAAACTAACACTGCTCCACAGTTAAATACAAGCACATGCTTTTCGCACACTATTACTTTCACAAACCCATAACTTCTATGTGTGCACATACACAAATATTAGGAGCATGAAATGTGTGTGTGTGTGTGTGTGTGTGTGTGTGTGTGTGCGCATTTAAGCACCAAAAATAGGCACAAATATCCATTTTAGAAGCACATGAGAATAGGCACCGGAAGCCCATGAAACCTGGTTAGAACCACAATGCCGTATAGGCAAAATATCCAATTTGAGAACCATAAATAACCATAATAGAGTTTGGAAATCAAATTTGGGCTTCCTTGCCGCCCTAGTTTTAACTTTGTAGCCAGGAATTGTGAAAACTTGTAGAAATGGCATTAAACTAGGGTTAATATAACTTAAACACGTTAATGCTTGGAGCAAATTTCGCGTAACGATATTTTCATATCACTTCACCCCATATACCATTAATTTTGACTAATGGTCTTTAACAGAAATGTAAATGACATCATTGCCCTTCCTTATTCATCTAAAAAGTCTAACATGTCCTCCTTCATATAATCAAACCTTAATCCCTTTCTAATCCTCTCCCTCAAAACTATCGTCTCTTGTTAATCACTACCACCGCACCTCTATCTCTCCTCCATCTTCCCCTCAATCCAGCCATCTCCTCCATCTCCCTGCTTCCTCTCTGCCATCTACCATCTCCACCTCCAACTGACCCATCATTAACAAAAGCCCAAAAGAAGCAAGTGCTGGAAATGCTGCCTTTTCCTCTTTGTTTTGTCTTCTTTATTTTTTATTTTTAATTTCCTTTCTAAAGTTTTGAACCAGTTGCCACTGCCATGGTGATGGATATTCTAGCCCCAAGAATGGGCAAAGCCCATTGCTAATTTTCCTACAATTCTCAACCAAATTCAATCTTTTAGTTTCCCTATTGCATAAACTCGAACAAACTTTTGAAGCATTGGTAACATTCATGAGGCTTAGTTTTAAAGATAAGCCATTCTTATGGGACTCCAGGATCAAATGAGAGTCTCTGTTCAGAAGATCACTGGGACCAATGGCCAGGGTAAGAATTCAGATAAGGGTCTTAAGCAATTGAGTTATTGCCATTTTCGAGCTTGTTACAAAGAGAAGCCAAAAGATGGCTTTTTGTGTTTGTGTGTGTGTGTGAGAGAGAGAGAGAGAGTGAGAGAGAGAAATGGAGGCCGCAGGAGAGGTGACATCAGGGGGATGACCGGTAGCAGCAGTGGAGACAACATCAGGGATGACTGGCATTGTGTCTGGTGATGGTGGAATAGATCCAGAATTTTTTTGCAGAGCTGGAGTTTGTGTTGTGTGTGTGTGTGTGTTTTTTTTTCCATTTTTTGATAGTTTGGCATTATCTGATAATTTTCTTAGTCCAACTCAAGGGTAAGAAAGGAATTTTCAGTATTATATATATTTTTTTAAAAAATTAAATTGATGAGTTGGGTTTGACGGATGGGGCTTAACCATACAAAGATAACAATATGGGACAAAGTGGAATTTGCCCCAAATGTTAAAGTAGTTAGTTTAGAGAGACCAATCTTTAAAACTAGATGTGAAGGAAAGTTATACTCGGTTCATAGGCTAACAAGAGAAACTACTGATCATGTATTACTAGATGACTGATTCACATGTAGTATTTCCATACACATGAAGACCACAAATAAACACAAAGATAACAGTCTTGAAAAGACTCCAAATAATATGTAATATGTTGCTGTCACAGGAGAATCCCCACAAAACTATATGTTTTGAAGTTCTTACATTTCTATGCATTTATAGAAAAAAGGAAAACCTAATTGATAGAAGCATGCAAGAAAAACAGTCTCATGAATTGGGGGAACAAGGAATAAAGAAAAGCACAAGAAGACATTTTGGATCATGAAATAGAATAGGGTCCACCAAAAAAAGAAAAGAAAGCATAATAAAGATCTTAGTGTATACTTGGATTGGAAGTTATATATTAAAAAAAAAAAGCGTTTTAGGACTTGTTTTGATTTAAAAAAAAAAAAAAGGACCTAATGCCAATGAATTTTATTTGTGAAAAATTAACAATTTTGTTTAGTCACTCCAAGTAATCACAATGTCGACCTTTGGGACCCCTAAATTGCTTTTAAAATTAAAAATCATACATCCATGCTTTTCAGAAAATTGATTTATGAACCCAAGAATAGGAATCTCCCCCTCATATAAACTTAACCATGACAGGAAGCACATGGTACTGTAAATAACTACCGTCAACTCTTCATATTCCCCAACTGAAATTCAAAATGCAGGGAGAGAGAGGGAAAAGGAGGAGCGGGGGGTATAGAATCAGACTAAATTAAAGAAAAAGGTTGGAGAACGGCACATACAGAGAACTTCTGCAGAGAAACCGAAGCCTCCAGATCAGCTTTATTCTGATCACCAAAATACTGAGCCGAAGAAATAGCTTTAGCATTGGAAAACTTCTTCCTTGCTTCATCAGTTTCCTCAACCTGAATAATTTATACAACAGCATAACAGTGTTAGAGAAGTCTTATGAATTTCAAAAAGTAAGACGATGGACAATCACTACTGTTGTCCCAGATCTTAAGACAGTGATAGTACAAAAGCAATATAAGGGGTAAATGAATTGCCAAAAAAAAAAAAAGAACCAATAAATGCTACTGCACAAAACACAGATAGCAAAAAAATTGTGAATCTGTGACAACCATCTACCAATTTTAAACAAAGTGGCTCATCATCTACATCTGTTATCAATCAAAACCATTCTCAATTCATGTTAAACTGCCAAGCCTTGTACTTCATTTCCTTCCACAAACAGAGAAGTCAAACAAGCGTAACAGAAACATATTAAAATTTCAGAAAACTTACGAAGGTAGAGAAGGAAGATACATTCAACAGTTTAACTCCACCTTTTCTTCCAGGCTTTAAGGTAGCAGATGGGGGCTTAGCGATATTGGCATTTAAGGTATTTGAAATACAATTAAAACCCTTGACGCATTCAAACTCGTTGAAACCATTGCTAAATTTAACTGCCTAAATTTTTGGCCACAACATGCTCACAAGTACAATTTTATCTTGATCCCTTGCGTGCTAATTACGTACTATAAACAAGAATTCCATCTTTCTAATAACAACAACTGATCCCATAAGATACAAGTTTGCTAAAATGACAAATGAAAAATGAAAGAGGCAAAAAGATAATCCAGGAAAGAAGAAACCTGCATGGCAAAAATTACAAGTTGATATTGGTGAGAACGAGAAGTGCAGGAAGGTCACCGCTTATTTAATTTTCATATTACTTTTAACCACAAAGGTAATACTGCCTTGGTCATATCGAACGACAAATTCTCATTTAATTTTGGACCACTAAAGTAGGATGACTTTTTAGACATAGCTTACTTGAACTTTCGATGAGTTTGAGCCTGTCTTCTTTGGAAAACCACTATCCATTCCATATTCTGCAAAGAAATTGGAAGATTTTGGTGGGGATACGTGGCTAAGAACACGCGGACCACTGGAACTTGTCTCTGCAGGTTGCACATTGTCCATGTACTCAAATCGAGAAGCAAATGATTTGGGTGTGCTATTTGTAGAATCAGAGGAGGCAACTGGTGCAGGTGGCTCCACAGGCTTTTGCTCGTAAAGACTTTCATTCGGCTGCATTGACCAAAAAAAGAGCAATTGTTCCTTTAGTGCAAGATATGGCATATAAAGTGCTTTCAGCAGTACGAATAACCTTCATCTCAAGTTATAACATGCATTTTGACAAATATTGAACACTCATCATACCTTTGTAGTAAGTTTTCGAGCTCCTAGGCCCCCAGTTTTGCCAGTTTTCTTAACAGCTAAAGGCCTCTTAACTGTTGTGGTAACTACAGATTGGGAAGCTTTGGGTGAGGAAGAAGCCTCTGGAACATCCTGCTTAAGGGAAGAGCTTTGCTTTGGAGCTTCATCAAGCTTACTATCAGGAAACCCATTTGCAGTTTGTGACTGAGCAGCAACAGGCAATGAGGGCAAACCTGCCTCACCTGCACCACTTTTAGCGACTTCTTTGGCAAGTAATTGCCTATATAAGTTGGCAGCCCTTGAAGTATACTTGGCCTCGATCTTGCCTCCATCACTCCATCCATGCTGCTTAAAGAAAACCTGAGCACGATTATTTCCGCCAAAGGACATAATCTTCAACTGATCTGGAGCCCATGAATCCAAGTTGGTCGACCTATGGAATAGATAGGATTTTGTCTTATTATGGAGTACATGTGAATTCTTTTAAAAATAAAAATTTATTTTATAAAAAAAAGGAAGAAGAAAAGAAAAGTAAGCTAGACACAGGAATGTGCCTGACAGTCGCAGTTAAATGTACTATCTGAAAAGCATCAGCAGCAGCAGCAGATGTGCAGAAAACACAAACAGAATCGTTATCTAGTTGAAGAATTAAACCACAAAGCACCACCAGGTAGACAACATAGTCAAAAGAAACCAAATATGTCAGTGGCAATATTAGATCCCATTACATTTCAAGATCTGCAGAAGAAAGAAAAAGAGGGGAAGTCTATAAGGGGCTTGTAAACTTGATGCTCAACTCAACTTTTGCTCAGCCAACTAATAACAAAAGATCACCAAAAAATATTTTACAGCCACATGGAAAAAGGTAATTGTAGAGACAATCTAGCAAGGGATATCTTAGAGTAGGTGCTTGTACTTCTATATATACATGTTCAAAAGAATTTAAGCTCTATGTTTGGTATATAGTCGGTTAAGTACCTGAACTACTCACAACAAAACAAGTTTTCGACTATTCATCTACCCAGGATGCATACTCAAACACCCCACCCCCCTCAAAAAAAAAAAAAAAAAAACCAAGAGAGAGGGTAACATGACATCCCTATTAAAACTAAGGAGAGGCGGCCCATAATCAAGTGAACCATAGATGAGTTGGTTCAAGCCACATCACTGACAAGGCTTTCCTGACCCCTCAAGTGATTGATGAAGGGGAAACAAGTGCTGTAGCACTCTGCATTCCTTGAGATGGTGCTTCACTACATTCATTTGCTGAGTCACATGGATGAACATGAAACCTTATTAAAATGACTACAAAAATGGAATACCTTTAGATATTTTATGAGTACAACGAATTCAAATAAACCATATGCCAAAATAATAATGACAAATTTTCAGGTATATTCTGCTTTAACAGTCAGGTAACGTTGTTCCTTGATTAGTAATCCAAAAATCAGATGTTGGAATACCAAAATAATCATGTTGAGATTTTACAAGATCTAATGTCGAGACGAACTACACAGAAACAACAAATATGAATAACAATTCACATTCGTATTAGGAATTCACAACAAAAGCAGGGGAAGAAGTTATACATTCCCGAGGGAAAGACTTCTATCCCTTCCCTTTTGCCTCCAGCCCCTTTGCTTTATGTCTTCAATACCTACTGGCTAATTATTATAAAATCATGTCAATGAGTCCTGATTTATTCCAGAGTGCTGATTTGAAAGTAACTGAATAATGTGGAAGAAAATTGCAAGGTGATGATATGATTTCATGAATTAAAAAGAAGAAAGAAAATGTGAAGAAAATCATATATGGAAAATGTGAAAAAATAGATTTTTACGATCTAAAATCATTGATTTACTTATTTTCATCAATGCTCCACTTAGATCTATCATGTCCCACATATCTTCGTTATGGTTACTTGAAATCCTTTAGACTGCATTTGGATTGGTTTTTGGGTTGGAAAAAAGGGAAAATTTTTCATTTTCTAAAAGTTAAAAAAAAAAATCCAATCCAAATGATTAACTTATCCAAAGAACTGTTATTTAATCATAAAATATCATATTATCTCTCTTTCAACACACATGCTTGGATTTTTTTTCTTTTTTTTTTTTTAGAATTCAAATTTCTTCTCTCCTCAAAACTTTCTACATAAAAAACCTTCCATGCAAATGCACCCTTGACATGGCTTAGTGTGAGAGAGTCTTGGTAATAGAACAAGTATCCTTCAGGCAAACCTACATAAATGTAGCACACATAAAAAGCCCTCCTGGCATTTCTTCTAGTTAGCACTTTATGTCCTGAATAGTATTTCTTAAATAACAACCCCATCAGACATCTACTCTATGCTATCACAGTAAAAATGAAGGCATTCCCTGCCATTAATAAAAAGATGACTCATACAATCAACTTCAACCACAATATTGAGTGCAAATAAAAATAAAAAACAATCAAATATTTTTGCACAACTAAAATAGTGCATGCATAATGGTTATATGATTTACTACAAACAGGTTCCTTGTAGAACACAGAATATCTACTAGAAACCATCTATCTACGTGTTGAGAAAAACATTCCAACAGACAAATTTTTTTTTTTTTTTTTTGGGGTTCTTTTTGGCAGTATTTTGGATTGAAGAATAATGTGGAAGGAAAATTTGCAAGTAACATGGGGGTAAAGAGGAATTTTCTCATAAGGAAAATATCATGGAAGAGAATATTCAGCCAATTTGCTTCTGCCCCCTAAGAAGAAAGAATGGATCCCAACTTAACCAGGCTGCAAAATGAAACATACTTTCACAGCTTAATCAGGTCTTAATTGTCTTAAAAATTTGTATCTTTTACTACTAAATTATCTCGTAGATGCTGATCCTAAATCAAAATTATGCAAAACTACTCAAATTCCCATAGAACATTTTGATTTAAAAAAATTTCAACCTTCAAAGGATATAAGAAAATACATCTACTCGTAATCAAATCACGAAATTGAAATTCCTGACTATAAGGAGAAGGAAAGAACAAAACAAAGATAACCAACCTTACGAAGCTAACATGAACACCGAGACTCCGGTGAACTGCAGAGCAATCCAGACAAAGGAAGATCCCATATGTCACTGACGCCCACGTTGGATTCTTTGCATTGCAATCAAAACACATCTGAAATTCGGTCGAATTGAAAATTAAAAAATAAAATCAAATTAGAACAGAAGATCTACAGAAAAATTACAGATCTGAATTAGATCTCACAAATCAAATCAAATTGAACAACAAAAAACAAGAATTCCAAATTAATCTTTGAAAAAAACCGAATCACAAAAACATAAATTTCTAAAAGAATAACAAAAATTGGAAACTACTGCGAAAATTTTCAAAAGGCAGTCACCTTATTTTCTGACTTGGCTTTGAGCTTCCGGAAAACAGCATTTTTGTCGGTGAAATTCTCCGAAGCCATACCTAAATTTCGTATTAACGAGTATCTGCAAATATAAATGAAGGGAGCGAGAAACTCTGTGATTTAGAGAGAGAAAGTCCCGAGAAGAGAGCGCAGATAGGAGAGAGAAAGAGCTCCTCGGGAGTACTCGCAGATTGAGAGAGAAGCACAGGATGCTGGAGAGCTTTGAGAGAGATATATATGTCAAACCGCTAGTGATTTTTTTTTCTTTTCCTTTTCAATTTGCTATTTTTAAAAGAAGGTAAATGTGCGGATTTTAATACGCACATAAATTACATCATCCTTTGGTTCGGAACGTCGGGGGAAGTAAGCTGCGATGTTGTTGTCTTTGTTAGTTTGAAAAATTGACATAAATAGCCCTGCTGTTGACAGCTGGCTCACATAGATTATTAATTAAAAAGAAAAATCTCTCATATAAATACTTATTTAAGTGTAAGTTTCCTGAATCACATATATTAAAATTTTATTTTGTTCTAAAAAATATAAAATATTAATACTATATTGATTCAAATTTTTTAATTAATTAATTAGAAGAGTTTGTTAATTTTGATATTTAATAATTATAATTATATTATATCATGGTTTAATAGAGTAAATTTTTAATATTATTTGATTTGTTAATGTATTAACAAGTTACTATTATCATATATAAACCGATCGTATTAGAAAAATTGCACTTTATTATTGTGATTAGAAGTTAAGAATTCTTCAACTTATGTAATATATGTTTTTATATTTATATATATTGGTATCAGAGGTTTTTTTTCAAATTTTACTAAGTAGTGTCAAAGCATTTTTATTTTCTCTGAAAGGTCTATTTGGATTGAGTTTACAAAACAATTTTATAAAAAATATGTAATTATAATGTTAAATTTTATAAAAATTTATGAGTTTAAAGATTAATATTATTACATAACTGGAGTCACATGACGATTAATACTTCATAAATAAAATTTATTTACATTAGGTATATTTTTTTTCCTTGAAAACATACTTTACAATAGTTTTTCTATCTTAACTGTCCAAAAACACCCATTATTTCTCTTTGCAAATTTTAATGACTATTCCCTTCATCCATATTTCTCTGTCATAATTGAAAATTTTTTATGTCCATTTTTATCTGTCACACTAAAAAAATTTAGGTGCCATTAATATTAATTTTACTGTTATACCCTTGTATTAAATAGTTTTGAAAAATAAAAGTATAATAATTTTAGAGAGAGAGTTAAACAAATAAAGTAAAAAAATAGTTGTGGAGAATATTAAATCTAAGGATATTTTTGGAATGTATAAATAAAGTTGTATAAATTTAATAAATTAACTAATTTTTTTAAATTGTGTGAAGTAATTAATTGTGACAGATAAATAGGGATGGAAAAAATATAATTTTATTTTTAAATATCCAAAAATACATGTTTTTATTTTCTAATATATATATATTCTTTAAATTTTGACAAGTAATCTCTTCCATTTAAGTGATAAAACATTTACTAATTCATAGATTTTATTATTAACTTTTCTAACTGATAAGGAAAAAGTGTTAACTTACACATAACTAAAATATTTTATAATCTTTACATCAAATCAAATTAGACAATAAAAGTACAAAATAATGAATGCTATTCACTTTTGACTTGCAAAGGTCGAGCCCAAAATTGAATTATAAGGTATGCATCACACATCACATATGTAAGGATTAGACCAAGTAAAAATATTAACTTAAAAATATATTACTTCATTATAATAAAGTTGTAATTTAGTTGGTTAGTTAAAAATATTTCTTATCAATTTTTTATTTATATCCTTCGTCCTTATTCTATTCTCATGACTTCAAGGTGATAAATTAATTAATTAAACTACACATTTATAAGTAAATATATTATATTTAATCTATACTTCCTATGTGAGAATTAAAAAATAAATATAATATATTTACTTATAAATTTGTAGTTTAATTAATTAATTTATCACCTTGAAGTAAATATATCCTATGTTAGAATTAAAAAATAAATAAATATCCAATTTATTTGATACTTGGCATAACATAATTATTGGAACTCTATGTATATGACCACCTTTCTCAATTTTGTAAGGCTATTAGACCATTTAAATTAAATTAATATGTATGAGGTGAATATAGTCAAGATAATCCCAAACTCATTTGGCCCATATATATTTATAAAAATAATTAAAAAAAAATCCACACTTAGAACTTAGCCCTAAGCATTTAAGGACGTTGTAATCTTGTTACTTTGAGGAGTAGGGGAAAAAGGCTTCTTTGGACCCCAAAACTTGCCCTGCCACCTCTACTTTAGCTATGGTGTTGAAACCATGAGAAGGAATGTGTGGGTTTGTGACCTCAAAGATCTCTGGTTACTATTTCAGTCTTAACAAAATTATTACATTATTTTTTTTTATTCTTTTGCGTTCCAAGGTATGTCATTTTAAAATTTGAAAATATATTTATTGTCTTTTTTCTACTTATTCTCTTATTCTATGCTACAAAGAACTAGTTTGATAAAAGATATGGTTTGAAATCCTAAACAATAAGTAGAACCCTATAATCTCAAAAAAACTTTTAATAAATTTAAACGAAAAGATAAAGAAGAAACAATTTCTTTGCAAGATTTATATACTGAAATCAATCATGTAAAACAAGAAGTTAAAAGTCTAAAAGAACAAAATGAATAGAGAATTACTAATATAAATAATATTAATATTGATTTATTATACTTAAAAATGGAAAAACCACTTTTAAATGATACCTTAGATCAAAATACTTTTTAAGTAGAAGAAAGCCACAGAGATGACTATATTTTGGCTATTTCCATAACTACTTTTCAAAAATGGTATATTCTTGTTATTTTAAAAATAGACGGTTTTGTAATTAAAATAGCTGCTTTACTTGATTCTGGTACTGATCAAAATTGTATCCAAGAAGGATTAGTTCCTACTAAATATTATGAAAAAATAGCTACTAAATTATATTCTACTTTGGAAGTCAGCTTTAGATTAGTCATAAATTATCAAATGTTCATATTTGTAATAATCAATTTTGCTTTATTAATTCTTTCATTCTAATCAAAGATTTAAATGAAGAAATAATTTTTGAAACCCCATTTTTAACTCAGATTTATCCTTTTGAAATAGATCAACATGGAGTCCATACTAACATAGGATCCATTCGAGTCACCTTCCTTTTTCTATTAAGTCCACAAAGTAAAGAAATTAACAGTTTAAAAAGGAAAATAATTCTTCGACAAAATCAAATCAACTTTTTAAAAGAAATTGAAAACAAGAAATTTTTGGCTTACTCACAAAAGGAATTATCCGTGAATCCCGCTCTCCTTGATCTTGTGCTGCCTTTTATGTAAATAATAATGCTGAAAAAGAAAAAGATGCCCCTCAATTAGTCATTAATTATAAACCTCTCAATAAAGCTTTAAAATGGATTAGATACCCAATTCCTAATAAAGTGATTTATTTGAACGAACCTTTAAAGCCGTCATTTACAGTAAATTTGACATGAAATTAAGCTTTTGGCAAATTCAGATTACTAAAGAAGATAGATATAAAATTGCCTTTAATGTTCCTTTTAGTCAATATGAATGAAATGTCGTACCCTTTGGTTTTAAGAATGCCCCTAGTGAATTCCAAAAAGTTATGAACGATATTTTTACTCCTTATACCACCTTTACCATTGTTTATATTGATGATGTTTTAATCTTTAGTGAATCCCTTGATCAACATTTTAAACACCTTTATCTTTTTCGTGAAATTATCACGAAAAATGGGCTGGTAGTAAGTGCTACAAAACTCAAACTCTGTCAAACCAAAATTAGATTTTTAAGACATGAACTTCATCAAGGTATGTATAAACCCATTTGTCGAGCCATAGAGTTCGCCAATAAGTTTCCTGATGAAATTAAGGATAAAACCATGTTACAACGATTTCTTGTATGCTTGAATTACATTTTTGATTTCATTCCCAACTTAAGACAAATCTGTGAACCTTTATATCAGCGACTTCACAAAAATCTTATTGCTTGGGGTACAGAACAGCTCAAATTGTTTAGACAATCAAACAAATCGTCAAAAAACTTCCTTGTCTTGGTATTCCAGATCCTGATGCTTTTATGATCATTGAAACAGATGCATTTGAACTTGGTTATGGAGGTATTTTTAAATAAAAGAAATCTAAGTCTTATTCTGAACAATTTGTTCGATATCATTCTGGTATTTGGCTATCTAGTCAAAAGAATTATAGCACTATTAAAAAAGAAATTATTTCTATTGTTTTATGCATTTCTAAATTTCAAGATGATTTAATTAACAAGAATTCCTTCTTCATATTGATTGTAAAGCAGCAAAAGAAGTTTTATAAAAAGATGTAAAAAACCTTGTTACCAAACAGATTTTTGCCCGATGGCAAGTATTACTATCAAGTTTTAATTTTGATATTGAATTTATCAAAGGAAAATCTAATTCTCTTTCTGATTTTCTTACAAGAGAGTTTTTGCAAGGACAATCTAGATAAGATTGCGATCTTATCTTTTCTATGACAAAGGTGAGCTCAAGTTTATAAATAGAGAATGAATATGAAGTAGATCTTCACCCATGGCTTAATACAATTCTCGACCTGAAGGACCAGCATCAAATTGATTTACAGTTCTAACTTCCTATCCACCTCTTCCAGGTTCTTCTCTTATAAGACCACCTTTAACCATGAATCCTTTTAATCCCCTTTCTCCTCCTATCCTACAAAAATCATTGAAACCCAAAAAATAGATAGTTCCTTCTGTGCCATAACTCCACCAGCTTCCCCTCAAACTCCTAAAAAACTAGAAAAATTGTTATCTCCTCAAAACCCATAGACTTTTGAATTTGTTACCAAAACTTCAATCCCTCTTCTAGCAATTCCAAAAGAGTTAGCTAGTAAAACAGAACGAGAACTTGTAAACAGCTTTAATCCTGAAGCCTATAATCAATCCAGTCATTTGTTTCATGTCGAACCCTTAAAAACCTGACTTTTTTATGAGCATATTTTCTTTGTCACTGGTTCGATTGAATTCGAATATGAAAGAAATCCTTCCTGGAATGATAAAGGCATTGCTTACTCTAGATGCCGAATAGTTAAAATCCTTGACCTTAACACCTGGCCAGTAACAGGCATCTATACACCAATTCAGTTCAAAAATCCTTCAAGACCTCCTATGTATAATTTCATAGATTATTTAAATGCCTAGCACAGTTTTTTCTATCTTCGAGACCTTACTCATACCTGGTTCATTAAATATGGAAAAGATTCAATTAATCCCATTCCTAGATGGTCCTACCAATGGTGGAAATCAGCAGACACTTTCTGTTGGGTATCTCACGCATATCATATATGGCGCAACGAAAAAATAAAATGAGATACCAACTCAGGATCCGTATATGTGTGGAAAACAAGACATAAAGAGAACAAATGTAACAACTTTTTACCTTTCTTTGATCGTGTGGAAAATAAAAATTTCATTTCTTCAAGTCGAGGCGTGATCTAGCAATTCTCTTGATCAAACACCACGAGAGTTGAACGTCCAACCACTATAATTACAGTATGTGATTATCTCTAATAGAAATTCACACCAAGGATACACTCAAACATCAAAATTTCCTGTACTAACAGAAAAACAATGGCAGCTAGGGTTTTGATCAAGATCAACGAGAGAGAGAAAGAGAAGAGAAGGACGTGTGTGCCCTAGGGTTTGGAGTTGTTTTCGTATCTTACACTTCCAGCTAGGATTTCGTGTGTCTCATCTATATGTTACACAAAAATCTGTTGGAAAAATACTCCAACTGAGCATTCTAAAAGAGTTAGAATTCTCTAATTGTAATTGGAAATATCAAATTTTCACAATTATAATTTGGCCCATAAATTATAACTACTTATAATTTGGCCACAACAATTTCTCTTTCTTACAATTAACCCTACTATGATATCAAATAACATCTTGAGTATATAATCCTCTATTGTGTGTGACATATTAGGTTTCCCAGTGAATTGGTAGTGAATATGAATTAATTCAAACGTCTTTGAGATTAATAATCCATAATTAATTAGAATTAATCATATTAGTTCTAATTAGGATTGGTTTATTAATTCATCAATTAATAAACCCATATTCTCAGATAATGAGCGGTATCTAGCAATACATTATGACCACCCAAGAGTCCAAGAAGTCAAGTGGCTTGACATGAACTCTTCAATAACAAACTACATGCAATTAACTCATTTCACCGTACAATATCTCATTCGGTTTGGAATACAAAATTAGTGTCAATTCCCTCCAGAATATGTATTAATTCTTTCCCGAATATAATAGTACTTGTACCAGGAACTCACTACTCTAGATGTGTATAAATTGAAACTGTTTTCAATACACAATCGCTTTGGCCAAGGACTTCTTAAGTAGTAATTCCTATAAGTGGCCGTGAGATATTCGCCCCTACTATTAGGAGTCGTGAATCCTTTATTGACCATTTCAACTACTTTCGCTTTCCTCACAATGTACCTAATATCCATCCCATAGGCGGCCATCGATCTGGCTCCAGAGATTGGAATCAAAGCACACTGCTCAGCAAACAAAATACCTTGGAGATCTCAAGTCTAAGGATACGTGCACATTTGCTATATTGAGATTATATCACTGGCACTAAGTAGTTATTCATATGATTATCTCATAGTTAGGTCATCCAATATACTTGTTCCATTAATAAGTATTCATGTGTTAACTTTGAACATCTCAATACTCACGAATATGAGAACCACCTCCTGATCAAATTAGGAAGTCTAACATATGCTAGTCTTAATGTATTAATGATGTCCTGTCTCATTAATACTATGATTAGGGACTATTTAAGTACTAACACTATACAGTATAGTATGAATCTTATATCGTGATCTCTATCATGATTTTCTTAACACAGTGTTGTACTAGGGACTTTATCTAACAGTTATTTTATACAAAAGTAAACAAAAGAAATTGTAAGATAAATAATGTCTTTTATTAAAATAAAATGTGTCATATACAATGTACAAGTGATTGCCTCTAGGGCATAACACTAACACTTTAAAAACAACATAAATTCTAATTTGATCAATATGTTCAAGAGAATCAGCTTTTACATTTTTCAACTTATATTCAATATTGTAAGTTCTTTTTGCACAAAAAGATTTATTTTATTCTTGGGTGGAATTACAAGTTTGACACTCTTGAATCGATTTGATATTTGTGTCGAGAGATTAAAATCAAATGATGGACACCTAAACCATTATCAGCAACAACTAGTTCTGTAAATCCCATTACTCCTACCAAAAAGGAGATAGGTTCTTCCTCCAGCAAAGGAAAATCCAGAATTTCTTAAGCAGATTTACAACTTCAACTCCAAATATTACAAAATTATATTCAATTAGCAACAGAAGACAGTGATGATGAAACTCAATCAGATTTCAGCTTTTTTGACAATGGTGATCAAGACAACCCCTCTAGTATTGCAGCAGTATACCTTTGCCAAAGTCCATAACATGACAAGACTACACTCAAGAAGAAAAAAAAAGCTCCGACAATTGCAGTTGAAGAAAATGTCAAAACCCCTTTCGTCAATCACGGAGCTTATCTGTAAGTTGATATATTGCACCTACAATAATAGAGGACCCCTCCACTAAAAAAGAATCATTGAACCAATCCTTCAAGTGGCCGACAACATGATTCCTTCGTCACAAGTGTGGGACCACTAAGCAATAATGCAAAATTCTTTCCGAGAATGCTATACCACACAGGCCTATTTAAGGCATCAATTTCTTCAAGAAATGCATAGCAAATTTGCTAGTCCCTCCAGAGAAAACTCTTTGTATTTTGAGATCGATTACTTTCTTTTTAAATTTGAAAACAATTTGTTTTAATTTGCTTTAAAATTCCTCTGTAAAACAGATGTGTAAACAAGCAATTTAACAATTTAATTGAAGAATTCTTGGGTGCAACTCAATTGCAACAAAATGGTATTAGAGCCATATTCTTACTCTTGTCTGATTAGTTTCATCATGACCGAGTAAGTCTCTTACTTTTTCTTTCTCTCTTGCATGATGTAGTCTTTAATCTTTTTCCTTAGTTATTCTCTTTCTTTATCTTCTTCCCTTATTTCTACAACTAAGTGGTTGAGTGGTAATTGTAAGAGCAATTTATACATTGGTCAGCCCAGAATGGTTGGATTAGGCCGAAGATTACCAAGGCAGGTAGAATGGTCCAGACTCTGGGGTGGTCTTGTAGCTCTCAACCATACATAGTAACTAGGTCTATCCCAGAAAGATAAGGAAAAGATAAACTTAGCGAATTATAGGAGAAAAACATTGAAGACTACTAATTATATAGAAGGAAAGAGAAAGTTTTTCCTCTCATGGCCTCTAGCTTGAACCTATTCGACATTGACGTTGAAACCATCAATGACTTACAAATCAGTTCTCAATTAGATCCTACTGAATCTAAATTAATGAATTGGAAAATGCCAATTGAAAAGTATGATAAATTTTATGAAAAAAGGATTTTTTGATTTAGTACAAAACTACAACATCAAAATTACTGAGAAAACAGTTTCGATTAACAAACCTTATAGAACTATTCAATTGTTTAATTTTGAAACTTTAGAACACCATAGAAAAAACAAATATAAATATTTGCATATCGGTTTAGTTCAAGTAGCTGTTAAACCTTTGTATCAATTAGGAATAATGCTCCTATTTGTTTATTATTACGTGATAGTAGGCATTTAGATTTTAATAACAATCTGTTAGCGGTACTAGAATCCAATATGGCTAATGGCCCTATTTACTTTAATCATTATCCCAATTTCACTGTGGATCTCTGAGATCCTCATATTTTGAAAACGCTAACACTGAATATTCAAACAAAGAATTTAGATTTTGAACTTGGATCTAAATCCCTTGGCCTTATTTATCGTGTTTATTACAAAGGAATGAAAACTACCATCAATCCCAAACCAAAACAACATTTAGGTAATCCTCGAGAAACCTGTTCGTTAAAAACCAATTTTGAAAGATCAAACACTTTTGTTCCGCGATTTCTTAAATGGGATGATGTTTTTCATGATATAAAATGAAATTTTAAACATATCATTAATCCAAAAAAGCATTATGAATCGAACAAAATAGATCGAATCACTGAATCCTCTTCTGGAACTATTGAACTTGAATTCAGTAGAAAATTCTTCTCTGTTACTTTTTCGTCTTCTTCTTCTCAAAGACCTCTTTTTAGAACCCACAGTACTCAGTTAAATTTTGTTGATTTTTCAGGAGAAATTCCTAAAGTTAATTATGAAGATAATGTCAGTATAAAATCTTCAAGTCCAACCAAAACTGAAATGGAAATGCCTGCAACTTTAATGACAATTTCTTCCGATGATGAATTATGAATTAGATAAAATATATTTAACACAGTTATGGAATAGACCTAGTAATAAGTTAAAAATAGACTGGTATTTTGAAACAGTGCAATTTAACGAAAGAATTAAATTAAGGATAAATTTTACTTTGACTTAATTCAAAAAACATTTAGATTTTTTTAGTTACGAATATTCAGGAAAATATAATCAATTAGAATCAATAAATATGATAGCAAAAAAATGGTATACTACTAAAAATGAAGTAAAAGAATCTGTACTTCTTCCCCCAAAAGAAATCAAAATCCCAATCGAAGGTCATGTACTTCCAGCCTCTCTTTTTAAAATAGAAAATTTAGATACATAAGGTAATGTCACAAATAAAGACTTAAATAAATTAATTAAGCAAAATAATTATACAAATTAGATGCTTATTACTATGGCTCAAAAAGTAGTACAATTAGATCAAAACTCTACTATTAGGGAAATAGCTAGATTAAAACAATATGACCTAAAACTAGCTTTAGAAACAAACCCCAACTTTAAACTAATTTTATATGCAGATAAATCGATTAAACTATCTAAAGATAGTTTTAAAATAGATAATGCTAATTTGAATATTTTATAAGATTTAAATAAAAAATTAACACAACTTAACACCAAGGATGTTCCTGAAACTTCTACTTCTAAAGTTCGTATTCAAGTTATTCAAGATTCTCTTCCTGAAAGTTTAAATAAACTTACCTCTAAATCCAACCAACCCATTCATAAGAAATTTGCCAATCCTTACACTCGCAATTATTTTCCCCGTCCTTCCTTTCCTAATGTACAATTTGAAGAACGCCATCTAAATACTCGTGTAATCTTTACTGGTCATGATATTACTGAATAGAATATTGATGGCATGTCCAAACATCCAATCCTCAATGTCATTCAAGAAATGGCAATGGCTATTACAACTATTAAATGCTCAAATTCTTCTAATTCTGATATTTCTATTCTTCATATTTTAATCATTGGTTTTACTGGTGTCCTTCATGAGTGATGGCATAACTACCTTATTGATAATCAACGATATGAAATTATGAATGTCTCTATAATTCAAACTAAAACCGCATTAGATACCTCAGGTCAACCAATAACCACGCATGAACAAGTTCCTCATTGTTTAAATACTTTAATATTTACCATAACACAACATTTTGTAGGAAATCCTCAATAATTAGTTGATAAAAGTTCTGAAATCCTTACTAATTAACTTGTCCAAAATTACATGATTTTAGATGGTACAAAGATATGTTTTTACAAAAAGTAATGCTTCGATCTGATTGTCATCATGCATTTTGGAAAGAAAGATTTATTTCAGGTTTACCTCCTCTATTTATTGATAAAGTAAGACAAAAATTGAAATTAGATTAGGGAAATGCAATCCCTTATGAAACCTTATCTTATGGTCAATTAATTAGTTATATAAATCAAGCAGGAGCTGATCTTTATATTGATTTAAAACTTAAATCCCAAATGGAATCTTATCATAAAAATTCTAAGAAAGAATTAGGAAATTTTTGTGAGATATTTGGCTATGCTCCTATAAAACTTCCCTCCAAAGAACTAAAGAAGAAATTTAAATCAAAAAGAAAATCTTCCATCAAAACACCAAAAGAAAAGTTTTATAAAAACTTTAAAAAGAAAAAACGAACTAAAGAAAAGAAAGATAAAGACTGAATTAAATGTTACTTTTGTGGAAAAAGAGGACATAAAGCTGACGAATGCAAACAAAAATAGAAAAAGAAGAAGAAAGTTTGTAAACTCTCTTTAAATAAAGATCTGTTACATCAAATAGAAGCTATTCTTGATGAATCAGAATCGTCAAATACATTTGATAGTAAGATTGATGAAAATTTTGATATACAAGAAAATTTCTCTAATAATGAATCCTTAAATGAAACCTCTTATTGTGGATGTACTAGAATTTGTACCTGATCAATAGGAGAGATTAATAAGATTAGTTTCAATAAAATAAATGTTATTACAAAAGCCAATAAAGAACTCTTTTTTGAACTGTTAGATCATATTCAAGATAAAAATGTTAAACGAGAATATTTACTAAAGGTAAAAGATATGGTTTTAAATCCTAAACAACAAGTAGAACCCTATAATCTCAAAGAAGCTTTTGATAGATTTAAACGAAAAAATAAAGAAGAAACAATTTCTTTGCAAGATTTTTATACTGAAATCAATCATTTAAAATAAGAAGTTAAAGGTCTAAAAGAACAAAATGAACAGAGAATTACTGATATAAATAATATTAATTTTGATTTATTACACTTAAAAATGGAAAAATCACTTTTAAATGATACCTTAGATCAAAATACTTTTTCAGTAAAAGAAAGCCAAAGAGATGATTATATTTTAGCTATTTCCAAAACTACTTTTCAGAAATGGTATATTCCTGTTACTTTAGAAATAGATGATTCTGTAATTAAAATAGCTGTTTTACTTGATTCTGGTGCTGATTAAAATTGTATCAAAGAAGGATTTGTTCCTACTAAATATTATGAAAAAACAGCTACTAAATTATATTCTGCTTCTGGAAGTCAATTTCAGATTAGTTATAAATTATCAACTACTCACGTTTGTAATAATCAATTTTGCTTTATTAATTCTTTCATTCTAATCAAAGATTCAAATGAAGAAATAATTCTTGGAAACCCGTTTTTAACCCAGATTTATCCTTTTGAAGTAGAACAACATGGAGTCCATACTAACATAGGATCCATTCGAGTCACCTTCCCTTTTCTATTAAGTCCACAAAGTAAATAAATTAACAGTTTAAAAAGAAAAATAATTCTCCGACAAAATCAAATCATCTTTTTAAAAGAAATTGTAGGCATTTCCATTTCAGTTTTGGTTGGACTCGAATATTTTATACTGACATTATCGTCATAATTAACTTTGGGAATTTCTCCTAAAAAATCAATACTATTTAACTGAGTACTGTGGGTTCTAAAAAGAGGTCTTTGAGAAGAAGAAGACGAAGAAGCAATAGAGAAGGATTTTTCTACTGAATTCAAGTTCAATAGTTTTAGAAGAGGATTCAATGATTCGATCTATTTTGTTCGATTCATATGCTTTTTTGGATTAATGATATGTTCCAAATTCCATTTTGTATCATAAAGAACATCATCCCATTTAAGAAATTGCGGAACAAAAGTGTTTGATATTTTAAAATTGGTTTCTAACGAACAGGTTTCTCGAGGATTACCTAAATGTTGTTTTGCTTTGGGATTGATGGTAATTTTCATTACTTTGTAATAAACACAATAAATAAGGCCAAGGGATTTAGATCCAAGTTCAAAATCTAAATTCTTTGTTTGAATATTCAGTGTTCGTGTTTTCAGAATAGGAGGATCTGAGAGATCCACTGTGAAATTGGGATAATGATTAAAATAAATAGGACCATTAGCCATATTGGATTCTAGTACCACTAATAAACTGTTATTAAAATCTAAATGTCTACTATCACGTAATAATAAATAAATAGGAGCATTTATTCCTAATTGATACAAAGGCTTAACAGCTACTTGAACTAAACCAATATGCAAATATTTATATTTGTTTTTTTCTATGGTGTTCTAAAGTTTCAGAATTAAACAATTGAATAGTTCCATAAGGTTTGTTAATCGAAACTGTTTTCTCAGTGGTTTTGATGTTGTAGTTTTGTACTAAATCAATAATTCCTTTTTCATAAAATTTATCAAACTTTTCAGTTGGCATTTTCCAATTCATTAATTTAGATTCAGTAGGATCTAATTGAGAATTGATTTCTAAGTTATTTATGGTTTCAACGTCAATATCAGATAGGTTTGAGCTAGAGGCCATGGGTGGGAAAACTTTCTCTTTCCTTCTATATAATTAGTAGTCTTCGATGTTTTTCTCCTATAATTCACTAAGTTTATCTTCTCCTTATCTTTCTAGGGTAGACTTAGTTACTATGTATGGTTGAGAGCTACAGGACCACCCCGGGCTTGGGCCATTCTACCTCTCTTGGTAATCTTCGACCTAATCCAACCGTTCTGGGATGACCAATGTATAAATTGCTCTCACAATTACCACTCAACCACATAGTTGCATAAATAAGAGAAGAAGATAAAGAAAGAGAATAACTGAGGAAAAAGATTAAAGACTACATCATGCAAGATAGAAAGAGAAAGTAAGAGACTTATTCGGTCATGATGAAACTAATCAGATAAAAGTAAGAACATGGCTCTAATACCATTTTGTTGCAATATTCTTCAATTAAATTGTTAAATTGCTTGTTTACATATCTGTTTTACAAAGGAATTTTAAAGCAAATTAAAACAAAGTGTTTTCAAACTTAAAAAGAAAGTAATCGATCTCAAAATACAAAGAGTTTTCTCTAGAAGGACTAGCAAATTCGCTATGCATTTCTTGAAGGAATTGATGCCTTAAATAGGCCTACGTGGCATAGCATTCTAGGAGAGCATTTTGCATTATTACTGAGTGGTCCCACACATGTGACAAAGGAATCATGTTGTCGGCCACTTGAAGGATTGGTTCAATGATTCTTTTTGAGTGGAGGGGTTCGCCATTATTGTAAGTGTAATGAATCAGTTTACAGATAAGCTCCATGATTGATGAGAAGGATTTTGACATTTTCTCTAACTACAATTGTTGGAGCTTTTTTTTTCTTCTTGAGTGTAGTCTTATCATATTATGGACTTTGGCAAAGGTATGCTGCTGCAATACTAGTGGGGTTGTCTTGATCACCATTGTCAAAAAAGCTAAAATCTGGTTGAGTTTTATCATCACTGTCTTCTGTTGTTAATTGAATATGATTTTGTAACATTTAGAGTTAAAGTTGTAAATTTGCTTTAGAAATTCTGGATTTTCTTTTGCTGGAGGAAGAACTTGCATCTGTCTCCTTTTTTGTAGGAGTAATGGGATTCATAGAACTAGTTGTTGTTACTGGTAATGGTTTAGGTGTCCATCATTTGATTTTAATTTCTCGACACAAATGTCAAATCGATTCAAGGGTGTCAAATTTGTAATTCCACCCAAGAATAAAACAAATCTTTTTGTACAATAGAACTTACAATATTGAATATAAGCCAAAAAATGTAAAAGTTGATTTTCTTGAACATATTGATCAAATTGGAATCTATGTTATTTTGAAAGTGTCAGCTGATTTCCACCAAATGTTTTCCACCATTGGTAGAACCATCTAGGAATGGGATTAATTGAATCTTTTCCATATTTAATGAACTAGGTATGAGTAAGGTTTCGAAGATAGAAAAAATTGTGCCAGACATTTAAATAATCCATGAAATTATATGTTAGAGGTCTTGAAGGACTTTTGTATTGAATTGGTGTATAGATACTTGTTACTGGCCAGGTGTTGAGGTCAAGAATTTTGACTATTCGGCATCTAGAGTAAGCAATGCCTTTGTCATTCCAGGAAGGATTTCTTTCATATTTGAATTCAATCGAACCAGTGGCAAAGAGAATATGCTCATAAAAAAAGTCAATTTTTAAGGGTTCAGCATAAAACAAATGATTGGATTGATTATAGGCTTCAGGATGAAGGTTGTTTACAAGTTCTCGTTCTGTTTTGCTAGCTAACTCTTTTGGAATTACTAGAAGATGGATTAAAGTTTTGGTAACAAATTCAAAAGTTTCTGAGTTTTGAGGAGATAACGATTTTCCTGATTTTTGAGGAGTTTGAGGGGAAACTTCTTCTTTAAAAGAAGCTGGTGGAGTTATGGCATAGAATGAATTGTCTGTTTTTTTGGGGTTTTAGTGGTTTTGGTCGAAAAGGAAAGGTAATTGAAAGGATTCATGGTTAAAGGTGGTCTTGTAAGAGAAGAACCTGGAAGAGGTGGATAGGAAGCTAGAACTGCAAATCAATTTGGTGCTGGTCTTCGAGGTCGAGATTTATATTAAGCCATGGGTGAAAATCTACTTCATGTTAATTCTTTATTTATAGACTTGAGCTCACCTTTGTCACAGAAAAGATAAGATTGCAATCTTATTTAGATTGTCCTTACAAAAACTCTGTTAGGAAGAAAATCAGGAGGAGAATTAGATTTTTCTTTGATAAATTCAATATTAAAATCAAAACTTGAAAGCAATGCTTGCCATTTGACAAAAATCTGTTTGGCAACAAAGTTTTTTATATCTTTTTGTAAAACATCTTTTTCTACTTTGCAATCAATACAAAGAAGGAATTTCTTGTTAATTAAATTATCTTGAAATTTAAAAATGCATAAAATAATAGAAAGAATTTATTTTTTAATAGTGCTATAATTCTTTTAACTAGATAGCCTAATACCAAAATGATATTGAACTAATTGTTTAGAAGAAGACTCAGATTTCTTTTGTTTAAGAATACCTCCATAACCAAGTTTAGAGACACCTGTTTTAACGATCATAAAAGCATCAGGATTTGGTATACCAAGATAAGGAAGTTTTTTTTACGATTTGTTTGATTATCTAAACAGTTTAGGTCTATTCTGTACCCCAAGCAACAGGATTTTTGCGAAGTCACTGATATAAAGGTTCACAGATTTGTCTTAAGTTGGGATTGAAATTAGAAATATAATTCAAGCATCCAATAAATTGTTGCAACATGGTTTTATCCTTAATTTCATCAGGAAACTTATCAACGAACTTTATGGCTCGACAAATGAGTTTATACAGACCTTGATGAAGTTCATGTTCTAAAAATCTAATTTTAGTTTGACAAAGTTTGAGTTTTGCATACTCACTACCCGCCCATTCTTCGTGCTAATTTCATTAAAAAGGAGAAAAGTGTTTAAAATGTTGATCAAGGGATTCATTAAAGACTAAAACATCATCAATATAAACAATGGTAAAGGTGGTATAAGGAGTAAAAATATTGTTCATAACTTACTGGAATTCACTAGGGACATTATTAAGATCAAAGGGCATGGCATTCCATTTATATTGACCAAATGGAACATTAAAGGCAGTTTTATATCTATCTTCTTCAATAATCTGAATTTGCCAAAAGCCTGATTTCATGTCAAATTTACTATAAATGACGGCTTTAAAGGTTCGTTTAAGTAAATCACGTTTGTTAGGAATTGTGTATCTAATCTATTTTAAAACTTTATTGAGAGGTTTATAATTAATAACTAATTGAGGGGCACCTCTTTCTTTTTTAGCATTATTATTCACATAAAAGGTAGCACACGACCAAGGAGAGTGGGATTTACGAATAATTCTTTTTGTGAGTAAGCCAAAAATTTATTGTTTGCAATATTCAAGAAGTTCATGATTCATTTAGATAGGTCTTACTTTAGTAGCTATCATACTTTTATTAAAGTTATCTATGTAGGGTAAACTAATAACATGCTTTTTCCTATTCCAGAATGCTGTTGGTATTTCAGAACAGATATGATTCTCTATATCTTTTCGTACATCTTCAATCTTACCTCTTCCATTTATGTGATAAAACTTTTACTAATTCATAGATTTTATTATTAACTTTTCGAACTGAAAAGGAAAAATGTTAACTTACACATAACTAAAATGTTTTATAATCTTTATATCAAGTCAAATTAGACAATCAAAAGTACAAAATAATGAATACTATTCACTTTTTGACTTGCAAAAGTCGGATCCCTAAATTGAATTAGAAGATATGGATCACACATCACATTATTGGAATATATGTCTTTAGACTAGTTTATCTGATGTAATTATCGAATTTATTAATAAAAAAATTTATTCTCAAAATTTGTTTATAAATTTACATTTTATTTGTGCACAATTTTCAGTTGAAAATGACCCATTGTGTTTAAGTAAGTGGTCCATGTAAATGATGGTCTTTCACAGTAAAGTATGAATCACGGGTTACTTAACACATAAATATTTATTCTTAACCGATTGATGAGAATGAGAATCTCATCATGTATATGTTATTGTGTTATGAATTCTAAATAGGGAATGACTCACCTTTAACCAGTGAGTAGTTCACTCACTTCATAACATGAACGTATTTACGTAGAACATGACCTATAATAGTGGTTTTTAAAAGTACTATTTAAAAGAAACTCAGACTATTACTGCTACAACATGGACTAATACTCTACCGCTTGAGTATGAGTTGGTGGTCTGACGAAACTAGAAGTATATACTTTGATATACTATAGTTGAGGTTCTTTTGTAGAGCCGATATACTTGTATGTCGGAGATATGTGACTAGTTAGTTAAGACAAACTTATATAAGATAGCTTCTACGTCATATCGCCCATTGTGATTGTTCAAATGATCTAATTATCTAGGGCCCTAGGGAACATGATTTGGATATTTACTTTAGGGTAGTTCCTTTGGAAAGTAGAAACATTTCAGGAGTCGTGGATCATTGGACTAGAGGTCTAAGGATGATAGATCTTTTAGAGAGGTGTTAGTACTCTTCCCCTCTCTAAATGCACGGCGATGCGTAGAGGGGTATTTTAGTCATTACACCTCTAGGTTGAAGACTTTGTTAATGCAATATTATCTTTGGGGTCAATATTTTATTATTGTGATATTATAAAATATTTAAAATACAAAATATAACTATTTATATAGTAGAGGTATTTTGGTCATTTTAGTAGTCAAGACGATGTGTCTTTTGGTCCCGGAATGACCCTTAAGTCATGAAAGATTTTGGTTAAGGAATTGGTCTTAATAATTATAGATTTTATTTTATTAATCTAATTTATTATTAAATTAGAATAAAATAAAAAGTTCGAGAGAGAGTATTTATTTTATCTAGTTTAATTTGGATATAAACTAGATAAAATGTATGAAATTTTATATTGGTCTGTTTGGACTTGTTAATTATTTATCAGGCTGTTTAAGGAAGCCCAGAAAATAAATAATTGAGATTTATTATTTATGAGTGTTCAAACTCAAGAATAAATAATTTTATCTGACCCAATGAATATGACCAAGCGTAAAAAAAAATTAAAATTAATTAATTAAAATAAAAACAATAAAAGACAACACGGGATGGATCCTATGTTGTTCTGCGTGAAGGATAACAGAAAGCATGGATTCTTTCTATTTTCACGCAGATAGCCTTTCTCTCTCAAGGAATGTGGAAAGGATTTGAAAAGCTCTTCATGTATTCTGTGAAGGTGATTTTCAATTTTCCAAATCATAGAGAAACCTAGCAAGCATTTCGATGGAAAAGCCTTCAAAGGTTTATCAAAACCCTATCTTTAAATTTTCACCAACTGTACTACGGACACCATTTTGGAAGAACAAAGGCTTCACATGAATAAGACGCAAAAGATGTTTATAATGACGTGATCCAATAGTTTCAAATATCCTTGTACATATATCTACATCAGCGCAAAGAAGGTCATTCAATCACATAGGTAAATTTTTCGTTTTGCTAGTATGCTTTCGTTTTGATGATTTTTGCTATTTTAAGCCTTCAATTGGTATTAGAGCCTTGGTTTGGCAAATGTAGGAAGTATGCTATGCTTAACTAAAATAAGAAAATATTTGTTTTGGTTGAAATCTGTGATCCTTCGTGTTTACTGGTATGGGTAGTTTCACTGTAAGTTTCGCGAGTGGAAGTATAGGAACAATGTATTTTGATTGCTTTCATAGATATCGTGTAAGCTCAGTATTTTTAAGGGTATATACAGTTGTTTGGATTGAAAATGGAAGAAAAAATCGAAACCAGTACGCAAAACTTCTTTCTGGAGAAGAATGTACTGTTGAAGCCAAAAGGAACCGAGCCGAGCCAATCGGAGCCGAGCCGTTGCGAATGAGAGAGGAGCCGCGAGCCGCAGCTCCAAGCCGTGAACAGCTCAGCCTAAGGAGAAAGCTTTCCTTGCGGAATGCAAATTGCAATTCTGCAATTGCAATCTCGCTGCACGATCAACAATCTCACGCGGGCCGGGTCCACCCTACCCGGATCCGGCCCATGGGTTTTCTCATAGGCCATGATCCAGTGTGGCAGGTGCACTGGACCCGAATAAAAAAAATATTTTTTAATTTTTGGTCACATACCAGACAAAGTTGTTTTTATTGCAATAGTTAATATTCTCTGAATATGTTTCATGAAAAATAATAGTAAAGGAAATTTAGGATAGACCATTAATTAATTAATGTATTTAGTTCTATTTTTTGGATATTTAGTTTAAAAGAATAGAAAAGTATGAAAACGTTTACAGTTTTCTAACATGCTTATTTCTTTTTGTGTTCTATGTGTGCGTTTTCTCAAAAACCAAGGTTTTTGAGAATTTTTTATAAAGAAAATTATTTTTCTTAAATCAAATGGTTAATTTTAATTCGAACAAAAATTAATTCTGGATTATTTTCTCAAAGAATTTTATTCTTGATATAAAAAATATATTGTATTTAGATATTTTTGTGAATTAAAATAGAAAACCATTTTAATTGAATTTTAACAAGAAAAATTATTTTTTTAACAAATTAATTTTGAAATCAAAATCTCTCGAAAGTTTTATTAGAAAATTTTAAAATTATTAAGTTTATTAATTTAAATAAAATTAATCCATAGAAAAATTTCTCAAATGGTATAAACCTTAATATAGAAATTTTTATGGATTTAGATATTTTATTTTGAGTTAAAAGAAAACTTAATTGAAATTTTCAAAAGATATTTTTCAAGAAAAACCCTTATTTTAAAATACTAAACGGGAGAGGGGTTCCAACGATCCCACGACTTTCATCACGATCCTCATTAGAGATCGTGGGTCCCTTCGCGTCATTATGGGAGTGAACCCGTATAGGATGGAGATATCACAATGATCTAAAACTAATGAATGGATGTAATTAATAACTCGGGACACGTGCTATGATCGGCTAACCTACGTTGGAGGTTATAGTATGAGGAATGTCCATAGGAAATGAGAAAAAATGGTCATCCCACGATGGAGTTATCTTCTAAATCATTATCAAGAAGGAAAATTAATTTTTGGTGATTAATACATTTAGTTTAGAAAACTGTTAATCTTTCCAAAAAGCTATGTCAATTTTTTTAAGAGCCAAATTAATCATATTAAAGATAATAGTGATAGAGTTAACTATTATCATATTTAATATGAGGATAAAATCACAAATTATTTTGTTTTTTCACAAATTGAATTTTCTTTTATTTTTGATATTTCAGAAATGGTTGGTGGGGGTTCTTTTAGTTCTTTGACTATGAGAATAAGTTAACATGTCCAAATTATGTTGACTGGAAAAGGAACTTGGACATAATACTCACTGTTGAGGAGTATAAGTATGTCCTCTTTGAAACCTGCCCTGTTATCGGAGAGGGTTCTACCGCTGACGAGTGCGAGGCTAAGAAAGCATAGAAGAAGGCCAACGAAATGATTTGATGCTACATGTTGAGCTCCATGTCTAATGTGCTCTAGTCAAAACACGAGCACATGGCCATTGCATATGACATTAGCCAATCATTAGCCATGATATTCGCCGATAAGAGCAGCCTGCAAGGTAAGAAGCTTTTAGGACGATCATAAATACTAAGATGGCTGAGGGAATATCAATCAGGGAGCATATACTCAAAATGATTGCTGACTTCGAGGAAGCGAAAGTCTTAGGGGTTGTTATTGACCCCGAGAGCCAAGTGGATATGGTTCTCAAATCTTTGCCTGACTCTTTTACTCAATTCAAGTTGAACTACAACATGAACAAGTTAAACATGAATTTAACTGGGTCAATAAAAGAGTTCCAGGTAGCGAAAAAGGTCATAAAAACACAATCCAAGGCTATGATTGCTAGGACTTTTTCTTTCAGAATTGGACTCAAGCCTAAGAAGTTCAAGAAGAATAAGGGAAACGCACCGGCCCAACCCAAGAACCAACCCAATAAGCTCAAAGGCAAATGCTTCAAGTGTGGGCAGAAGAGACATTGGAAAAATGAGTGTCCAGAATTTTAGGCCAAGAAAAACCCTACAGATATTGTTCTTTATCTAGAGTCTATTTTAATAGTTGGATCAATTTCCACTTGGATTGTTGATTCTAGTGCCACTGATCATATCTGTAACTCCTTGCAGGGGGTTTAGGAAGATAAGAAGACTCCAGAAGGGCGAACATGAACTACGAGTAGGAAATGGAGCACGAGTATGGATCCTTGCAGTGGGAAAGTTGGATATTGTTTTTTATTGTAATAAAGTGGTTGTATTAAAGGATATTTTATATGTACCCGATTTTAGATAGAATTTGATTTCAGTTGCAAAATTAATAAATCATAAATATTCTGTTTCTTTCTATTTTGGTATTCCTATCAGTAGAAATGAAGAAGTTTTATGTATATGGCACATGTATTGAAACTTATTCTTTTTAAATCTTACAAACAATTAAATAAATTATGCTCAATCTAAATCTTTAAGTTAGAAGAGAAAGACCAATGTCAATGATTTATATCTTTGGTATCTAAGATTGGGTCATATTAATTCAACCAAGATTCAGAGGTTAATCTATGATGGGCCCTTGGATTCATTAAGATTGAAAAGTTAACCTTAGTGTGAATCCTGTCTTATGGGAAAAATGACCAAAAGGTCGTTCACCAAAACGGCTGATAGAGCCAAGAGGATATTGGGACTTTGTTCATACTGATATATGTGGTCCTTTGTCTATTCAAGTCAGAGGGGATTTTCAGTACTTCATCACTTTTATGGATGATTGTACAGGGTTTTGTTATGTCTACTTAATGAGATGCAAGTCTGACTCTTTTGATAAGTTCAACGAGTTTAAGGTTGAAATGGAGCGTCGGACTAGTTAAAATCTTACGATCGGATCGTGGTGAAGAATACCTCCTCGATGAGTTCAAGAATTACATGGTACATCATAGAATAATATCCCAACTCTCTGCGCCAGGTACACCTCAACAGAATGGAGTAGTTGAAAGAAGGAACATGACATTAATGGAAATGGTTCGAAGCATAATGTCTCATTCTACTCTTCCAATCTCTTTTTGGGGATATGCCTTGGAAATAGCGACATACATTTTGAACTTGGTGTCTTTCATGTTAGTACCTAGACACCCTATGAGATGTGGATTGGACGTAAGTCAAGTCTAAATCATCTCAGGATATGGGGCTATCCAACTTATGTACTGATCAAGGAAGATAAGTTAGAACCAACATCAGAATTATGCTACTTTATTGAGTATCTAAAAGGGACAAAATGAGGTTACTTGTATCATCCCAATGAGCAAAAAGTACTGGTAAGTTCTAATGTTAGATACCTGGAGGATAATCAAAGTACTTTCACTAAAGGTTCAACAAGGTTAGAACTCGAGAAAAAGTTATTTTCAGAATCAACTTCTTCAGATCCGATTATGGAACAAGAAGAGGCACAACCTCAAAAACATGTACAAACAGAGCTTCATCATAGTGGGAGGGTATCTAAAGTTCCAAAAAGATGGACAGGAGAGACTTTTGAGTTGGTTTCTGACCATCAGGAACAAGATCCCACTAAATACGAGGAGGTTATTGTTGATGTCGATGCAGATCTATGGCATGAAGTAATTAAAGCTGAGATTGAGTCTATGTACTTCAATCAAGTTTGGGATCTTGTAGCTTCATCTGAAGGGATAAAACCCATTGAGTGTAAGTGGTTATACAAGAAAAAGAGGGGAGTAGATGGGAAGGTGAAAACCTTCAAAGTTATGCTTGTGGTGAAAGGGTTTATTTAGAAAGAGGGAATCGATTATGATGAAATCTTTTCCCCGGTAGCCATGGTTAAGTCCATCCGTATGCTCCTTGCCATTGCATGTCATTACGACTATGAGATATGACAAATAGATGTCAAGACGGCATTTCTTAATGGCCATCTTAATAAAGACATCTATATATTCCAACTGGACGGTTTTATTGTTAAAGGTCAGGAACATATAGTTTGCAAGCTTAAGAAGTCCATTTATGGACTTAAGCAGGCATTTAAAACATAGAACATTCGTTTTGATGAGACTGTAAAGTCTTACGGATTCATTCAAAATGAGGATGAATTATACGTGTACAGAAAATTGGAAGGTATAAATGTAATTTTTCTTGCCCTAAATGTGGATGACATTTTACTCATTAGAAATGATATAGGAACATTGTCTTCTATTAAGGTTTGGCTGTCTAGTCAATTTAGTATGAAGGATTTGAGAGAAATCAATTACATTCTCGGGATTAAGCTTCCTAGAAATATGAAGTAGAGAATGTTAGGATTATCCTAAACGACATATATTGACAAGATGTTGGCCAAATTTAGCATGGACTTATGCAAGAGAGCTTTAATCCCTTGCAGACATGGGTTATTTTTTTGTTCTAAGGACTGTCTTAAATCTCAAGAGGAAAATGACAAGATGAGTAGGATTCCTCACGCTTCGGCTGTGGGAAGTCTCATGTATGTCATGCTGTGTATTAGGCCAGATATCTGTTTTGCCGTGGGTTGAGTTAGTAGATATCAGTCAAAGCAGGGGTAAGCTGTAAAGCGTGGTGAGCTATAAAGCATATTCTTAAGTACCTCAATAGTACGAAAGATTATATGCTGGTTTACAAAACTGACGACTTGGTTCCTATTGGATACACAAACTCAGATTTCTAGGCAGATAAGGATAAAAGAAAATCCACTAGTGGATATATCTTCACCTTGTCTGGAGGAACTGTTTTATGGAGGAGTATCAAGCAATCTTGTATTGCTGACTCAACCACAGAAGCTGAGTATGTGGCAGCTTCGGAAGCATCTAAGGAATCAGTCTGGTTTCGGAAGTTCCTTTCAGAACTTGGAGTTGTACCACACATGGATAGATCGATTGTGATGTATTGCGACAACTCTGGAGCAGTCTCGCAATCCAAAGAACCCAAGAACCACAAGAAGGGGAAGCACATCTAGAGGAAGTACCACCTGATCCGGGAATTTATTCAGTGACAGGAAATCTTTGTGAAATAGATAGCTTAAGAGAACAACCTAATAGATCCCTTCACCAAGCCTTTGGCTAAAAGAATCTTTAAGAGACATTTAGACGCCATAGGGGTAGGCACCTACGGACTTTCTTAATCTTAGAGTGCAAGTGGGAGATTGTTGAAATATATGCCATCTAGACTAGTTTATCTGATATAATTATCGAATTATTTTTAAAATTTATTTGTAAATTTACATTTTATTTGTGCACGATTTTCTATTGAAAATGACCAATTGTGTTTAAGTAAGTGATTTTTCATAGTAAGGTATGGATCACGGGTTACTTAACACATAAATATTTATTCTTAACCAATTGATGAGAATGAAAATTTCATCATGTATAGGTTATTGTGTTATGAATTCCAAATGGGGAATGGCTTACCTTTATCCAGTGAGTAGTCCATTCACTTTATAGCATGAGCGTATTTCGAATACGTAGAATAGGACCTGTAATAGTAGTTTCTAAAAGTAATATTTAAAAAATTCCAAACTATTATTGCTACAGCGTGGACTAATACTCTACCGCTTAAGTATGAGTTGGTGGTTTGTCGAAACTAAAAGCATATACTTTGATATATTGTAGTTGAGGTTCTTTCGTAGAGCCAATATACTTGTATGTTGAGTATATGTGACTAGTTAATTAAGATAAACTTATACAAGATAGCTTCTACGCTATATCGCCCATTGTGACTGTTCAAATAATCTAATTATCTAGAGCCCTAAAGAACATGATTTGGATGTTTACTTTAGGGTAGTTCCTTTGGAAAGTGAAAATATTTCAGGAGTCGTGGATCATTGAACTAAAGATCTAAGGATGGTAGATGTCTTTTAGAGAGGTGTTAGTACACTTCTTCTTTCTAAATGTAGAGCGATGCGTGGAGGGGTATTTTAGTCATTACACCTCTAGATCGAAGACTTTGCTAACGCAGTATTGTCCTTAGGATCAATATTTCCTTATTGTAATATTATGAAATATTTAAAATGCAAAATATAGCTATTTATATAGTAGGGATATTTTGGTTATTTTAGTAGTCAAGGCGATGTGTCTTTTAGTCCTCGGAATGACCCTTAAGTCATGAAAGATTGGATTAAGGAATTAGTCTTAATAATTATAGGTTTTATTTTATTAGTCTAATTTATTATTGGATTAGAATAAAATAAAATGTTCGAGAGAGAGTATTTATTTTATTTAATTTAATTGGTTAATTAATTAATCAGGGCCCAAGGCCCAAATTAAATGATTAAAAAATTAATTTGGATATAAACTAGATAAAAGGTATGAAATTTTATATTGTTCTGTTTAGGCTTATTAATTATTTATTGGACTGTTTAAGGAAGCCCAAAAAATAAATAATTGAGATTTATTATTTATGGGTGTTCAAACTCAAGAATAAATAATTTTATTTTGCTCAATAAATATGACCAAGGATAAAATAAATTAAAATATATATTATATTAATTAATTAATTAAATAAAATAAAAAAATAAAAGACAACACGGGATGGATCCCGTGTTGTTCTGCGTGAAGGATAACAGAAAGTATGGATTCTTTCTATTTTCACACAAATGGCCTTTCTCTCTTAGGGAATGTGGAACTGAATTGAAAAGCTCTTCATGCATTCTGTGAAGGTGATTTTCAATTTTCCAAATCACAGAGAAACCCAGCAAGCATTTAGACGGAAAAGCCTTCAAAGGCTTATCAAAATCCAATATTTAAGCTTTCACCAATTGTGTTACGAAAATCATTTCAAAAGATCAAAAATTTCGCGTGAATGAGACGCAATAGACGTTTATAAGGACATGATCCAATAACTTTAAGTATCTTCATACAAACATCTACATCAGTGCGAAGAGGGTCATTCAATCATAGAGGTAAATTTTTTGTTTTGTTAGTATATTTTCGTTTTGATGATTTTTGTTATTTTAAGCATTCACACATATGTAAGGATTAGACCAAGTAAAAATATTAACTTAATAATATATTACTTCATTATAATAAAATGGTAATTTAGTTGGTTAGTTAAAAATATTTTTTTATCAAATTTTGATTTATATCCTTCGTCCTTATTCTATTCTCACGACTTTAAGGTGCTAAATTAATTAATTAAATTATACACTTATAAGTAATATATATTATATTTAATCCATACTTCCTATGTCAGAATTAAAAAATAAATAAATGTCCAATTTATTTGATACTTGGCATAACATAATTATTGGAACTCTATGTATATGACCACCTTTCTCAATTTTGTAAGGCTATTAGACCGTTTAAATTAAATTAATATGTATGAGGTGAATATAGTCAAGATAATCCTAAACTCATTTGGCCCATCTCTCTCTCTCTCTCTCTCTCTCTCTCTCTCTCTCTCTCTCTCTCTCTCTCTATATAGAGAAAAAGGAGTTGGGAGCACTGTTTATTTTTCGTCAATAGGGGTATTTGTGGTTTTTCACTTATGTTTCCGTTGCTTTGAGTTAACGTGTCAGCATGAAATACACCTAGCAAGAATTCTTCGTGCAGGCAGCCACTTCATTGCTTGGTTTTCGGTACGATTCCCCTACCGACCACACACCACCGACGCCCTCCTCTTCCCTTCGCCCTCACCTTCTTCTTCCCTTCATTTTCCACTCTCCTCCGTGCTTCTATTCTCTGTCCCTGTTCCTCTCCTTTGCCATCATTAATTTCAAAATTTCCGCCCTCCGTCCCCAATAAAGGCACCGCCCCTCGTGCACTGCGGTAGTGGTAGCAGTAGTGGTGGTGATGGCGGCCAGGGAAGCTGATGACCTCGAGGATCTAAATACATCAGATTTCGTATTGTGGATGATTGTCTTATGGATAGAAAGGTCATTGAGAGGTTGCTCAAAATTTCTTACTGCAAAGGTTTGATTTTCTCTTGTTTTCTTGAAATGTTGCTTATTCATTTAGGGATTTTTTAGTATTGGGATGCTTGCTTGAAAACTGAAATGGATTGAAATTGGATGTTGCAGTGACAGCAGTAGAAAGTGGGAGGAGGGCCCTGCAATATTTAGGCTTTGATGGAGAGAATAGTACAGTCGGGTTTGATGTAAGAAGTCTTTTTTCCCACAATTTATTGAGCATTCTTTAAAGAAAAAATGCTTTTTTTTTGTTGGGATTTTTTAATTTTGATTATCTTTAAATGTTTTAATGGTGGTTTTAAGAAATGGATGGGAGCTGGATTTGATTATCACAGGACTGTTCACCTCTTCACCTGGCTGCTAGGAAAGGGCACCTGGATGTCGTGAAGGAGCTTCTCAGAGCTGATGTTGTTGTGGGCTTGGTGAGGAATTTGGATGGGAGGACTACTTTGCATGCGGATGATTGTCTTCCTCCACTAGTAACCACTTTTGACTATAATTGTTCAAGTTTCCACGGCACTTTTGAATATAATGTTTGGATTTCTCTTGCAATTTCAGTTCATGATCATATTTTTTTCTGTGTCTGGTCTTTGAATTCTATGATCCACAGGATATGTCTCAGCAGCCACCATGGCAAGAATTGGTTGCTACTGATCTTCTTGGCAATGAATGGCATTTTGGCACATTTTTCAAGGTTAGGATCTCATTCGTTGAGCGAGAAAAGCTTGTAACTTGTCAGAATTACATTTCCTTCTTATGTAAAGCAGCACATGATTAGTCATGATACTTTAGTTCGTGTAGCTTGTGGAACGTGATTCTGAAATGTTCTGATAGTTGTGAATCATTATTCCACTTGGCTGCTGGCCTTTCCTAGATGTCTCTTGTATCCGTCATCTACTACTATTTTATATGAATTTCAAATTTCAATATCTTCAGCCTTATTTTTAACCCTTTCTTCTTGCTTTGCTCTATTGTCAGGTTAACCTAGGCGTCACTTGCTGACAATGGGGTGGAGTGTATTTGTTAGTGCAAAGAAATTGGTTGCAGGAGATGAATTTATTTTCTTAAGGCAAGTCTTAAAGTATCATGATAGATGGATACTTATTTAAGTTTTGCTTTTCTTCTCTTGGCATCAAATATCCTTTAGTCTATTTCTCAAGATGTTGATTTTACTACTTATCCTTCCATAGAGGGGAAAATGGGGAGCTTCGAGTTGGAGTAAGGAGACTTATAAGGCAGCTAAACAACATGCCATCCTCTGTTATATCCAGCCACAGCATGCATCTGGGTGTTCTCACCACTGCATCACATGCCATTTCTACTGGGACTCTCTTCTCAGTTTTCTACAAACCAAGGTCATCTAATTTTCCTTTTCTCTTTAATGTCATTATTTAGCATCATTTTATGATCTTCTGATTTTTGTTATTATTTGTCGGTACTTGCATATGCTTTTTCTCTATGAGGAAAATAAAGTCATTTTCACTTTGAATGGAATAAAATTGCTTAGAATTGTGTTTTAGGCTGTGAATTGGTGTTTTTCTTTTATAATGTTATAATTTTCCAGCAAAAAGTAGAAATTTATGTTGTGTTTTTCTTTGGGTTTTGGAGAAATTGAAATGTCTGCTATCATGTATAACCTTGGGGATTAGTGTTCTATTTTGGTAGTTGTGCCTTTAAATTTGTAAACGCACCATTTAGATTCATAATGTGATAGAGTTCTATATTCTACAATTGAACAAGGAATACATATAATCTACGGCTTTTTCTCTTTATTTTTTTTGGGTTGCATTTTTCTTTCATCATTAACCACCTTTATTCACCATCCTCTTGATTATGGTTCTTGTGTTAGCGAATGGCAGCCTTTCCAATAACTTCATTTTATCTTCATTAGTATAATTTTGAAACACAACTGAACTAGATCCTTCTATCTCCAGGACAAGTCGATCTGAATTTATTGTAAGTGTTAACAAGTATCTTGTAGCTCAAAGTCATAAACTCTCTGTTGGGATGAGGTTTAAAATGACATTTGAGGTCGAGGAAGTTCCAGAGAGAAGGTATTTTTGTATATTATTTCTTGGTTTGGTATCTTGGAACTGAATGGCTAAATTTCACTTGCTAAAGGCAATGGGTTCGAAGGTTCTTGTTAACTGGTTATTTAAACATTCATACAGGTTTAGCAGAACAATAGTTGTTGTCGGAGGTAATCCATCATCTAGATGGCCTGATTCTGAATGGAGATCCTTAAAGGTGACTTACTGTTTAATGAAGAAACCTGCATGGGCATTAGAATTTTTTTATTTCTGTTTTTATTATACTTTTTGGCATTCAATGACCTTTTTGTAATATACTTAACATTGGACAAGATTAAATCCAAGCCATTCACATCAGCTATTATGGCATCGCTGCAAAAAAAGGAGCAATAAGTATCACTCTCTCTAAAGAATGTGAACAAATGATTCCATGTGCAGAACAACAACAATAATTTTCCATTTGATAGAAGCATTTGAGGAATATGTTTTACTGAAACAGCATTTTTGTTTACATACAAAGTTGGTGCCAAAATCTAAAATAGTTGACTTGGTTTTGTGTTAGCACTTGTGAACTTCTTTTATTGCCTTAGGATGAGTAGGCTATATCTTCTATTCAAAATAATTTTTTTCAGCCTAAAAATATCTATTTTATAGGTGTTTTAATGAGATTATTATTTGCTTCAATTTGATAAAAAAAAAAAGATATAAATGGAATCTTTTATAATTGTATTAGCCTCTATTATGTTTCTACATGTGAGAAAAGTTATCTGAACAAATTTTACCATTCTTAGAGGAAGTTTCATATGATTTCTACAGGTTATTTACTCATTCGGATTTGGAGACAACTCCTTTAACAAGTATTAATGGTGGATCTCCTTTTACCTCTGTTCCAGTAACCTAATATAATTGTACTATGGGTTTCAAATTTAAAGGTAGAACATAGGTTGGAAGCATATATCACAGGTTTGAGGCTATGTGCCAGGAGGTTGATGACTTTGTGACCAAAGAGGCTATATGCCCTTTGAACAGTTCTCATATGTCCTTGCCTTTGAGATATCATGTATATTATCCCTTGAAGGTCTCCGTCCTTTACATTATCATCCTTGTTATTTTTCCAATTTTATGTGTTCATCCATTTCCTGATCCTTATATGTGCATAGTGGATACATTTCATCATTTCATCTGGAGTATTCTCAGTCAAATATTTGATATTTTGCTGCTAGATAAATTTGGAGCTGCTATGGCTATTGTGAAATCCGACATCAGTGGTAATATATCGGTGAGAAATTGTTTATATTGTGCTCAAATAAAAGCTTAAAATACTAATGGTGTATCATTTCCATTTATTCATAGGATCAGGATTATGTACCTCATAGTATTAAGAACAGTAGGAATAATGGATGGTGAACTCTGATGCAGTGTGTTACGGACACTTATGATCTCGCTTCGGTGTTGCTTATTGATGTATAATATGTAATGCTTTAGGAAAGCCCAGGTCTCACAAATATGTTGCACTGATAGAAGAGAAATGTTTTCTTGAACCATATTCCACGTGTTGCCTATTGCTATCGATCCATCTCCTGATTAAGGGTATGGCACTCTCAAGCAGACTGACTTGCTTGGAGTTCCTTCAGTATACTTGCAGTTCAAATGAGTTATTTTGATCAATATCCAGTTTGGGTTATGGTTCTAGTTGTTCAAGAATAGCATTTACACGAAGCACCCCAAGAAACTCATTCTGATTAGTTCACAACAGAGAGCTTGGACCGTATGTAAGTGTTTTAGATTCAAGTAAAACATAGTTTTCTGCATTCTTGTTAGAGCTAAATCATAATTATTGATATCCTTTTATGTGGGTCTTCTAGGTTGGAGCTTCATTGGAGCCTACCCTTACTGCAATGTACCACCAGAGAAGTTTTTGAAGCTTTTAAGCCCCTTGGCATTTGCTCTTCCAATGTTTTTTCTTCTTCATCATCATCTTATGTAGATTCTTTTGTTGAATTAGGTGTGTAAATGATCAAGATTTGCTTTATCTATAGCTAAGCTTTGTGTTGCATCTTCCAATTTTATGAATGAAGAATTCTTTATTTTCCTTTTATATTTTTTATATAAAATATTTGAACACTGCAAATATTTGAACTCATCTGTGTTGCTTCTATATTTTATTATAATCTGTTATATTTTGTACCGATATTTTATTTCCGCAGGTACCCGAGTTCGCGCTTTGCGCGAGACAGCTTCTCCTAGTATATATATAAAATCCACACTTGACTTAGCTCTGAGCATTTAAAGACGTTGTAATCTTGGTATTTCGAGGACTAGGGGAAAAAGGTTTCTTTGGGCCCAAAACTTGCACTGCCACCTCTACTTTAGCTATGGTGTTGAAACCATGAGAAGGAATGTGTGGGTTCGTGTAACCTCAAAGATCTATTTCAGTTTTATCATAATTGTTACGTTATTTATTTATTTTTCTTTCAAAGATATGTCATTTTAAAATTTGAAAATATATTCATTGTCTTTTTTTCTATTTATTCACTTATTCTACTCTACTAAGAACTAATTTGATAAAATTAAAATTTAAAAATTGAAAATTGAATATTTAAATATTGAATTTTAAAAATTAATGTTTGAAAATTTAATTTGAAATCTAAAATTTAAATTAATTATAAATCATTTTACACTATATTTTATTAAAATTTAAATTAAATATATAGAATACTAATAATTAAATGAGTATTTAACATGTTCAATTTTTAAATTTAAATAACTTTCGATTCACTTAAAATTTATAATAAGATTTCAATACGTCCTAATTAACTTAGTTATAATAAAAATCTATTATCAAACGTAATTAATTAATTAATTAATTACTTAATAGTAATCATTATCAAACACAGAAATAAATACTTATTTAATTAATTTTAAATACTTAATTGAGTTACCAAACTTGTCATAAATCACAATATTAATTGGTTTTTCAATTTAAAAAAAATAACATAATATTTTGCTTTATAATTAAGGTTTTTAGTAACTTTCTTAATATTTATGCTAAAAAAAACTTTAAATAGTTATTTTGAAATAAAGAAATTTCAAGAAGAAATCATGAATTGCATAATAAAGCTGAAGAGTTTGATTTTAGATCGAAAATTATAAAAACATTAATTTGAGATTTGAAGAGCTTAATTTTGGATTGAACGAAAATTTAATAACGAACGTTTGAGCAGTAAACCTTTAAGATTTTTTAAACAGAATATTAAAATTTAAGCTTGTCGAAGCTTGTTGTATTGGAACTTGGCGATTGTCGACTTTTGAAGGAAATGCCTTATTTATAGGTTAAAGATTTCATAATTTTAGGGTTGTTACTCTATATGGAATATCCATAGAAGTTTTTAGAAGACCTACTAGATAGATTTTAAGAAATTTTGTAGGACTCCAATAACCAAAGGTATTTAAAACCTTAAGATTATTTTGGGTTTTATTTAAGTTCAACCCAGTTATATTTAATCCATAATTTACTGAATTTAACTTCAAACAAACTTTTAACAATAGCCCATCTTCAATAGTTCAATACTAATTGGATTTCTCCATGAATTAAATTTAAATAACCAACACTAACATATTTATTTTATTTTATTTTGATTAAATAAATCATATTTAATTTTCTCTAAATTTCTCCAAATATTAAAAAGTTCTACTCTAGAGCATATTGGGAAAAAAAAAACAAAAGAATAGAACTTGAAGTCGCTCTCTTCCTGTTTGGAGCAAATATTGTTGCAAGTGAAAAGTATTTGAAAGAATAAGTTGCATATTTTTTTTTCTAAGTAAATCATTTCATTAATAAATCAAATTGATAACACAATGAGTTAAGCATTTTTTCTTTCCCTTACAAAGCCACCAGTGCCATGGTGGGAGTTTGACAGATTCCTAAATGTTTTTTGAATATATAAAATAAATACATGGAGAGGGCATAAACCTTATGTCTTGTTATTTTAATTATATCAAAATCTCAAAGAAGGAATTTTGTAAAATATCTAATGACAAGGACCTTGCACAATTTTAGGAAGCAAATAAAAGACTCAAATACACGGTTCCTTTGTAGAACATGCGTAATTAGCCAGGCCATTAGTTGGAAAATTTGTTTCTCTATAAAATGAGAAAATGAAATACTCGCAAATCTAGAACATAGCAACGTTTCTGGGACTGGATCGGTCGATCTGATTGTGCCCGATACTGCTATCGGTTGGGTTTCCATATTCTAGTCGATTTTTTCAAAAACTGTAGCCTTTTGAGCGAATCGTGTTGGATCGACCAATCCAATATTGAACCGGACGTTGTTTAAAAAAAAACCTTGGGGGCAAATTTTATAATTTTTTGGAATAAATTAAATTATATAATTCAATAAATTATTTTAAATTTTGTTGTGTATTAAATTATTAGTTATAAATTAAGAATGACTACTTTTAATCATGGATTTGAATGTTTATGTCTTTATGGACTTAAATTACATTATATTATTGATCAATTTTATTTTTTAAAATAATTATATTTTTAATTTTTAAATTATAATATTATTGGTTCAATTACGATCTAATTACGATTAGATAATTAAATCATAAACCAATAAATTTTTCGGTTCGATATCTGATCCGGTTCTAAAAACATTGGAACATAGCTTCTTCAGATGTTTGAACTAGGGTTGTGCAGTCGGTTTTAGTTCAATTTTCGATTTTAAAATTTAGTTTTCATTCGATTTTTTTTAATTTTTATTAAAATTGAATTGAGCCAAATTTTTGAAGAAACCGAATACAATCGAAATGAAATAATTTCGGTTCAATGCAATTCGATTCAATTTTAAACTGAAACTCGATAGATTTTGATTTGTTTGAATGATTTATTTAGCCCACTTGTCTATTAGGTCAATATCAATTTAAACTCATACAAACTAATATAAAGTCCAATATAATATAAAATCTAATACAAACTAAAATATAAATTCAATATAAAGTCTAGTATAAACTAAAATCTAAATCAAAGTCTTTTAGGGTACAGTGGCAGAGATGGATCTAGCGTGGGCGGGGGTGGTGCCTGTTCCCCCAAAATTTTCAAAAATTTTTATTTTACTTTAAGAAAATTAAAATTTTTTTTAAAAAGTCCCTTTAAATTTTACATTTCATCTCCCCAATTTTTTTTAAAATTATAGTATTATCCTTTAATATATTATTTCATATAATTTGCCTCCCAACGCCAAGTCTCTGGTTTTGTCCCTATATAGAGGTTCGGTCGGCATTACAGAGATCATAGTAAAAGTTACAAAATAAACTCTTTTAAGATTTTTAAATTTTAATTATATTTTTTCTTATCAAATTATTGTAAAAAAATATATTTTATTTAATTTTGTTTTTGGTTTAGTTTGATTTTAGTTAAATAAAATCAAAAACCAAATCAAAATTATAGGAAAATATTAAAATCGAATGGAATCAAATCGAAATAATTAAAAATTGAATTAAAATTTACTATTCGATTTGATTGGATTTGAAAATTCAATTAAACCAAATAGTTAACAACCCTAATCTGAATAGATTGTAGTATCCCTATGGGACATCATTAAAATTCAGAATATAAGATACCAATGCCATGCTATCTATATGAACATATAATACTCTCTCCTTCTTTGATGAACTAATTTTCAAGCCTTCTATTGCTGCTTTGATTTCTACTTAGATTTTCAAGCCTTCTATTACACAATACATTAAAGCCAAGGTAAATAGAGAAAATACAACACCTTATAATAGAGCAGAAACATACAAAACAAACAAACACTGGAAATATTCAAATTGGCACTGTCATTGTCATTTTCGACTTCAATATGAGAAAAACTCAATTTGACTTAAAACACATTTTCACTCTCAAACTTACCAATTTTTAACAATTAAACCCCTGAACTATATTTCTAGCCAATTGAGTCCTTGAATTAGCGAAATTAGGTACAATCCCACCCTCTTTAATGGTTCAGTCAACAACGCTGTTAATAGAAGTTGATGTGGATTGGCTCTATTGACATGGTATATGACGTGTCACTCCACGTCATCATCTTGACTGACTATTTTTTTTTCTTTGTATCAAAATCTCGAACCCAAGCCATAGCTTCAGATGTTAGGCCCACCCCATCCAAAAAAAAAAAAAAGCGATCAAACAAATAGACCCCAAGCCTTGGCAATCGTGAGAGAGTAATCTGAAAAAGAAAAGAGAACGACCAACTTGAGATAAAGATAGCACCTTTCATCTGAAGATTCCTCATGATTGATGGCGTAGACAAAGAAGAACGTGAAAAAAAGGAAGTTGTTGAAGATGAAGCCTTTTGTGAAAAGGTAGCAGCTTTATTTTAGGTTCAATTTGTTTGATTGTTGGGTTTATTGGGTTTAGGGTTTGTCGTTCTTGTAAGATATGTTTAGGGATGAAAAGACTATATTAATAAAGATAAAGTAGGGATTATAAGAGTGATTAGAGATTATTTAATCAACAAACTACTATTATGGTGAATTTGGTTTTTTTTTTAATTTTTAGATCGAGAATCCTTGTCTACAACTGGGACCAACTACAAAATTTATGATTTGTTTCAGGTCCATTGTACTTTGTCAAATAGTAGATTAAAATTCATAGGAATCTTTGTCTAGTATCGAGTGGCTCTAATATAAAGAAAAAATGAAAAATGCTATTCTTGTCCTTTGGATGAAAAGTTTTTGTATTAGGGTTATTCACATATTTTTTAGATGTGGCTATTTGTTTGTGGAAAATTATACATTTTAATTGTGCTCATATCTTCGATTTTTCAAAACCTCATAATTTTATGTTTACTTATTTAAATGTAGATGGGTTCTAATGAGTATATTATATGGACTTGTACCATGGAGGTAGATTTGCTAATAAACCTAGTTTTAGGTATAAATGTGGGACTCTGCTTAGAATGAGGAAGGTTTCAAATACAATTTCGTATTTTGAACTTAGTAAAGGATGTGCTAAATATAAACATGGACTGTGTGTATTTCTATAACCCTAATAGCGGTTCATTTAGAAATGGGATTAGACTAACATTGGATGATATGTCAACTATTTAGATGCTTAAGTATGGTCTGAGTATGAGGAAGTAACATTGTATATAAAGGCAAATCTAGATATCTTTGAATTAGAACAAATAGATAACACCCAATTTGTCATGACGCCCATTTTGTTAGGTTCTCATATAGGTGGCCCAGTTAATGGTCCAAGTGAAGTAGCTAGTGGCGGACTAGTTGGGCAACTCAATGAAGGATTAGATAAGTTGAGAGTTGTTGAGGATAATAATAAGGAAATATATACAGAATGTGTGGTTGATGAGAATAAGGTAGATGGCTTGGTTGGTGTTGACATTATAACTAAATATTTGGTGACAATAAGGTATTTGTCTGATGGTGAACATGATGAGGAATTGCAGTCTACCAAAGAAAAAACTAGGCAGGAGGTTAATAAGATAAAAAAAAAATCAAAAAGCTAATCTTCCTTCTATCCTATTTGAAGAGCTTACAGATGAGAAGGCGGATCCATTAGATGAAATTCTATAGGGACAAGCTACAAAAGCTGAAGGTAAAAGTGCAGACAATGAAAAGTATCCAAATGTCTCTTATGTAGATAGTGACCTTGAAGACTCTTCTGATTTTGGTAGTTTGGTTGGATCAGATAAGGAAGAAGACCATAATGATGCTTAGAGAAGAAAAAACAGGTTTGTCCATTACAATCCTAATGAAAAATTTTATGAGTTTCAATAAGGTATGATTTTCTTAGATAACTAACAGTTTAAAAAGGCCATCATAGATTACTCTACAGCATTCAAGAAAGAGTTACAATTTGTTAAAAATGAACCAAAAAGGATTAAGTTTCGGTGTAAAGCAGCTGCAGAGTGCCATTGGATAATTTATGCTAGTTTTGATAAAAGTGCTAGAGGTATCATGGTGAAGAGATTTGTTGATAAATATTGTTGTTGTGTTAGTTTTAGGAACAAATTGTCTAGTACAAGGGTTATATCGGAAAGGTTACATGAATTTGTAAGGGATAACCTAAAGTTAAAATTAAAAGAGATCCAAAAGATGGTTAGTAATGTGATGCATGTCAATGTTCCGATAAAAAAATGTGTTAGAGTAAAGAAAGAAGTTATGGATGAAGTTGTTGGAAATCTAAAAGAAGAATTTAGACTTCTTTGGGACTATGGAAATGAGCTATTAGAGAAGAACCCGGCCAGCATGGTGAAAGTTGAAGTGAGGTTGGAAGAAAGGATGTAAGCCAATGTTGGGAGTTGATAGTTGTTTCTTGAAGGGCCCTTTCAAAGGTGATCTTCTCACTGGTGTTGGAAAAGATGCAAATGATCAAATGTATCTTGTTGCATGGGCAATGGTGGAGGGTGAAAATAGAGTGATATGGGAATGGTTTATACAACTATTGCAAGGTGATTTAGACCATAGAAATGGTTCCAATTTCACCATTATGTCCAATTAGTAGAAGGTTAGTTTTTATTGTCGTTTTTTTGCTTGTTATATATATATTTTTTAAATTGAGTATTGACTATTGCAGTCGCATCTTTATGTAGGGGCTGAGATTGGCTATTCAAAATGTCATACCAATAGCTGAGCACAGAAACTGTGCTAGACATGTTTTTGCCAATTGGTCAGGAAGGAAAAAGGCCAAGACTTATGACTATTGTTTTTGGTAAATTGTGAAAGCAACAACAGAAATGGAATGGGAGAATAAAGTTAGTTTATTGGGAAAGAAAGATAAAGAGAGTGCTAAAGAATTGATGAAGAAGGATAAGCAGCCTAAATAGTGGACAAAGGCATTTTTTGGTGAACACTGCAAGTGTGCAAGTGTGATATGATTGATAATAATGCATTTGAAAGCTTCAACTCAATTATTTTAGATACAAGGAATAAATGCATTATAACTATGTTGGAGGATATTTGGGAGTAGACAATGGTGAGGATTCAAAATAAAAGGTTGGCTGGAAGTAAATGGACCCAAAATTATGGTCCATTAGTAAAGGAAAAGTTTGATGCTAGCAAAGAAGAAGGCATAGGTTGGCAAATAGTGAACTATTGTGAGAATGGCTATGAAATAAAGAAAGGGAGAATGAGGTTTGTAGTTGATTTGAAGAAAAGAACGTGCTCTTGTAGGTATTAGCAGGTTACTAGAATATACCATGTCCCCATGTGTGTGCTACAATTTGGCATAATAGAGGCGATCCCAATGACTATATCCATACATGCTACAATCAAGAATCTTACATGAAGACATACAACCACGCTTTGCATCCAATAAATGGTCCTCATGAATGAAAGAAAACTAACTATGTCCATATTTTGCCACCATTAGCTCCAAAGAATCCTCGTGGAAGACCAAAAACAAAACAAAAGGAAGAGAAAGGATGAGCCCAAGAAACAATTTACATCTAACTTGGTTAGTAGAATTGGAACAATTATATGTTGTTCAAATTGTTGGGAAAAAGGCCATAATAAAAAAGGGTGTAAGGAGCTATTGAGCGACAATGTTAGGTATATTACTTTTTTATTACATAAAACATGTAATGACTATGATTTTAATGATTTTGTGTACTTTTTCTTCAGACTACTACATCAACTAGCGAAGTACCACTTAGTCAATATGATTTATTTATATTAGTTTTCCATATCCTAAATTTTGATATATAATAGTTGGTAATATATATATATATAGCAGCATGCATAATATAGCCAAAGATACAAACACACTCAATTACCTCAAAATCAGAGGCACTCTTCAGTCAAAACCAGGGCAATCTAAAAGTAATGACAAGGGCAAAAAGATAGCGAGTCAATCAAGGCAAAAGACCAATTAAGATAAAGAGGCCTTCTATGGATGGATTTGGCTTATATACAAATATTAAACTTGAGAATAGACCTTTTGTGTATGTTTGATTGACATGGTGAAAGTGAACAAAGAATAGCAGTAGAGTTTTTCTTGTTTGCAGTCTAGGATTAGGGGAGAAAAGTTGCTAAGTTTTGGCCAGATCTCAGGCCTTGGCTAGAGATTTGGCTAGAAAAGCCAAATCTAAAGCTTGAGGCTGGAGAAGTTTTAGAGAGAAGTGGGAACGAAATGGGCAAAAAAGAACAGAAAACTACAATAGGAATAAGCTGCATACGCACGTCAAAGCACCATGAACATGAATGGAATGTACCTTGGGACCAAGTTCGTTCATCTCCTTCTAGTTTTTATTGATTAAGTATGTAATTATATGAGTATAAGTAGATAACGAGTAGATTGAGATAAAGTTATTTAAATATAATAAAAATTATTAAATATGTGTAGTCTAAAGTAAGATTAAAGAGAAAATGATTATCATAATGGGGTTCCTAAGATTATTTCCATAATTATCAGCACCTTAAACATCTTCGTCTTTTTCGCGAAATAATCACGAAAAATGGGCTGGTAGTGAGTGCATCTAAACTCAAACTTTGCCAGACCAAAATCAGATTTCTAGGTCATAATTTAACTCAGGGTACATATCGACTAATCGCAGAGCAATTGAATTTGCGAAAAAATTTCCGGATGAAATTAAGGATAAAACTCGACTTCAAAGGTTTCTAGGATGTTTAAATTACATCTCAGATTTTATACCTAACCTCAGAATCATCTGTGAACCCTTATACAAAAGATTAAGAAAAGATCCAATCCCTTGGGGATTAGAGCAAACTCAAACTGTCAAGAAAATCAAACAGATAGTCAAAAGACTTCCTTGTCTAGGATAGCTTTTATAAAAGAAGATATAAAGTATACTAGAATCCAAAATCAGCTTCAGCTAAAGGACATTCAAAATAAAATAGAATCCATCCGTAAAGATTTTGAAAAAGAAATTTGCTCAGATGTCCCCACAGCTTTTTGGGAACGTAAAAAGCATATTGTCAGCCTACCATACATTGATGATTTTGAAGAATCAATGATACCCACTAAAGCTCGACCTATCCAGATGAATCAGGAATTAGTTGAACATTGTAAATCAGAAATCTCAGATTTATTACAAAAAGCATTAATTAGAGAATCTAGATCGCCTTGGTCCTGTTCTGCCTTTTATGTTAATAACAATGCAGAAAAAGAAAGAGGTGTTCCTAGATTAGTCATCAACTATAAGCCGTTAAACAAAGTTTTAAAATGGATACGGTATCCTATTCCTAACAAACGCGATTTGTTGAAAAGAACCTATAAAGCAGACATTTATAGTAAATTTGATATGAAATCAAGATTTTGGCAAATTCAGATTACAGAAGAAGATATATATAAAACAGCTTTTAATGTTCCATTTGGTCAATACGAATGGAATGTCATGCCTTTCGGCTTAAAGAATGCACCAGTGAATTTCAAAAGGTAATGAATGATATTTTTAACCCATATACCGCCTTTACAATAGTATACATTGATGATGTTTTAATCTTCAGTGAATCTTTTGAACAGCACCTTAAACATCTCCGTCTTTTTCGCGAAATAATCACGAAAAATGGGCTGGTAGTGAGTGCATCTAAACTCAAACTTTGCCAGACCAAAATCAGATTTCTAGGTCATAATTTAACTCAGGGTACATATCAGCCAATCGGAAGAGCAATTGAATTTGCAGAAAAATTTCCAGATGAAATTAAGGATAAAACTCAGCTTCAAAGGTTTCTAGGATGTTTAAATTACATCTCAGATTTTATACCTAACCTCAGAATCATATGTGAACCCTTATACAAAAGATTAAGAAAAGATCCAATCCCTTGGGGATTAGAGCAAACTCAAACTGTCAAGAAAATCAAACAGATAGTCAAAAGACTTCCTTGTCTAGGAATCCCAGATCCAACAGCATTCATGATTGTTGAAACAGATGCATCAGATTTAGGTTATGGTGGTATTCTCAAACAAAGAAAACCTAATTCTTCATCAGAACAGTTAGTCAGATTTCATTCAGGTATTTGGCTATCAAGCCAAAAGAATTACAGCACTATCAAAAAAGAAATTCTTGCAATAGTTTTATGCATTTCCAAATTCCAAGATGATTTAATCAATCAAAAGTTTTTACTTAGAATTGATTGTAAAGTCGCAAAAGATGTTTTACAAAAAGATGTAAAAAATCTAGTGTCAAAACAGATATTTGCCAGATGGCAAGCACTCCTTTCCAGCTTTGATTTTGAAATAGAATTTATCAAATGAGAAAACAATTCCCTTCCCGATTTCTTAACCAGAGAATTTCTTCAAGGACGAACATGACATTTAACACAGTATTCAACACTGTGATGAGTACCGCTTTAATGCTGGAGCTCATTCTATCCGCCTATAAATACCCGCTTCATGTTGGAATTCGTGGACTCCTAAACGCGGAAAACATCTACGAATCCCTCCCAGGGACCCAAGTAAACGATTAAGAAGATCTAAGCTTTAAGAGTTACCTCACGGTTCTTTGTAATCGAAATCCTTCGATTACGGTTTGCGTTGTTGTACGTTCGACCGAACAATCACCGGACGTCTGCGGTATGCGAACGTCCTCTATGGATACACACCGCGAACTCACTCGATACCAGGGAGTGCTAGCGCCTAGGGTTTGAGAGGTTTCTTTTTCCTCACGGTAGAGAATGGCACGAATGTTCTCAACCAGAAAAATTGGACTATCGAAAGACGGCTAGGGTTTTCTTAAAAAACCCTCGAACCTCTTAGAGTCCAACCCTAATCATATCTTATCATATTCTAATTTAAATTCAAATTAAATTAAAGCGATATGATAAGATTACGCCATTATCTCGGTAATTTAACTAATTTATTTTACAGAGTCGATTCTTATAATCCGGATATCATCCAGATTCATCGAACTTGGTCACCGGAAAAATAACCTAACAAGTTACGCTTATTGTGTGACCCTATAGGTTCATTTAACACTGCGGCGATGCCTAAATCGTATTTAAATGGCCCACAAGTTATAAGCGGTTTCTAGCAAAACATTATAACTATCCAGGTTAAATGAAGATCGGTGATCTCTTTGAACCAAACCATAATTTTATATTTAGTCCCTTTGTCACACGATATCCAGATTAAGCATAAGGCACGGAGCATGTCATCCTTATTAAGCTTAATCAATTATTTCTTGATTTCATAGTAGACTGTTCAAACAAATGATATCAATATCTTAGATTGATATATTTGAGCACGACCATGCATTTTTTTAACGAGTCTAACTTATCAAGGGGCTCATGGATATCTCTCCCATAATTGAGAGGGACAAATTCCTTCACAATCAATCATATTCCTCTCCTTGATTTATTTTATATCCAACGATAGTCTAATTTATTATCACGGTTAAAGACAACTTTAGACAATGTCAAAATATAGAATTTATCAAGTAAGAAACTATGATGAATTTAGGTCGAAGGACTTTCAATATTATTATGGCTAGAAAGTACTTATGACATATTCCATGAAGTACTCTCACGAGTGGGTCATGTCCGATACAATGTTCTCTAACATTTATTTATGTCTTGACTCGATATCACAAATATCCATGGCGGTAAAACATAGCCATCAAGTCACAAACATACTAATCTTAATTTATTATTATTCCAATAATAATAATCGATCGAGGACAGACTTTAGAATAGTCATTGTATTCATTGTAGGGTTTTACTATCAAGTCACGTACTTGATGACCAACAAAACAAAACTCACTATTCATGGAAAGGAAAGCCTCATATTATTATATAAAACATAATGACAATTGTATATGCATAAATTGACTCTAGGGCATATCCCCAACACTTCAATCAGCAATATCTGGCATGGATCAACAACCGAAGTTTAGACCTCCACAAGGTAATCGATTTTCAGTCCTTGGTTCTTTTCCCCCTCTTCCATTAAATCCAATGAGCAAGTCACCGCTCACAATGGATCTCTTCAACCCAGCTTCTTCAAAGAATACAGAAACTCAAAAAACAGATTTGTCCTTCTATACTACTCCAACCCCTACTTCCTTCAAGGAAGCGGTAGTTCCAAAAACACCCAATAAACCAGAAAAGCCAACCCTTTTTGCAGCAAAAGAAAAGTTTGAATTCCTCCAAAAACAGATCATTCCAATCTTAGCCCTTCCCGGAGAATTAACAACTCTTCGGAGAGAGAGTTAGTCACCAAGATACACCCGAAGCTTACCGATCGGTCTAACCATATTTTCAAAGCGAGAACCCCGGAAAACCCGTCTTTACTATGAACACATCCTTTTTGCAACGAGTTCAATTGAATTTGAACATGAAAGAAACATGAACAGAACCGATAAAGGCATTGCTTACTCCAAATGTAGAATTATGAAAATCCTTGACCTAAACACTTGGCCGGTCACCGGTATCTATACTCCCATTCAGTTCAAAACATCCTTTAAACCTCCCACATACAACTTCATGGATTACATAGATGCTTGGTACAATTTTATGTACCTCAGCGATCTCACACACACCTGGTTTGTCAAATATGGCAAAGAGGCAATCGAGTCCTATCCCGAGATGGTACTATGCCCGGTGGAAGACCTTTGGTGGAAGCAAATCCACTTTATCCGATCGAGAATTTGCAAAAGTTTAACCAATTTGTAGTAGAAAGTCAAATTCAGGGATTAACTCTGAACAACCAGCTTTGTAAATTTTATATTGAAAAGAAAATATGTTTTGTATTAGGATGGGGCTATAAGCTCGATCAAATTGAAAATGTAAAGTATCTCTGTAGAGAGATAAGAGTCAAGGGATGGACTCCAGTCCCTAAGCCAGATCAGAAAGAACAAGATGCTCAGTCCTCCTCAAGCAAAGGCAAAAAGAAAATCAGTAAAACAGAATTGCAACTCCAATTGCAACTTTTACAGCAACAGCTTCAACAAGCAGATGATGATGAAAGTGACTCGGAGTCACAGCCAGAATACAGCCTGTATGAAAATGGAGATATGGACAATCCATCCGGTATTGCTCAAGCATACCTTTGTCAGAGTCCATAATGGTGAGGCTCCACACCAAAAGCAAAAGAAAGAAAAGGACCTATCAGCTTTTCCAACAGTCACAAAAGCTACATGACATTATTCAGACGTACTGCAAAATTATTCATTTAACAGCAGCACATGGTGGACCCCTCTACTCAAGACGACTCTTGGAGCCATTCTTCATGATGGCCGACAACATCATTCCATCCTCCACAGAAGTGGACCACACAACAATAATGCAGACTTCAATCAGAGAAACCTACTCCCTCGCTGCCTATATAAGACAGCATGTTATTGATGATATGCAGACTCATACACCATTAAATCCTTCAGAGAGTGAAGACGCCCTCTACCTAGATATTTGTTCTACTTGTTTCAGTTTTAAAACCCTTGTACTTCAATCAGATTGAGTGAGAAAACTCTCAAATTTAGTGTTCAAATAAAATAGTTTTATCAGCAATTATCAGCAATATATCCTGGGTCTCAAATTCTTGCCAATAGAAAAATTTGATAAAATTTATGAAAAAGGAATGTTTGATTTAGTCCAAAGCTATACAATCAAAACAACAGAAAAAACAGTTTCCATTAATCAGCCTTACGGAACAATTCAGCTTCTAAATCCGGTTACACTTGAACAGCATAAAAAGAATAAGTATCGATATCTTCACATAGGGTTAGTTCAAGTAGCAATCAAACCTCTCTATCGATTAGGAATCGATGCTCCAATTTGCCTTCTTTTGAGAGATAGTAGGCATATGGATTTCCAAAACAGTCTGCTTGCAGTCCTTGAAACTAACACAGCCCATGGTCCAGTATACTTCAACCATTATCCGAACTTTACTGTAGATCTAACAGATCCACACATTCTCAAAACTTTAACCCTTAATATTCAGACAAAGAATTTAGAATTCGAACTCGGTTCAAAACCTCTTGGGTTAATTTACCGAGTTTATTACAAGGTAATGAAAACCACAATAAATCCTAAAGCTAAACAGCATATAGGAAATCCTAAAGAGACTTGTTTATTAGAAACAAATTTTGAAAGATCTAATACCTTTGTCCCTCGAATGATTAAGTGGGATAATGTTCTACAAAACCCAACTTGGAATTTTGATAACATCATTAATCCTAAAAAACATTATGAATCTAAAACTTTAGGCAAAATAACAGAAACTTCAACGAGTCACATAGAATTAGAATTTAGGAGAAAATCCTTTTCATTAGCTTCGTCTTCTTCCTTTTCTCTACCCAGAACTTTGAGTAGCAGGAGATTCAATAGTTTAAATCTTTCTGGAGAAATTCCAAAAGTAAACAATGTTGATTTTAGTGGAGAAATCCCTAAGGTACATTATGAAGAAAACGTAAGTGTTAAGTCAGGAAGCCCTACCCAATCAGAAATGAATATGCCTAATATGCCTTCTTCTCTAATGGTCTTAACTTCTGAAAAAGATTTTACCCTTGACAAAAATTTCCTTCGTAAATTATGGAATAGACCTTGTAACAAAATAAAGTGTAAATGGTATTTTGCAACAGTTTCTGAACCAGAAAGAGCTACACTCTTACAAAAATATTATTCTGACCAGATTAGGATGAAACAACATTTAGATTTCTTTGATTGGTATGAATTAGTTAAATATCAAGAAAAAGATATATTAAATGTAATTACTAAAAAGTGGTATACAACCAAAAATGAAGTTAAAGAATCCAGTATTTCCCCAGCAGAAGAAATAAAAATCCCTGTAGATAATCACATAATCACAGCCTCTCCTTTCAAGCTAGAAAACTTAGACAAACAAGGTGATGTAACCAATAAAGATCTAAATAAGGTCATTCAACAGAATAATTATACTAATCAGATGTTAGTCACCATGGCTAGTAAAGTAGAACAATTAGATAGTAAGTCTTCATTTAGAGAAATCCCACAATTTAAACAGTTTAATCCAAAACAATCAATAGATCCCAATCCAGTATTTAAACCAATTTTATATGAATCACAAAACATGAAACTTGCTAAAGGAACCATGAATATAGAAGAAGTAGATTTTATTAAAGAAATAAATGAAAAATTAAAAAATCTGAAAACAAAGGATAAACCAGAATCTAGTCAAACACATCATCTTCAAACATTACATCAGCCAGTTTCATTAATGGATATAGATCCTTCTCCTTCGGAACTTAATAGGCTCAGAGGTGGTAAACCAACTAACAAGATCAAACAGCCAAGATTTGCTAATCCCTATACTAGGAATTATTATCCTCGACCATCATTTCCAGATGTTCAATTTGAAGAACGTCATTTAGATACCCGTGCAACTTTTTCCGGTGAAGAAATCACCGAATGGAATATTGATGGAATGTCTGAACATAGCATTCTGAATGTTATCCAAGAAATGTCTATGGCAATTACAGCCATTAAATGCAAAAATCCTACCAACACAGATCAATCAATCCTCTACATCCTTACTACCGGATTTACCGGTGTTCTCCATGGTTGGTGGAACAATTACTTGTCTGAACCACAGAGACAAGAAATTCTGAATGCCACTAAAGTCATAACTAAAACAGTTCCTAACCAAAGTGGTCAGCCTACTCAAGTAGCAGAAACAGTTTCTGACTGCTTAAACACTTTCATGTTTACCCTCACCCAGCATTTCGTAGGAAACCCTCAACAATTAGCAGACAGAAGTTCTGAAATCCTCACTAATCTAACTTGTCCTAAACTTCATGATTTTAGATGGTATAAAGATATGTTTTTACAAAAGGTTATGTTAAGAACAGATTGTCACCATGCGTTCTGGAAAGAACGATTTATTTCAGGATTACCTCCCTTATTTGCAGAAAAAGTTAGGCAAAAGCTAAAAGTAGATTTTGGTAATGAAATTCCTTCTGTGTCACTGTTACTACTGTCTGATGAAAGAGGAGAATCATATTGATCAAGGATCTGGTTGATTTGATCTAAAGTATCTTTTGGTAGGGAAAGCTGATTAACTTGTTTTTTCTTTTTAGCTTTAAATTTACATTCATCTGCTTTGTGTCCTCTTTTTCCACAGAAATAACATTTAATAGTGGTTTTGGAAGACTTTTCTTTTCTTTTAAAAGGCTTAAAAGAACAGAATGATCAAAGAATTTTCGATATTAATCAGATCAATACAGAAATAGTAAAACAAAAATTCGATAAACCCTTAATTGATCCAGCTTCATTATCTGATGGAGAAGAAACAGAACAAAATAATCCAGATTACATTTCAGCCATTTCTCAAATTACTTTCCAAAAATGGTATATTCCAATCCTTCTTAAAATCGGAGACTTCTCAATTCAGTTAGTAGCCCTTCTTGATTCCGGAGCAGATCAAAATTGCATCTGTGAAGGATTAATCCCTACCAAATATTTAGAGAAAACAGGTTCTAAGTTATACTCTGCTGCTGGACAACAGTTAAGTATCAGATATAAATTATCTAATGCCCATATCTGTAATAAACAGTTTTGCTTTCTGAACTCTTTCTTAATTATTAAAGATTTAAGCCAAGAAATAATCTTAGGAACCCCATTCCTTACCCAGATTTACCCCTTCAGTGTAGACCAACATGGAGTCCACACAGAAATAGGATCAGTACCAGTTACTTTTTCCTTCTTACAGTGTCCACTCACCAAAGATGTCAATCTCCTCAAAAGAAAGATTCTTTGTCGTGAGCAACAGATAGCTTTTATAAAAGAAGATATAAAGTATACTAGAATCCAAAATCGACTTCGACTAAAGGACATTCAAAATAAAATAGAATCCATCCGTAAAGATTTTGAAAAAGAAATTTGCTCAGATGTCCCCACAGCTTTTTGGGAACGTAAAAAGCATATTGTCAGCCTACCATACATTGATGATTTTGAAGAATCAATGATACCCACTAAAGCTCGACCTATCCAGATGAATCAGGAATTAGTTGAACATTGTAAATCAGAAATCTCAGATTTATTACAAAAAGCATTAATTAGAGAATCTAGATCGCCTTGGTCCTGTTCTGCCTTTTATGTTAATAACAATGCAGAAAAAGAAAGAGGTGTTCCTAGATTAGTCATCAACTATAAGCCGTTAAACAAAGTTTTAAAATGGATACGGTATCCTATTCCTAACAAACGCGATTTGTTGAAAAGAACCTATAAAGCAGTCATTTATAGTAAATTTGATATGAAATCAGGATTTTGGCAAATTCAGATTACAGAAGAAGATAGATATAAAACAGCTTTTAATGTTCCATTTGGTCAATACGAATGGAATGTCATGCCTTTCGGCTTAAAGAATGCACCCAGCGAATTTCAAAAGGTAATGAATGATATTTTTAACCCATATACCGCCTTTACAATAGTATACATTGATGATGTTTTAATCTTCAGTGAATCTTTTGAACAGCACCTTAAACATCTCCGTCTTTTTCGCGAAATAATCACGAAAAATGGGCTGGTAGTGAGTGCATCTAAACTCAAACTTTGCCAGACCAAAATCAGATTTCTAGGTCATAATTTAACTCAGGGTACATATCAGCCAATCGTAGAGCAATTGAATTTGCCAGAAAAATTTCCGGATGAAATTAAGGATAAAACTCGACTTCAAAGGTTTCTAGGATGTTTAAATTACATCTCGGATTTTATACCTAACCTCGGAATCATCTGTGAACCCTTATACAAAAGATTAAGAAAAGATCCAATCCCTTGGGGATTAGAGCAAACTCAAACTGTCAAGAAAATCAAACAGATAGTCAAAAGACTTCCTTGTCTAGGAATCCCAGATCCAACAGCATTCATGATTGTTGAAACAGATGCATCAGATTTAGGTTATGGTGGTATTCTCAAACAAAGAAAACCTAATTCTTCATCAGAACAGTTAGTCGATTTCATTCCGGTATTTGGCTATCAAGCCAAAAGAATTACAGGCACTATCAAAAAAGAAATTCTTGCAATAGTTTTATGCATTTCCAAATTCCAAGATGATTTAATCAATCAAAAGTTTTTACTTAGAATTGATTGTAAAGCTGCAAAAGATGTTTTACAAAAAGATGTAAAAAATCTAGTGTCAAAACAGATCTTTGCCAGATGGCAAGCACTCCTTTCCAGCTTTGATTTTGAAATAGAATTTATCAAAGGAGAAAACAATTCCCTTCCCGATTTCTTAACCGAGAGAATTTCTTCAAGGACGAACATGACATTTAACACAGTATTCAACACTGTGATGAGTACCGCTTTAATGCTGGAGCTCATTCTATCCGCCTATAAATACCCGCTTCAATCAACAATATCTGGCATGGATCAACAACCGAAGTTTAGACCTCCACAAGGTAATCGATTTTCAGTCCTTGGTTCTTTTCCCCCTCTTCCATTAAATCCAATGAGCAAGTCACCGCTCACAATGGATCTCTTCAACCCAGCTTCTTCAAAGAATACAGAAACTCAAAAAACAGATTTGTCCTTCTATACTACTCCAACCCCTACTTCCTTCAAGGAAGCAGTAGTTCCAAAAACACCCAATAAACCAGAAAAGCCAACCCTTTTTGCAGCAAAAGAAAAGTTTGAATTCCTCCCAAAAACAGTCATTCCAATCTTAGCCCTTCCCAGAGAATTAACAACTCTTCCGGAGAGAGAGTTAGTCACCAAGATACACCCAGAAGCTTACCGTCAGTCTAACCATATTTTCAAAGCAGAACCCCAGAAAACCCGTCTTTACTATGAACACATCCTTTTTGCAACAGGTTCAATTGAATTTGAACATGAAAGAAACATGAACAGAACCGATAAAGGCATTGCTTACTCCAAATGTAGGATTATGAAAATCCTTGACCTAAACACTTGGCCAGTCACCGGTATCTATACTCCCATTCAGTTCAAAACATCCTTTAAACCTCCCACATACAACTTCATGGATTACATAGATGCTTGGTACAATTTTATGTACCTCCGCGATCTCACACACACCTGGTTTGTCAAATATGGCAAAGAGGCAATCAGTCCTATCCCGAGATGGTACTATGCCTGGTGGAAGACCTTTGGTGGAAGCAAATCCACTTTATCCAGTCAGAATTTGCAAAAGTTTAACCAATTTGTAGTAGAAAGTCAAATTCAGGGATTAACTACGAACAACCAGACTTTGTAAATTTTATATTGAAAAGAAAATATGTTTTGTATTAGGATGGGGCTATAAGCTCGATCAAATTGAAAATGTAAAGTATCTCTGTAGAGAGATAAGAGTCAAGGGATGGACTCCAGTCCCTAAGCCAGATCAGAAAGAACAAGATGCTCAGTCCTCCTCAAGCAAAGGCAAAAAGAAAATCAGTAAAACAGAATTGCAACTCCAATTGCAACTTTTACAGCAACAGCTTCAACAAGCAGATGATGATGAAAGTGACTCGGAGTCACAGCCAGAATACAGCCTGTATGAAAATGGAGATATGGACAATCCATCCGGTATTGCTCAAGCATACCTTTGTCAGAGTCCATAATGGTGAGGCTCCACACCAAAAGCAAAAGAAAGAAAAGGACCTATCAGCTTTTCCAACAGTCACAAAAGCTACATGACATTATTCAGACGTACTGCAAAATTATTCATTTAACAGCAGCACATGGTGGACCCCTCTACTCAAGACGACTCTTGGAGCCATTCTTCATGATGGCCGACAACATCATTCCATCCTCCACAGAAGTGGACCACACAACAATAATGCAGACTTCAATCAGAGAAACCTACTCCCTCGCTGCCTATATAAGACAGCATGTTATTGATGATATGCAGACTCATACACCATTAAATCCTTCAGAGAGTGAAGACGCCCTCTACCTAGATATTTGTTCTACTTGTTTCAGTTTTAAAACCCTTGTACTTCAATCAGATTGAGTGAGAAAACTCTCAAATTTAGTGTTCAAATAAAATAGTTTTATCAGCAATTATCAGCAATATATCCTGGGTCTCAAATTAAATGTTGTTTCATCCTAATCTGGTCAGAATAATATTTTTGTAAGAGTGTAGCTCTTTCTGGTTCAGAAACTGTTGCAAAATACCATTTACACTTTATTTTGTTACAAGGTCTATTCCATAATTTACGAAGGAAATTTTTGTCAAGGGTAAAATCTTTTTCAGAAGTTAAGACCATTAGAGAAAAAGGCATATTAGGCATATTCATTTCTGATTGGGTAGGGCTTCCTGACTTAACACTTACGTTTTCTTCATAATGTACCTTAGGGATTTCTCCACTAAAATCAATATACCAATTTGAGACCCAGGATATATTGCTGATAATTGCTGATAAAACTATTTTATTTGAACACTAAATTTGAGAGTTTTCTCACTCAATCTGATTGAAGTACAAGGGTTTTAAAACTGAAACAAGTAGAACAAATATCTAGGTAGAGGGCGTCTTCACTCTCTGAAGGATTTAATGCTGTATGAGTCTGCATATCATCAATAACATGCTGTCTTATATAGGCAGCGAGGGAGTAGGTTTCTCTGATTGAAGTCTGCATTATTGTTGTGTGGTCCACTTCTGTGGAGGATGGAATGATGTTGTCGGCCATCATGAAGAATGGCTCCAAGAGTCGTCTTGAGTAGAGGGGTCCACCATGTGTCATTGTTAAATGAATAATTTTGCAATGACGTCCGAATAATGTCATGTAGCTTTTGTGATCGTTGGAAAAGCTCGATAGGTCCTTTTCTTTCTTTTGCTTTTGGTGTGGAGCCTCACCATTATGGACTCTGACAAAGGTATGCTTGAGCAATACCGGATGGATTGTCCATATCTCCATTTTCATACAGGCTGTATTCTGGCTGTGACTCCGAGTCACTTTCATCATCATCTGCTTGTTGAAGCTGTTGTCGTAAAAGTTGCAATTGGAGTTGCAATTGCTTTACTCGATTTTCTTTTTGCCTTTGCTTGAGGAGGACCGAGCATCTTGTTCTTTCCGATCTCGGCTTAGGGACCGGAGTCCATCCTCGACTCTTATCTCTCTGCGAGATACTTTACATTTTCAATTTGATCGAGCTTATAGCCCCATCCTAATACAAAACATATTTTCTTTTCAATATAAAATTTACAAAGTCTGGTTGTTCGTAGTTAATCCCTGAATTTGACTTTCTACTACAAATTGGTTAAACTTTTGCAAATTCTCGATTGGATAAAGTGGATTTGCTTCCACCAAAGGTCTTCCACCAGGCATAGTACCATCTCTGGATAGGACCGATTGCCTCTTTGCCATATTTGACAAACCAGGTGTGTGTGAGATCGCGGAGGTACATAAAATTGTACCAAGCATCTATGTAATCCATGAAGTTGTATGTGGGAGGTTTAAACTTCGGTTGTTGATCCATGCCAGATATTGCTGATTGAAGCGGGTATTTATAGGCGGATAGAATGAGCTCCAGCATTAAAGCGGTACTCATCACAGTGTTGAATACTGTGTTAAATGTCATGTTCGTCCTTGAAGAAATTCTCTCGGTTAAGAAATCGGGAAGGGAATTGTTTTCTCCTTTGATAAATTCTATTTCAAAATCAAAGCTGGAAAGGAGTGCTTGCCATCTGGCAAAGATCTGTTTTGACACTAGATTTTTTACATCTTTTTGTAAAACATCTTTTGCAGCTTTACAATCAATTCTAAGTAAAAACTTTTGATTGATTAAATCATCTTGGAATTTGGAAATGCATAAAACTATTGCAAGAATTTCTTTTTTGATAGTGCTGTAATTCTTTTGGCTTGATAGCCAAATACCTGAATGAAATCTGACTAACTGTTCTGATGAAGAATTAGGTTTTCTTTGTTTGAGAATACCACCATAACCTAAATCTGATGCATCTGTTTCAACAATCATGAATGCTGTTGGATCTGGGATTCCTAGACAAGGAAGTCTTTTGACTATCTGTTTGATTTTCTTGACAGTTTGAGTTTGCTCTAATCCCCAAGGGATTGGATCTTTTCTTAATCTTTTGTATAAGGGTTCACAGATGATTCTGAGGTTAGGTATAAAATCTGAGATGTAATTTAAACATCCTAGAAACCTTTGAAGCTGAGTTTTATCCTTAATTTCATCTGGAAATTTTTCTGCAAATTCAATTGCTCTACAGATTGGCTGATATGTACCCTGAGTTAAATTATGACCTAGAAATCTGATTTTGGTCTGGCAAAGTTTGAGTTTAGATGCACTCACTACCAGCCCATTTTTCGTGATTATTTCGCGAAAAAGACGGAGATGTTTAAGGTGCTGTTCAAAAGATTCACTGAAGATTAAAACATCATCAATGTATACTATTGTAAAGGCGGTATATGGGTTAAAAATATCATTCATTACCTTTTGAAATTCGCTGGGTGCATTCTTTAAGCCGAAAGGCATGACATTCCATTCGTATTGACCAAATGGAACATTAAAAGCTGTTTTATATCTATCTTCTTCTGTAATCTGAATTTGCCAAAATCCTGATTTCATATCAAATTTACTATAAATGACTGCTTTATAGGTTCTTTTCAACAAATCGCGTTTGTTAGGAATAGGATACCGTATCCATTTTAAAACTTTGTTTAACGGCTTATAGTTGATGACTAATCTAGGAACACCTCTTTCTTTTTCTGCATTGTTATTAACATAAAAGGCAGAACAGGACCAAGGCGATCTAGATTCTCTAATTAATGCTTTTTGTAATAAATCTGAGATTTCTGATTTACAATGTTCAACTAATTCCTGATTCATCTGGATAGGTCGAGCTTTAGTGGGTATCATTGATTCTTCAAAATCATCAATGTATGGTAGGCTGACAATATGCTTTTTACGTTCCCAAAAAGCTGTGGGGACATCTGAGCAAATTTCTTTTTCAAAATCTTTACGGATGGATTCTATTTTATTTTGAATGTCCTTTAGCTGAAGCTGATTTTGGATTCTAGTATACTTTATATCTTCTTTTATAAAAGCTATCTGTTGCTCACGACAAAGAATCTTTCTTTTGAGGAGATTGACATCTTTGGTGAGTGGAGACTGTAAGAAGGAAAAAGTAACTTGGTACTGATCCTATTTCTGTGTGGACTCCATGTTGGTCTACACTGAAGGGGTAAATCTGGGTAAGGAATGGGGTTCCTAAGATTACTCATTGCAAAGGTAAAGAGAAAGAAAGTAATCTTCCTACTCCCATGGCCGCAAACCTTTCAGATATCGACATAGATTCAGTTAATGATTTAGAAGTCAGTTCCCAACTAGATAGAGTTGAATCTAGACTTATGAATTGGAACTTGCCAATAGAAAAATTTGATAAAATTTATGAAAAAGGAATGTTTGATTTAGGCAAAAGCTAAAAGTAGATTTTGGTAATGAAATTCCTTATGATTATTTAACATATGGGCAATTAATCAGTTTTATAAACCAAACAGGTGCAGATCTCTGCACAGATCTAAAATTGAAAAACCAGATGGAATCCTATCATAAAAAATCTAAAAAGGAATTAGGTAATTTCTGTGAAATATTTGGATTTTCCCCAATAAGTCCACCATCTAAAAAATTAAAAAAGGACAAGAAACGAAACTTTAAAAAAGATAGAAAAGAAAGGACTTTTAAGCAAAACTGTTTATTACAGATATGGGCATTAGATAATTTATATCTGATACTTAACTGTTGTCCAGCAGCAGAGTATAACTTAGAACCTGTTTTCTCTAAATATTTGGTAGGGATTAATCCTTCACAGATGCAATTTTGATCTGCTCCGGAATCAAGAAGGGCTACTAACTGAATTGAGAAGTCTCCGATTTTAAGAAGGATTGGAATATACCATTTTTGGAAAGTAATTTGAGAAATGGCTGAAATGTAATCTGGATTATTTTGTTCTGTTTCTTCTCCATCAGATAATGAAGCTGGATCAATTAAGGGTTTATCGAATTTTTGTTTTACTATTTCTGTATTGATCTGATTAATATCGAAAATTCTTTGATCATTCTGTTCCTTTAACCATTTAACTTCTTGTTTAAGTTCTTTAATTTCTAATTTTAATTCATTCATAGAAGTAGAAGATTCTTCTTTCTGTTTTCCTTTAAATTTATCAAATACTTCTCTTAGATTATAGGGTTCTACTTGTACTTTTGGATTAAGAACTAAATCTTTAACTTTTAACAAATATTCTCTTTTAACTGTTTCATCTTGAATATGATCTAAGAGTTCAAAGAAGAGTTCTTTATTTGCTCTAGTTATTACATTAAGTTGGCTATGCTGTTTGTTGCTAATCATACAAAGTTCTCCAATTGCACAAGTACATAAGCCTGTACAATCGCAAGAAGACTGTGTATCTGATTCTGATTCAGAGGATTTTTCTTGGATTTCATAAACGTCTTCTGTGTCACTGTTACTACTGTCTGATGAAAGAGGAGAATCATATTGATCAAGGATCTGGTTGATTTGATCTAAAGTATCTTTTGGTAGGGAAAGCTGATTAACTTGTTTTTTCTTTTTAGCTTTAAATTTACATTCATCTGCTTTGTGTCCTCTTTTTCCACAGAAATAACATTTAATAGTGGTTTTGGAAGACTTTTCTTTTCTTTTAAAAGGCTTAAAAGTCCTTTCTTTTCTATCTTTTTTAAAGTTTCGTTTCTTGTCCTTTTTTAATTTTTTAGATGGTGGACTTATTGGGGAAAATCCAAATATTTCACAGAAATTACCTAATTCCTTTTTAGATTTTTTATGATAGGATTCCATCTGGTTTTTCAATTTTAGATCTGTGCAGAGATCTGCACCTGTTTGGTTTATAAAACTGATTAATTGCCCATATGTTAAATAATCATAAGGAATTTCATTACCAAAATCTACTTTTAGCTTTTGCCTAACTTTTTCTGCAAATAAGGGAGGTAATCCTGAAATAAATCGTTCTTTCCAGAACGCATGGTGACAATCTGTTCTTAACATAACCTTTTGTAAAAACATATCTTTATACCATCTAAAATCATGAAGTTTAGGACAAGTTAGATTAGTGAGGATTTCAGAACTTCTGTCTGCTAATTGTTGAGGGTTTCCTACGAAATGCTGGGTGAGGGTAAACATGAAAGTGTGCTAGACATAATGATACTGTGCTAGACATGTTTTTGCCAATTGGTCAGGAAGGAAAAAGGCCAAGACTTATGACTATTGTTTTTGGTAAATTGTGAAAGCAACAATAGAAATGGAATGGGAGAATAAAGTTAGTTTATTGGGAAAGAAAGATAAAGAGAGTGCTAAAGAATTGATGAAGAAGGATAAGCAGCCTAAATAGTGGACAAAGGCATTTTTTGGTGAACACTGCAAGTGTGATATGATTGATAATAATGCATTTGAAAGCTTCAGTGAAAGCAACAATAGAAATGGAATGGGAGAATAAAGTTAGTTTATTGGGAAAGAAAGATAAAGAGAGTGCTAAAGAATTGATGAAGAAGGATAAGCAGCCTAAATAGTGGACAAAGGCATTTTTTGGTGAACACTGCAAGTGTGCAAGTGTGATATGATTGATAATAATGCATTTGAAAGCTTCAACTCAATTATTTTAGATACAAGGAATAAATGCATTATAACTATGTTGGAGGATATTTGGGAGTAGACAATGGTGAGGATTCAAAATAAAAGGTTGGCTGGAAGTAAATGGACCCAAAATTATGGTCCATTAGTAAAGGAAAAGTTTGATGCTAGCAAAGAAGAAGGCATAGGTTGGCAAATAGTGAACTATTGTGAGAATGGCTATGAAATAAAGAAAGGGAGAATGAGGTTTGTAGTTGATTTGAAGAAAAGAACGTGCTCTTGTAGGTATTAGCAGGTTACTAGAATATACCATGTCCCCATGTGTGTGCTACAATTTGGCATAATAGAGGCGATCCCAATGACTATATCCATACATGCTACAATCAAGAATCTTACATGAAGACATACAACCACGCTTTGCATCCAATAAATGGTCCTCATGAATGAAAGAAAACTAACTATGTCCATATTTTGCCACCATTAGCTCCAAAGAATCCTCGTGGAAGACCAAAAACAAAACAAAAGGAAGAGAAAGGATGAGCCCAAGAAACAATTTACATCTAACTTGGTTAGTAGAATTGGAACAATTATATGTTGTTCAAATTGTTGGGAAAAAGGCCATAATAAAAAAGGGTGTAAGGAGCTATTGAGCGACAATGTTAGGTATATTACTTTTTTATTACATAAAACATGTAATGACTATGATTTTAATGATTTTGTGTACTTTTTCTTCGGACTACTACATCAACTAGCGAAGTACCACTTAGTCAATATGATTTATTTATATTAGTTTTCCATATCCTAAATTTTGATATATAATAGTTGGTAATATATATATATATAGCAGCATGCATAATATAGCCAAAGATACAAACACACTCAATTACCTCAAAATCAGAGGCACTCTTCAGTCAAAACCAGGGCAATCTAAAAGTAATGACAAGGGCAAAAAGATAGCGAGTCAATCAAGGCAAAAGACCAATTAAGATAAAGAGGCCTTCTATGGATGGATTTGGCTTATATACAAATATTAAACTTGAGAATAGACCTTTTGTGTATGTTTGATTGACATGGTGAAAGTGAACAAAGAATAGCAGTAGAGTTTTTCTTGTTTGCAGTCTGGGATTAGGGGAGAAAAGTTGCTAAGTTTTGGCCAGATCTCAGGCCTTGGCTAGAGATTTGGCCAGAAAAGCCAAATCTAAAGCTTGAGGCTGGAGAAGTTTTAGAGAGAAGTGGGAACGAAATGGGCAAAAAAGAACAGAAAACTACAATAGGAATAAGCTGCATACGCACGTCAAAGCACCATGAACATGAATGGAATGTACCTTGGGACCAAGTTCGTTCATCTCCTTCTAGTTTTTATTGATTAAGTATGTAATTATATGAGTATAAGTAGATAACGATTAGATTGAGATAAAGTTATTTAAATATAATAAAAATTATTAAATATGTGTATTCTAAAGTAAGATTAAAGAGAAAATGTAATATATTGTGAGTATGATATTTTTTGAAAAATAAAAATATATAAAATAGGATGAGTTGGGTGCCCAATTACACCCTTCACGCTTCACCCTTGGATTTTTTATTTTTTATTTTTGGGAAATATAAACATGTATAGAAGGATCCATTGGACCATTGCCCAAAGAAAAGGATAAAAACAAATATCTTCCGTCTCAATTAAAATTAATGATCTCATTATACGATACCTTTATGACTAAGAGAGAGAGAGATGTTCTTTCCATTCTTATTTTGGTTCTAATAATTTTGGTAGATATTTTGCTTGTAAAACATCATTATAGGGTAAATTATTAATACAACTCTTTTTCCTATAAAATACTTGAATTGTACTTCCATGCTTCTCTCTTCTAATAATAATAATCATAATGTAGGAGCCGAGAGTGGTTCCAAAAAAAAATTTGAACAGAGGTTGAAAAAGTTATTAGGAAAAAAAAAAAAAAGAAATGCGTCAAATTTTCTTTTTGTGGGCCAACTTTTTCACAATTGAGGGGCCACTAGAACTGGATAAGTCCAAGTCACAGAACCAGCCCAAATTCCATTCCAGTGGTTTATGAATGGTTGATACACAGATCCGCGAGCCCCATTCTACATTAGACAAAAGACTTTCCGAGACCGATGGCAAGTCTCAAAGCTTGGATCACAGTGATTAACATATGGGCTTATTAAAACTGATTTATTCTCACACGTCGTCGATTGATTAAATCAAATCTCTTTTCGAATCAATCGTAATTCAATCGAAAAGAGATTAATCTATTAATTTAATTGTTAGTGACTTAGGCTTATCTGATAAAATTGAAGTTTGAAGGGTAAAAGATTAAATCTAAATTGAAAACTGATGATTAATACTCCATCCGTCTTATAATATAAGTCGTTTAACTTAATTTCACGCATATTAAGATTTTTAAAAATAATGTGACTTTATATTTTTTCTTTTTAAAACACCCCTTATTGGAAATAAGGGAAGAGAAGAGGAGGGAGAGAAAGAGAGAGAAAGAGAATAATAAATAAAGACAAAAATGTAAAAATAGCTTTAAAACCTTCTTGAAAAGTCTCTAACGACTTATAATTTGGAATAACAAAAGTAATCTCTAACGACTTATATTATAGGATGAAGAAAGTATTTGACATTGAATTATGGAAACTAAAAATTTTATATGTTCATTCTTTTGTTGAAGAAAATGCTGAAAAGATATTTTATGTTCACTCCTTATTAATTAGATAACACTTGTGATTATGATAATGGTAAAAAAAATTAAATAATTTTTGTCTTCAACAAATAACCTATACTAACTATATTCATATATAATTTTGCATCCAAAATATTAAATTTTGATAGCTTCGAAATTAATACAAGTCTTTATTGATTAAAAGATAATTAAATTATTTCATCAGTTGGTCAAATATTTCATAATTTTATATTAAAAAGAACAAACTTGTTATACTATATAATCTTTATTTGCTAATTTTTATTTTTATATTATATTTTATTTTATTACAATAGTGATTAAATAGAAAAGTTAATTTCACTTATTTAAATTTTATAAATAATTAAATAATTATGTGATAATAAAATTTATTATAAAACACTAACTATTGAACACTTAATAATACATGATATCAAATATTTTTAAATAAACAAGAACTTAGGTAATTAATTATAAGTATTTAATTTAATCTTTAAAAAATCCCTTAATACTTTATCCATTATTTCTCTCTCTCCAACCCCCCCCCCCCCCCCCCGCCTCCCCAAAAAAAAAAATCACCAGTCAACTCATACCCCCATGAATATTTCTGTGACAATGTGTCATCTTGTGATTCTCGTGCTCTCACAGAGATTTCAAATGGGAACCAAATCTATGGGTCGGATTTTGGTCCATTGTTTGTCAGTTTGTATTATTCTTTTATTTTGACATTGACAGGGTACATTTTTGTTTTTAATAAAAATTATAAATTTAATTAGAACCTCACCTTTATCTAGCAAAAAAAAAAAAAAAATTAGAACCTCCCTTGATAAAAAGTATTTTATCAAATAAATTACTATTTTATTGCAAAATTTCCTTGTTTATTTTTTGTAAACAAAATTATTTTTTTTAAAATGAGAAATTACTTTAAAATGCATATTAGAAATTCATATTATCCATCAGAAACCAAGAAACTAAATCAATTGGTAGAATTCCCGTTGACAAAACGATTAAATTACAAATTTGTCCCTAACGGTATTCCAACAGGAATGTACTCCAAAACAACAGACATCAAAATAGCTTTTGATTAGGATTTTAAAAACAAACGTGAGAGAAATCTCATCTACTTTGATTTGGACATGAAATGGATTTTTTTTTTTTTTTGGTGGGGCTTTTTGTTTTTAGGTCATCCATTGATCTTTTTATTCTCTACATATTATTTGTACTTCATTTTCTCATGTAATATTCACGTCCACAACAATCTATTATTTTCACACGTTTCTGATAATAATCTTTAATTTTTTAAAAAAATTAAATATTTAAATCTTAATCGTCTTAAAATATACTCAAGCATAGCATAACTGTTCGTTCAAAGCTCAAACACAGTGACAAAATAACTCTATTGATTAAAATGTATTTTTTGTTTAATAAAAGTTTTAGGTTCGTTCTATATATATATATATATATATATATATATATATATATATATATATATATATGGACATATTTAAAAGAAATTACCAGAAATGTTTGCTTCACAACCAAAGGCACTATTCTTGCATTGTCCTGTAGATAGTTGTTTTGTGCGACAAAAAGGATAAGCTTCTAAGTGCGATGTCAACAATTCCTTCATTTTGATAATCAAAAGATTGAATATCAAAATCCAAAAATCGTTATGATCGTCTATTCCCATTATCTAACAACCTTTCCCGGCGCCCCCGCAACCCCACCTCAGAAAGGCCTCCAATGGTGAATTGAAGCATAGATCTACAAGTTCACATTGCCAGGCTTGAAATCAATGTCAATCACTGTGGTCAGTGTCCCTACTTATATTGGGAAGCATGTGCTTATTTTCTTCAATCATGGGAGGGTCCCTTCTAAGTTGAAAATGCCATGACTTTTAATACTGTCCACACTATTACGTTGATTGAAGGCCGGAAAACGACGACTAACGTGACAATTCAAGAATGATTATTAGAGTTTTTACTTGTGTAACATTAGTTAATTATAACGTTCTTGTTTTTTTTTTTTTTAAAATATATTTGATTTTAAAAATCAATCGCTGATTTTATTTGAAAGTATGAGTGATTTCACATACGAGAATTCTGTTTTATTTTATTTATAAATATTGAAAAAAAATATATGAATTTGACTTTATTTAAAAGATACATTATTTAAGAATTCTATTTCATTCTTGAATATTTGGAATGTAAAGCGTACAAGATTTTGGACTTTTTTTTTTATTTATGGAATTAGACATTTGTAGGTAGCTGTAAGTAGTCCAATGTGGTAGAATGTGATATCATATTGAAAAATATATTAATCTAACTCTATGCAAAACATGTTTATAAGGAACGATTGACTAAAATTTTGTAATTAATAATTTACCAAAACAATTAAATGATGTGAAATAATTCATCAATAAAATTAAATAAATATAACTTGGAAAAAATGGCTGCTGATATAATAATTGAATGATTGAATACTTAATTCAAAGTTTACGAGAGTTATAATTTGGTCCTTGAGTTATTTAAAAACGAAAAGACTGAAAATTATGGAGATTTGTTCACTGTGACTAAATTAGGACTCTATATGTAGTATTAGCATTCAGGGATGGGGTTTACAAACATATGAATTTAACATTATTTATTTATAATCTCTATTTACTACTAATGTTTTCCTACTAAAAATATTAATCTCTACTTACTTATATATTTATTTATAATTCTTTTGAGATATTTTTTTCTTAACAATTCGGCCATGATAGAATTTAATAGGAATTAAAGAATTTTTATAAATTATGAATTTAAGCACTATAATACAACTCAATTAAAAAGACTTACAAGATTATGAAATACATGAGATTTTCGTTTTCCTTTTCAGAAAGATTAAAATAAAATGGAAATTGATTTCTCAATTCGTTCAGAGGCTATTACTAAAATTGCTAAAATGTGCTTGTTGCTTAAAAAGCTCTCATTATTCATTTCCCAAAACACTAAATTCAGTTCTCCTTAAAATGAACAAGAACATTACCACAAGTATAAAAAACAAAGCGAATGTCTCTACTCATACCTCCCCTATTGCAGCAAAGCTCACATGACTTCCATACCATCCCTATGCTGTAAATAGTGGCAACTTTTCTTTATAGAAAAAGGATGCTACATGTCGATTCGAGTGAATGTTGGATAACTCAATACCATCACTAACGCACAGGACTAGCTATCTAGAGAATGAAGTTTGCATTAGGGTATATTTGCTCACGGTCCAATATCAAACTAAAGTTGGCTCTGATAAGTATTAAAGAACATATAATTTAACTTCTCTAGAGTTAAAACAACTTGTTTTAAGTGATAAGAGAATTGTTGTTTACATAGAACTCTGTTCTATCCTTTCTCCTATCTCTTTCTTTTCTCTTTATTTTCTCCCTTTTCTTTTTGTAAAAAGAAAAAGTTTCATTTTCTCCCTTTTCTCTTTATAAAAAAAAAGTTTCACTTCAGAAGACACATGTTAAAAAAACTAACTAATATAGAATAATTTAACGTTCTTTACGAATACAAACGTACCGTCTGCATCATTCTGCACAGGGTTTTTAACCATTCCCTTTTACTCTCACAAAAGTTAAAGAAATAAAGAAGGTTTGTTGCCATTTGTTAAACACGATGTCCAATTTCCCTGTTCAAAAAATCACCCACAGTTGCTTCATATGATTGATACAAATAGGGATGCATGAATAGCTGAAAACGGGCAAAGTTTCTGTGGCTGTTTATGGCATTATCTTTCTTTGGCCTTCTGCTTTTTGGCTTTTCCTCTTATCCAAGATGGGGATGGAAGGAACGCCACTTGTTGTTTGCTTCTTATTGTACTGCAACTTTCAGGGGACCTATGATGGATGACAGAGCCTAATATCCTCACGTGCTCTTTGTAGGAGAAGAACAGCTCCAAGGGGAACAGCGAGACTCTTGGATCTTGTAAGTTGAAAGCGTGGTGTGCTTCTACGCCACATCTTTGCTGCTTCGATTATCTAGTAGAAATTGTATAATCTTTTATGGAAGTTTGTTCTTGTTAATTGCGGTTAAGATGGAACAAGGAAGACCATTGAATCTGGTCCATATCTGAAGGGTTTCTAAATGTGTGAGAAATTAGACGTCCGATTTAATCATTAGAACTTCAAAGCTTCTTTGTTTATGCTTTACCTCAAGCTTGAATTTGTCAAAGTTCAGTTAGATATAATTAAGGTGTATTTAGATAGTAATTTTTTAATTTTTTTAAAAATAAAAATTATTTAAATTATATTTATTTTAAATAAATTAAATATTTGAATGGAGAAATCTCAATCTAGTTACACCATAGCGGTTAATTGAATTGATTTATTATTTATTTAATTATAATTAAGCTGGATTATTCATTGGAATACAAAGTTGCTATCGTAGATTTAAATTTGTTCAATTATTAATAATTTTATTTAGTTTATCTTATATATATAAATTATTATTTGTAAATTAAAATTTTGATATTAATAGTACTTATTTGAATTTATTTAGAATTGTATTTTCTAAAGAATTTTTATTTTAAAATAAAAATTTAAGATAAAAATATTAAATAAACAAATTCAAAATTAAACAATTAATTATAACACTTATAGAGTTTTTCAAATATAAGCAAAAATGAAAATAAAATATTATTAAATAATAATTGAATGAATTCGAATAATGCTCAATTTTGATTAAATTGAAATTAAAAAAAATATATAATAGTCGATGCATTATGTGTTCCATTAGGGTTCTAGATCCAATTTCACTTTAGAAACTGAGAAAATTGTTTTATTTATTATGAATTATTGGAATCTTTATTAATTAGTGGAGGCTCCACTAATTATGGATTTATGTGAATTATTAGAAGATTTTTATGGATATCCACCATTTAGTGGAGACACCACTAATTAAGATTAGTGGAAGATGATGTATGCCATGATGTAATCCACTAATTAGAGCTCTATAAATAGAGCTATTCTCTAAGCTTGTAACACACCATTATTTTGTGAAAGAAAGATTAGAGAAAATTGTGAGAGAAAAGAAAGAGAGAAATTCTTGTGCAAAATAATTAGAGTTTTATTAGTGTGTAGTGTGAAGATTTTATTCTAACACTACCCTAATTTTATAACACGTTATCAGCACGAGTCTCTACCGGTACAAAAGCCAGAATACTAAGCACGAGTTTCTGCCGTTACCAAAGTCAGAAGATAGATGTCTGTTATTAATGATAATGTATGCATTATTGATAGTGGAACTACACACACCATACTAAAAAATGAGAAATATTTTTCTGATCTCAAAATGGGAGAAATAAATATTTATACGATAAACGGTAGTGCAAATGTAATTGAGGGCTCCGGAAGAGCTAGTATATTGTTGCCTAAAGGAACAACAATTATTATTGATAAGGCACTATTTTCCTCAAAATTCAGAAGAAATTTATTGAGTTTTAAAGATATCCGCAGAAATGGGTATCATGTTGAAACAAATGAGGAAAATGGGATTGAGCATCTTTTTATTACTCAAATGCATTTGGGTAAGAAATCAGTATTAGAAAAACTGCCGTCTTTTTCTACTCGGTCTATATTTTGTAAAAATACGTACAATTGAAATTCATCATCTAGTAAACCGTAAGTTTACTCGATCCTATTACTTTTAGCATTTGGCATGACCGATTGGGTCATCCGGATCTACCATGATGAGAAGAATCATTGAGAATACACATGGTCATCCTTTAAAAAATAAAAGGATATTAACATCGTAAAAATTCGCATGTACTCGCATGTTCTCTAGGAAAATTAATTGTTAAACCATCACCAAGAAAAGTAGGAGCCGAAAGTCCTACATTTCTCGAACTGATTCACGGAGATATTTGTGGACCTATTGATCCACCATGTGGACCGTTCAAATATTTTATGGTCTTAATTGATGCATCATCCCGATGGTCACATGTATGTTTATTATCTACTCGCAACTCTGGCGTTTATGAGATTACTTGCTCAAATAATTAAATTACGAGCACAATTTCCGGACCATCACATTAAAAATATCCGTTTGGATAATGTCGGTGAATTTTCATCACATGCTTTTGATGCATATTGCATGTCAATTGGGATTAATGTTGAACATCATGTAGCTCATGTTCACACACGTAATGGTCTTGTCGAATCTTTGATTAAACGATTACAATTAATTGCTAGACCATTATTAATGAAAACAAATCTCCCAACATCTCGCTCGGGGACATGCTATTCTACATGCCGCAACACTTGTACGTATAAGACCAGATTAGTTATCATAAATTCTCTCCTTTGCAATTGGCTTTTGGGTCGAACCAAATATTGCTCATTTAAGAATTTTTGGTGTGTCTGTATATATTCCAATTGCACCAAACCAACGTACAAAGATGGGTCCTCAAAGAAGAAATGGGATATACGTTGGATATGATTCTCCCTCTATTATCGTGTATGTTGAACCCCCGACAGAGATGTATTCACAACGAAGATTTGTCGATTGTCATTTTGATGAATCATTATTCCCTAAATTAGGGGAGAACCAAAACAAGATAAAAAGAATTTTGCTTGGACAACATCATTAAATTATCTTGATCCGCGCACAAGCGCATGTGAACTTGAAATTCAAAAGATAATTCATTTGCAAAGCATTGCAAATCAAATGCCGACGCTTTTGTTGACTCCGTAAGAGTTACGAAATCGCATATTCCAACCTATAAATGCTCCTATTCGAATTGAAATTCCAGCAGAACAAAATATTATACCTATAGTCGCTGAGTCAAAAACACGCCGTAAGCGTGGTCGACCTCTTGGTTCTAAATATAAAAATCCTCGAAAGAAAGGAGGATTAAATGATTCGAAGATCATATTGAAGAAAAGAATGATAAAGACCAAGAGAGAACCGATGACAAAGAACCGTAAGTTGATGAAAGTAACACCGAAATTTCTATCAATTATACCACTTCCGATAGAAGTTGGAATCGGATAGAAACCGTTATTGATAATATATTTGCATACAATATATCTCTTGATGTTACACATGATAATGATGATCCCGAACCAATATCGCTTGATGAATGCTCGGCATAGAAAAGATTGGTCGCAATGGAAAGATGCGATTCAATCGGAGTTAAATGCACCGGCAAAACGTGAAGTCTTCGGACTCGCAGTCCGAACACCGTAAGGTGTAAAACCCGTTGGCTACAAATGGATATTTGTGCGAAACCGCAATGAAAAGAGTGAAATCGTTCGATATAAAGCGCGATTAGTAGCCCAAGGTTTTTCACAAAGACCAGGTATTGATTATGATGAAACTTATTCTCCCGTTGTTGATGCTATTACACTCCGATATCTTATCAGCTTAGCAAGACATGAAAAGATAGATATGCGCCTATTAGATGTTGTCACTCGCTTACTTGTATGGAAATTTAGAAAATGATGTTTACATGAAAATCCCCGAAGGATTTCATATGCCCGAAGCATATAAACATTATCCTCGTGAAAATTACTCCATCAAGTTGCGTAAATCATTATATGGCTCGAAGCAATCTGGGCGCATGTGGTTCACACGTCTTAGTGAATATTTATTGAAAGCGGGATTTAAAAATGACCAGGTATGTCCATGTGTTTTTATTAAGAAATCTTGTTCTAAATTTGTGATATTAGCTATATATGTTGATGATATTAATCTTATTGGAACTCCTGAAGAGCTCCAAGAAACAATTGATTATTTAAAAAGAGAATTCGAAATCAAGGATTTTGGTAAAATCAAATTTTGCCTTGGTTTACAAATTGAACATTTGGAGAGTGGAACATTTATTCATCAATCAACATATACAAAGCAAAAGTGCTAAAAAGATTTTACATGGACAAATCACATCCATTGAGTATTCCAATGATCGTGCGATCATTAAATGTGGATAAAGATCCTTTCCGACCTCAAGAAAATGATGAAGAACTCATTGGTCCTGAAGTACCATATCTCAGTGCAATTGGTGCATTGATGTATCTTGCTAATAATATACGACCTGATATTGCTTTTGCTGTCAATTTATTAACAAGATTTAGTTCTTCACCAACACGACGACATTGGAATGGAATTAAACAAGTCCTTCGATATCTCTAAGGTACAATTGATCTCGGATTATTTTATTCAAATAAAACCAGTCTAACATTGATAGGTTATGCAGATGCTGGTTATTTATCTGATCCACATAAAGCACGTTCTCAAACGGGCTATCTATTTACATGTGAAAATACTGCTATATCATGGCGTTCTACGAAACAATCTATAGCAGCTACTTCTTCAAATCATGCTGAAATTATAGTCATTCATGAAGCAAGTCGAGAATGTGTATGGCTAAGATCCATGATTCATTATATCCGAGAAAGTTGTGGATTATCATCAATCAAAGGTATTCCAACTCCTCTTTATGAAGACAATGCAGCTTGTATAGCTCAATTACGAGGAGGATATATTAAAGGAGATCGGACAAAACATATTTCACCAAAACTCTTCTTTACTCATGAACTCCAGAAGAAAGGTGAAATTGATATGCTACAAATTCGGTCATGTGATAACCTCGCAGATATTTTCACGAAGACTTTACCGACTGCAACATTTGAAAAGTTGAGATATAAAATCGGTATGCGTCGGTTTAAAGATTTAAAGGAATCATCTCATCAGGTGGAGTAATAAATGGACATATAGAATAGTGTACTCTTTTTCCTTCACTAGATTTTTTTTTCCCACTGGGTTTTTATCTAGTAAGATTTTAACGAGGCATATTCTTTATGTAATTGATGGACATCCAAGGGGGAGTATTATGAATTATTTGAATCTTTATTAATTAGTGGAGGCTCCACTAATTATGGATTTATGTGAATTATTAGAAGATTTTTATGGATGTCCACCATTTAGTGGAGACACCACTAATTAAGATTAGTGGAAGATGATGTATGCTATGATGTAATCCACTAATTAGAGCTCTATAAATAGAGCTATTCTCTAAGCTTGTAACACACCATTATTTTGTGAAAGAAATATTAGTGAAAGAAAGATTAGAGAAAATTGTGAGAGAAAAGAAAGAGAGAAATTCTTGTGCAAAATAGTTAGAGTTTTATTAGTGTGTAGTGTGAAGATTTTATTCTAACACTACCCTAATTTTATAACATTATTTTGTTAATAAGAACTTATTCAGTCGAAATGACTTTGCATTTAAAAAAAAAAAAAAAAAGTCACCCATTACGTAGCATTATATTCTCACAGTATTTTCTTTTAAAAATTCAGATGCCTTCTAATCTTTAATCTTAAGATAGGTAAAAGTAGATGCAGTTCCACGAATTAGAGAGTACTTCTTATACATTGTATCCCAAAAAACAAGAATCTTTTTCAAGATTTGCGAACTAAGAGCCGCGTTGCGTATTCATTTTTTCCAAAGGAAAAACTCGAAGAAATATTCCTTTATGTTAAATCAATGTAGGGCAAGTATAAGCATTTGTACCTGCCACTCTTGGGATCCTCTAGAAGGAATTTCTTTGACGATGAAGACATAGAAGCAGACAGAAAGAGGTAGCTAGGTGCTTAAGTAATGGCACGAGAAGCCCAGACAACGGTGGGGTGTAGAAATTTTTATGCCACAAAGTCGAAAATCTAGAAGCATATATTAGTTGCTCTCTACCTCACCATATTGTTTTTCTAATACACATTTCCATTCTGTTCATCCATATGTGGAATATAAGAGCCCTTTTTATTTTTCCTCACAAGTAAGGATTGGATTGCATTGCTATTGCTAACTTGCTATGTACTTCCTAGGTATGAACCAAGGATTCTTATATAAGTTATTAGGTGATGAAATCGTTGGAGATTTATAAATTGAGATAGTTGAGGAAAAACAAAAATAAACATAGAGAATACAATAAAAATAAAACACAAAATTTATATAATTTAACTTATTTAATTAAGGAATACTTAATTAACAGATTTCAAGGAATTGACGCAAATATATCTTTCATATTTTATTCAAGAAAACTCTCTCTCTATATATAATATTCTTTTAAATGTTGGAAATTTAAGTCTAAGGGTTATTGACAAAGGTTTCCTAATACTCCTAATTTTTTTTGTTTTAGCTTAGAAAACAATTGAACTGCCGACCACTTTTGAGACTATTCTTGCATGCATAAAATATGTACACGTGAGTGGCGTTGGGCTTTTAAAAGAAGGGTAGGAAGAGGGTTTGTCAAATTTCTGGTTCTTTTTCTTGGCCAAAACCAAGGCCAGACTATTTATGTACTTGGATTCCAATTTTAAAAAAATTATTTGAATGGAAAAAATTAAAAATATATAAGCGAATGTTAGTTCAAGAAAAGAGTATGATGTTTGTGAACAAATGATCATTATTGATGAATAAAAATTATTTAAATTATTTTTTAAAATTGAATTGAAATTTTCAATTGAGTAGAGTTTGTATCCAATTCTACTCAATATTGTAGAACACTAGACACTTAAAGGGGTCAAAGAGATCCACTCTGAGACAAGAAATATACAGCCTACCGACTATTGCAGACTGGAAGAAGTTTCAAATAATGTTGTCTGTAAATTTTTATGATTTGACTATGTGTATAAGAAAAAGGAAACAAAAATAATTTTCAAAATCTGTATTTTTTATTGATAAAAGATTTTAATATAAAAAAGTTGCTTCAAAATTAAAAGGCTGAAATATTTTCTCGTAAATTGAATATGTTATAAAATAGATCACAATTGTCTTAACTTTAAAATTATATCTAGATTAATAATATAAAATACAAATATATATTTCAAGGCCGAGAAAAAGGCTTAGGATAGTTTTTAATCTCCAAAAATTAATAATTTAAAATTACAAGTTATACTTTTTAATATATATATATATATATATAAACATCTAATGCAAGGAATTTCTATAGATTGGGTACTCAAGGTCAAGGACAACAAAGCAAAAGCAGTAGTTAAAACTTAAAATCGCAAATTCGCAATGCCAGCCGCGGCCCCCTCACTCCCCCCCCCGCGGGCGCCCCCCTGACCCCTCAATGAGATGATGACGAAGAAAACCTACAGCACGAATAAGTGCATGTGCTAAATAAACACACACAGACCAAAAGACAGAAAAAATGAAGTGCATGTGTGTGCGTGGAAGGAAAGTGATCGATTTGTAAGCTGGGAACATTCAATGGTAGGGGGAAAATATAGCCAGACAGGAGCTTCTACGATGCCGCGTGCTCGCAAATTGCAATTCAACTTAGGCCCTTATCGGGCCGCCGAATACGATTCCCTTTACACACCAGTACAAGGTTGCCGAATGCGATTCCCCTAGTAGACCAATATGCATTTGTATCTTCTTACCGACCAAAAATAAGTCTTCTTATTATCAAAACTATCTATATTAAAGAATTACGGATTTTTATAATAAAAATATAATAATGTTTTATTTTATTTTAATTTTAATAAAATTTTATCTTATTACTTTTATAAATCTGCTTGTAGTTTTTATATAAAGAGAAAAATAAAAAAATAGAGAGAATAATTAAGTAAACTTTTGATTTTTTTATAAGAGGATGTGTTATTATTCTTGATTAAAATAAATTCATTATAGATAGTTATAATGTTAATTAATTGATAGAAAATTAGTGTACGGATAAATTAGAAAAAAAATTACTCCATCCGTCTCAAAAATTATGTCAATTTAGGACATGATATGAAAATTAATAAATTACTAGAACTTGTATAATTATAATAGAGAAAGAATATTATACTCCTAAATAAAAGTAAATATTCATTAATTATTCTTCTCTATACATTCATTAATTATCCATTCTCTATTGTTTCATTTCTAAAGTCTCTACCTAATGATTTATTAAGAATATATATGTTTAATGAGTCAAATGGTTGAAGGATGTAGTAAATTAGGAATATAAGTAATAAATTTATTCATAATTTTTGAAATTAACAAATACTTTAATAGTACAATAAAAATAAAAAATTTTGACATAATTTTTAGAATGAAGAAAGTAAATATAATTTACATTTAGAAAGCATATAATTATGTTTAAATAAACCCAAAAAAAAATTAGATCACTTAATTTTGGATAGAAAGAGTATTATTTTTCTATGTTCTCACTTCATTCTCACTCGTTTGGTTGGTTGCTGCTGCTGGTCGTGACTTTTTTTTTAAATTAAAAAAAACATTAATGCATTAATAAGTGTCCACTTCCACAAATGTCATTTGGAACAAAATGTTTTCATAAAGAAAAATGTGAAGAGTTTAGATTTATTGTCGTAAATGAATGAGTCAAAGAATTTTCAATTTAGTGCACCAAAAATAAATTAATAAAATAACAACTTTTAAATGTTTTTCGCAACCAAGTAATTGACGCTTCAATCTCACTAAGATCATCATCTAATCATAATCTATAAATGAAAAACTTGTAAAAATATTCTATTCTTTTAGATTTACTTGTCTATATTTCTATTTAAAAATATTTAAGAATAAATATATACCTTCTTAAGTAAATATATTTTTATTTTAAACATCTACAATTTTTTATAACTCGCGTTCTATTACTAATTTCTCTATCTAATAAGAGTAAGGTAGAGTAACTTATTCATAAACAAATATACTAAAAAATTTTAATGTCAAATCAAAATAAAATATTTAAATATAAAAATATTTATTTTTATTAAGTAACATTTTTTCAAGTGATCTCATTCTGTTTGGCTTGAGAAGATTAAAATACTTGCATTTTCTCTTGTCAAGGGCCTCATGGCATTTATTTGTATTTTATTGTTTAGGTATTAGTATAATATTTTGAGGGATGACGTTTTTTGAATATATATATATATATATATATATATATATATAAATGAATGGAGAGATAAGGATTGAATTGCACACACAGACTCAATAATGTGTTGGATTTTAATTATTTTAAGTTTTCAGTTACTATCTTGTTGTTGTCCATGGATCTCATCTTCATTTTCATGCATTTAATAAGAATGAAACATATAAGGCCTTATGTACTATTGCTATTTTTAATTCCCTTATTAATTTTAATATATTGGTCTTCCATCATTTGGATCTTTTTGCAATTTCTTCCATTCCTCAACTTAAAAAAATCGAATATGATAATTGAGTTCATGTAAAATAAAGAGTTGTAAGATGACACAATGCAAATAATATCCATAATATTTATATATACATTATTCATAAAATAATAATAAGTATAAAATATTTATATATTTTTAAAAAATTATAATGTATAATGTTTGTTATATAAATTTTCGATGAGATAACTTATGAAGACCAAGTCTATCTATATAATTTCCTAAAGTTGTTTGGTTTGATGGATTTTGGGTTGGGAAATGGAAATTCAAAGGAATCATACCTATGGTTTATATGTTTATATTTAGTTGAGATTAGAGACCGAACTAAGAGGGGTATTGTCTGGTGCTCTAATTTTTTTTTTAAAAATCTTTCATCTTCTTCTAAAAATTTATTTAAAAAGTTATAATATTATTCTTAACATATTTTTTCATTTACTCCCCCAATCTTAAGTTTATTATTCTGTTCTTAATTAAATTAATATATATATATATATATATATATTTATATATGTGGAGATAAGAGAACTATATACCCGATAATTTAGAATGATAATTACCTATCTAAGTATTGGTTTCATTTTTATATGATTAGCACAGACGGAGATCTTCAAAATTTTAAAATTTTTATTTTTATATAATTTATAATATTATTGTTTAATATATTATTTTATATAGTTTATCTTTTAATTTTAAAATTCTATTCTATGCCGAGTCATGGAATAGTCAGGATCAAATTTATTAGCAGCAAGCAAAATCGAGAGATCCGTGTGTGTACAGTTAGCTCGTGATTCACGTGGAGTTACCGCCGGCAAAGGTCTGATAGCAATTGGAAGCAAAATACTAATACTAGTGGAAAATAAAATAAAGGAAATGGACACATCATCGGCGGGTTGCCTGAATGTGATGATTAATATTTTGGCCTTTTACTATTGAGAACGGGCCCACACGCTGATTTCACGTTTATCTTCTGCAGTTCTGCCCAATCTTTCTGACCCTGACCCTGACCCTGACCCTGACCCTGACCCTGACCCCCGTTCCTTGTTTTGCGTGTACCCGCACCCATCGTCAATTTGGTCAATCGGAATTCTCAGCGTCTGCGCGTTGAATCATCCCTGCTCTCTGGCACCTTTAACCATGCATCTACTGATTCCCGTGGCTTGCTTAATAAATTTAATTATTAATAAATTATTACTGATTTGTATTAATTAAAAATAATTATATCAATGAAATTTTTATTAAATACAAACAATTTGTGTGGAAAAAAAATTTAATCCTAAGGGAATACTATATTCTAATACCAATATTTGTTGACAAGATCTTAAGAGAAAAAATTGTTGGGTTATATTTTTCAAGGGATTTACATTCAAAAGGGGCAAAATTATGTAAAATATACTTTTTTCATAATTATGTACATAAATAGAATGAAAATGGTGTGTTTGCAATTTTATTTTTTGTTTAAACGAGGTAATTGTTGTTATGTCCATGTAAGAATGACAGTATTATTATTATTATTTTTTTATCGATTTCAATAATTGATTATTATATTATCAATAAAATTTTTAATAGATTTAATTTTATTTAAATTAATTGATACTTATACTATTATATATTAATAAGAAATAAAATATATGTTTATTTTATACTTTTGTAAAATAATTTGGTCGTGTATTATTTAAATTTGTATAGTTTAAATTGAAGGAAATTACAAATGTGTTTTTTGTTAAAATTTTTATTAATATTTTAATAATGAATTGATATTAATATATTTTTGATTAATCAATATAATATAAGATAATTATTTTCATAATGGAATTACCGTAGGGTTACCAATCCCTACGTGGAAACACCTGGCTTCGTCAATGTTCACACTGCGTCCAATGACTCTTCATGCATGTGCGACGGTGAGGTTGGTTTCAGTCACTTTTGTAGGAAGCAAATTCTTAGGCAAATAGTATACATGCAAGAAATGGTTGTCCGATGTCTGAAAATTATAGTCCTACAAGGGTTGTACTTCTTGAGAAACACGTGATTCATCCTTTTTTTTAATTTTTTTTTTACCAAATCGAAACGTTTTGAACTTATTACACAATTAGTCTAAACATATTTTGTAATGTTTCTCTGCTGTAATATTATAAAATTTTCTTAAAAAAATATCATTCATAAAGAGTATATTTATTTAAGAGCATTGAAATGATACATACTAATATTATAATATATATATAAAAGAAAATATTTACTAATAGATTAATAGTATGCGAATTAGAATTAAGAGACAAATTTGGTACAATTATTGAATTTGTCTTTACGTTGATCGGAAGATTAATATTGAACTCTAGAATTTCACAACTCTATCTAATCGTATATTTTATATAATTAAGGTATCAAATTATCATGAATTATTTAGCACTTGATCACATTAATAAATTATGAAGCAAGATTATTTGGCTTGAACTATCATTCTCAAATTTACAAATGGTTTACAATCATCTTGATTCTAGATCTACCTTTAAATAATTAGCCTTTATTTCATTGATGGAGAGATATATTGCCTAGAGTTGAAGCGTAAACATTCATTTTCTATAGACATTTCTGCTCAATTTCACTACAACATTCTTTGTCCCAAATGACTTCAAGTTAGGTAAGCCATCCACATTACCCCTAAAGCATAAAAATCAAAATTTCAATATAAAAAAGACAAAGAATATGGTCATTCTATAGCATCATTCCCGTTTTTTAAGGTCAAGTTACATTTATTTTTGGCCAATCCCAAAAATAAAAAAAGGCCAAAAATTCTTGGAGCACATGCCCTATATATGAATATAATTTATAGGCATTGATTGAATAATTTTCCTGTATCGAGTGGGTTTAATCACATGGTATGAGTCAGCATGATGATTATTGCAGTAATCCATTATTGGATTATGAAGATTTCAAATGACAAAAATCATCAAAATAAAAAAATGTTAAAAAAATGAAAATTTTATCTTTGTGATTAAATGATTCTCTTCGTATGGGTGTAGACGTCTGTATAAGGATATTTAAGATTATTGGATTACGTTCTTACAAGCGTTTACTGCGTCTCATCCAGACAAAACTTTTAATTTTCAAAAATAGTGCCTGTAGCACAACCGGTAAAAATTTGAATATTGAATTTTGATAAGCTTTGGTAAAAACTTCAACGAAGCTTTCTCTGTGATATCTTGAGTTTATCTTTGTGAAATGAAAATTGAATGCAGGAGCTCTCTCATCCAATTAAAGCCTTCAATTCATATTCATTTCAGCAAATCTCCCGGGAGAGACTTCACCCGCGTGCAAATAGAAAACATCCATACTTTCTATTATCTTGCACGCGAAACAACATAGGTTCCATCTCGTGTGTGTTTTTTTATTTTAATTAATTAATTAATTTATTTTTTTAATTTTATTTTACTCATGGTCTTATTCATTGGGTCAGATAAAATTATTTACTCTTTGCCTTGAACACCCATAAATAATAAATCTCAATTATTTATTTTCTGAGCTTCATTAAACAGCAATAAGTCCAAATAAATCAATATAAAATTTCATATATTTTATTTAATTTATATCCAAATTAATTTTTTAATTATTCAATTTAGGTATTGGACCCTGAATAATTAATTAACCAATTAAACTAGATAAAATAAATACTCTCTTTCGGACCTTTGATTTTATTCTAGTCCAATAATAAATTAGACTAATAAAATAAAAATCTATAATTATCAAGACCAATTTCTTAACCCCAAATCTTTTATGACTTAAGGGTCATTCGGGGGACCAAAAGATATATCGCATTGGCTACTAAAATGACCAAAAAACTCTGTTATATAAATAGCTATATTTTACATTTTAAATATTTTCAAATATCATCATAAGGAAATATTAACCCGAAGGATAATGCTGCGTTAGCAAGTCTTCGACCTACATGTGTAATGACCTACAAGTGTACATTTCTGGAAGAGTCGTGGATCATTGGATTAGAGGTCTAATGCCTCTCTAAGAGACATCTAACATCATTAGACCTCTAATCCAATGATTCACGACTCCTCCATAAATGTTTCTACTTTTCAAGGGAGCTACCCTAAAGTAAACATCCAAGTCATGTTCCCCAATACCCTAAATAGTTAGATCATTTGAACAGTCATAAGAGGCGATATAGCGTATAAGCTATCCTGTGCAAGTTTATCTTAATTAACTAGTCACATATACCTAACATACAATTATATTGGTTTTACGAAAGAATCTCAATTACAGTATATCAAAATTTATGCTTCTAAATTCGTCAAACTACCAACTCATACTCAAGCGGTAAAGAGTTAGTCTACGTTGTAGTAGTAATAGTTTGGGTTTCTTTTAAATATTATTTTTAGAAACCACTATTACAGGTCATATTTTACGTATTCGAAATACGCTCATACTATGAAGTGAGTGGACTATTTACTAGCTAAAGGTAAGCCATTCCTCATTTGAAATTCATAATACAATAACCTATACATGATAAGATTTTCATTCTCATTAATCAGTTAAGAACAAACATTTATGTGTTAAATAACTCGTAATCCATACCTTACTATGAAAGACCACAACTCATATAAATCACTTACTTGAACACAATGGATAATTTTCAAACAAAAATCGTGTACAAATAAAATATAAATTCACAAATAAATTTTGAGAATAAAATGTTTTATTAATAAATTCGATAATTATATCAGATCAAAGTGTGGTAATGATATTTTAATTTTTTAATTTGCAATTTTTAATATTCTATTGCACTCATGAAGCATGGCTAATTTTTAATTTACATGTAGGACAAGCATAGTTAGACTTTATAAAATTATAAAATACTATAATAAAATGACTCTGATCTGCTTTTTGAAAAGTCCATAGAAATTTGGACATTTTTTTTAAGGAAACAATTCCTTTAAGTAATATAAAATTAAACTTGGGAAACAGGAGTAGAACCAGAAATCTAATATTAGGGATAAATTATATAAAATAATATTTAAAAATTAATACTATAATTTTTAAAAAATTTCAAAAAGAATAAATAATAAAATTCAAATGAGCTTTTAAAAAAATTAGTTTTACCAAAACAAATATAACATTTTTTAAAAATTAGAGTCCGTCCCTGCTTGTGAAGAGGTGACTCATTATGGTAGTTGACGTAGCACGAAAGCAAAATTTCATGTCCGTCCATTTCTTCTTCTTCTTCTTACTAAAAGAGTCTTTAATTTTGATTTATTCTTTTCAACTAAGTTCAACTTATCTCATTTATATGTAGGTATATAAAATAATATTCCAAAACATTATTTTTGGCTGTATCGATAAAAAAAATTACTTTCTCTAAAATTAATTCAATTAATTTATACAAAATATGGAGACTTTTTCTATAAATCCATATTCATATATATTTTTTTTACATTTGTATATTTCGAATATCAATGACTAAAATACTGTAGTATAACTAATTATCCGAGAGGATGGGATCTCGAATTATTTTCCTGAGCAACATTGACCTGTTCTCTTTTGCTTATGTTTTTTTTTTTTTTTTTGGTGAGAAAAAAAAAACTTATTTCAAAAATTAATATTATATATAATTCAGAAATGATTACACGTCCACTGTCTTGGATAGCAGCTGTAATTCTCTTGATAATAAAAAAAATAAAAAAGCATATTAATACAGCTAAAACATCATTGTCAAGCAAGTAAAGACACAAATGAAAGCTTAGTCCAATGTTTTGCACATCAAATGTACTTAGTCATGTAATGTCAGATAGTTAAAACTAATCTTTAGCCATCAAAGTCTGCTAATGAATGTTTGGAAAAGTAAATCATTCGAAAAAAATATATATATTTACTAATTAAAGAAAGTCTGGTTGTTGCTATTAGGTGCGATTCCTTACACATCACCTCAGCTACTTGTTATCATTGAATTTGATTATCCTCTTGTAATTTAGCGGTTGGAGTGATAAATTGAAGGAAAAGAGTAGAGGAAATAAATTTAAAATTGAAGTAAATATTTATTCCATTTGGTAAGATCTAAATACGAAGAGAAGGTAAATATTGAGGTATTTTCCTTTTTCTCCATTATAAAGACCAAAATGATTCCAGGTTTATATTTTTTTATCTCTACCTTTTATTTTTTCTCAATTTGTTAACTTATATATAAATAAATATTAAATTTCTTCTATCGTTATTATACTCTCTACTTTTTTACCACTTATTTTGCTAATAAAGTAAATATTTTTTGTTTGTCTAATATTATTTTTTTTAAAAATATATTAATATCTTATCTAATAAATTATTAATGACTTGTCTAATCAATTATATTTTACATCAATTTTATAATACAACTATCTACTTCACTTCTAATCATACCAAACAAATAAAAATAAATTAATTTACTTCTCTAGTAATACGAGTATAATAGTAAATTTGACAAAATACCTTTCCTTTCACTTTTCAATAGAACCAAACAACAACAAGTGTTTATCATTTAATTCACCTCTATTCATACTAAATAAAATAAATATAAATATAATTACTTCCACTAAAAAAGAAAGTAAAGGTGCTTTCCCCACACTACCTGCCCCTCCATCTCCTCTTCCGCGAACCAAACAAAGTTTACGTGTTTGAATAATATTAAATTATTAATGTTGGATTGTCTTTATTAGTAAGTGATAAATTTGTATTTTTCTCAACGTTTTTTTGTCTTTGTGAATAATGAAAATTACATACATTTCTCATTTTTTTCTGATGAAAGAAATTTGATATGAACTATATAGTTGGTTCATTGTTGGCTGCCAAAATTTGTATTTTTTTTTAGCCTATAGGTGGTATCAAAATTTTAGTTATAGTTTCTATTTCCTTGATTTAATAGCCTAACTCATCTTTTTTTGTTGCTTACACAAAATCATGACCTGTCCCAGCTAAATTACGAGGCTTACCAACCTCTATAGCAAGATTATGTAAAATTTTTTAGATAATTAAAACTCTTGGTTGATTGATATTTGTAGCAACTAGCAAGCCACCTAATTTTAAATGATTCAAAGCATAGAAAAAAATAAAATGAAAATAAAAATGGAAAGAAGACAAATAAAGTAGAGGGAAAGGAGACACAACGACTTTGTCGAGTGCTTACTTTATATCAAACACAAATAATTGCTTTAAAGTACAAAGAAAAGAACACATATAATACACATACCATGTATATGGTTAATTTTCAAATAAATTAATCAAATAAAATATTATGATTTTTTTAATATAACATACGAAAGAATGTAAATTAAACTCTCAACTTTCTCTTAATAAAGAGTACTTTTATGCATTAAATTATCAAAATTTAAACTTAATATTGTACAATGGGCAAATTCTTTTAGTCTCGAATGAGTGGGATAAAGAAACTCTTTAATTTTTTTTTTCATTTTTAAGTAAAGAAACTCTTTCATTACAAGTATTAATTTTGAACTCTTCAATAAGCACTATATTGCTAAGATAAAATACACACTCAAAATAATAATTAAGTCAGACTAACACTTATATTAATTGTTTATTATTACATAAAATGATAAAATACTAATAAAAAATATTTTCAGTGACTGATATATTATATCATAAAATATGGTACATTAAAGATACTCCACCCCAATAATGTTTCAACTCAAATGTCAACTATAGTGTGCTCTAATTAGAGACCAACATAAATAAAATTAACAATTAAGAAATATGGGCCAACTTCTAGAACTATTTTGCTCCACATTTACTCCTACTACTATATGAAAGAGTGTGAAGGCAGCTTGTAATGTGGTCGGATTTCGAATTATTGGCAAAGAAAGGGGTTAGTTGCCCCCGGAGCATAGGCCAGTTGGCAAGGCCTGATGTGACATGCCTGTGATGGGCTGGTCGAAGTTGCAGATTCGATTTCCATCTGGGGATTGCTCGCAGGTCCTCTCCCTCAGGTACCTACCACTGATGCATATCCCGATTTACATCTCACTCGGTCGTGGAGCCTCGACGCTCGGGTGGAGGAGGTTCGCCTTCGAGACTCTCTCCTAAATCCAATAAAGGGGTTAGTTGGACAACATAAATAATTTAATTAATAATATAAACAATAAATAATTTTCAAGTGGTGTTGGTTTTTCGCATGCCAAGGGACATCCAAACGTGGCCCCATCAAATAAAAAAAATAAAATTGCTCGTTATTTCCACGCCACCCAACAAGCAAAACGTGCCTCAATCATTGAGTATTTTTAATATTTTAATCCGATAGTAGAATCTGGAATTGCTGCAGACCCAATAAAGGGTCAGGATCTGTCGCTCATCTACTGGGTCCCTCATTCTCTCTCATGATTTTTTTGTCGTTCGATTTTTTATTTTTTTAAAAATTTATTCGAGTTTTCGAAGATAGTGTGACTGCGAGGAGGGGTTGACCACTGACCTGTCTTACAGTGGCGTAGCCGATTAATTGTAATTGCAGCCGACGAGGAACTGAGTTTGCTGCTGCCTGCGATTTCTTGGAAGGTGAAACCAACTAACTGGGAAGGAGATTCGTTTGGGCACTCAGTATGGGTGTGGGGCCCAACTGTTTCTAACTGTTTAGATTGGGATATACTTTGCGCAATGGTGTGGTGAGCCTTTTTTAGGCAGGGACGAGAAGTATGCGTACAAAACTTTGCTCTATTACGTATTGTATACGTATATGTACAGTTATCAATGTATTATACAAAAGTGTCTTCTATTCGAACGTTCAACTTGAGAGACAACCACTCATTAAGGTTATTATAGTTTTTTTTTTTTTATATGTTCATTCAATTATAATTATTTTTTAGATAATGAGTTAATTACAACTCACCTGATATTGTTTATTCAATTATAAATTTTTTATATAGATATTTTGATTATTTGAAGAAGAGTCAGTTATTACTTAAAAATGTTGTTATTTAAAGTTTTTTATTATAAATTATTTTGTGTGAGTTTAAAATTATTATAAAAAAAAAAATGAGTTCATTGCAATGACAGAGACAAGGAGTGGGGGTGGTGCCCGTGCTACTAATTTTTAAAATTTGATATTTTATTGAATAAAATTAAAAATTTATTAGAAATATTAATCCAAAATTTAACTTTGGCCCCTGATTTTTTAAATTATAATATTATTATTTAATATATCTTTTTATATAATTTATCTTTAACTCTAAATTTCTAATTCTGTTATTGATTCACTGTTAAAGCACTAGAGCTCTAGAAAGTTTTTATGCAAATATTTAGCTTGTTTAGAAAGTGAGTTAGTTATAACTTAATAGTAATATCACGAGTCAAAAAATCAATGTCGAAAACGAAAGTTCATTATTAAAGCGTTAGAACTATAGAAAGTTTTTTCAAAATATCAATAGCTTTTGTACTTTTATTATTTCAAATTATTTGTTACTTTGTGGAATTGATTATAATTTATTATTTTTTTTCCAAATATACCCTTATTATTTATTATTTTATTAAATCACAACATGAATTGATTTTTAATTTTCAAAAGAATTTTACCATTTTTAATTGGAGTAGTAATTCAATCTTTTTCTAAAAAAAACTCGATACAAATTAGAACCTCTGTACAATAATAATGAATATTTTAAAATAAAAAACGTACATAATACTAGCTTAATTAAGTTTGAAATTGTTATATACCACTAGGCTGCCTTGGTATATGTGATTTAAGCATTAGACAAAATGTATTGAAAGACTTATTATAGCACAATTCAAAGTTATGAAAAATATATAGTAGGACCACGTTACCTACTTGTCATCACTAGACATAACATTGGATAGTGATATTTCCACCATCATAATTTCACCAAGATTGCATTGGCTATCGAATTAGAGCAACTTTGGAAATCCATTCGGGGGATATTGTCAATTGGCATATAAAATTTTCTAGTGGGAACCCATTTGTTAAATTAGATTCTATATGTTTAGTCTATCACTTCTTATGTGTTAATAAGTTTTTATATAGCCAATCCACTCCTTATGTGGAAGATGGGAACAAAAATCTGTCTAACGTCTTTGAATAAGTTGTTCATAATGATTGTATAAAGATCCTATGCCTTCTTTATAGGGATATTTCTTAAACTACTCGGCTTAAATCACTGTTTCATCTTAGACTCTAATACCTCCGTCTCAAAATAAATTTTGTATTTGGAAATTGTTATATTGTAAAATATTTTTCTCATTAGGAAACTAAAGAAGTATTAATATTATTATTTCCAATCTTACCCTTTAATAAGATAAAGATTATTTAAATAAATAATTTTGAGTCCGTCTGGGAAGGGATAAAATGGTCATTTAGTTAAGATTTTCTTAATATTTATAAAATTTCCAAATGTTACAATTATTTTGAGACGAAGATTGGAACAATCATATCCCATTAATTTCCCTTCCCTTCTTTCCATTTATTTCCTTGCAGTTACCAAACCTATGAGATCCCTCAAATTGTAAACACAATCTTAGTTTCATGGCTAGGAAGAATTCATCACATTCCTTAATCAAACACCAAAATATCATCTCTGACATAGCTCCATCAATTAAGATCCACAAACAATTAATTTCGAAGATTCATTTCCCAATAAAATAATAAAATATATCTAAACTAAAGAAAGACCATCAATTGGCCCAAATTTTCAAAACAAGAATTGAGATCCTTTTGGAGACCTTGACAAGTGTAATATTACTACTATATATAGATGTACCCTTCATTCTCTTTACCTCGCCTACAAAATGACACGTGGCCAAAATAAACATAAACATTGCAAATAACACAAAAATTACTCAATTCTCCTTATATATATAACAATTCTTCATATGCAATTATTATAGCCCATGAGATTGTATTTTAAATAAAAGATAATCTTGTATTATGTCTATATATATATACATGATTATATAATTGTGCTTTACATAGTTGTATCTCTAGTGTAATATAATAGTACCAAATTAGGATATGCATAGGTACAACACCTATTTTTGACTCAGAATTTTTTAATATATTAATAATATTTTTATATAAAATAATAGTATTAATATAATAGAAATATGCATAGAATGATTGGTGGCCGGGCGGTGGAGTTTAAGCAAATGGGTACTAGTATTAGTAGCAGTAGGCCTTAGTCTGTGGAAGTCCAAAATGTAAAAGTGTAGGAGGGGAGTAGAATGACGGTATAAATACGGTGAAAGAGAGCGCCGGCTTTCACTCAGAAGAGTAGACGCCACGATTAAATCGGCATCGCCTTCGTGGAACCCGCCCCTACCCCCCCATTGTCCATTCCAAGCTCAAATTCAGCTCAAATTCACCTCAAATAAATCCCAAACCCAGATCAAATGCATCCCCCAATTTCTCACTTATCTCTCACCCTAGCCCCTCTTTCCTCTCCCCACCGCGAGCCGCCCCCATCCTTCTCCTTGCTTCCTTTTTCTCTCTACCCCAGCATTTTTCACTCACTGAACAGTCGTCTCCTTCTTCTTCTATTTGTGCTTCTTCTTCAATTCAATAATATTCTGCCATAATCAGAAGCTTTTGATTGTTGTTTTTTTTGGTTGATGAATGACAGACTACAGGCTACAATCGAAGATGAATTTATGGGGTTCAACAACAGCAACGATAACTACAGATGATAATTCATCGATGATGGAGGCCTTTATGACCTCTTCGGATCCGGTTTCGTTGTGGCCGCCACCAATGACTATGAATCATCATCATCATCATCATCTGCCTTCTTCAACTTCGTCTACCATAACAACTGTGGTGGACTCTTCAGCTAAATCTATGGCTCCGGCTTCTTTTTTCAATCAAGAAACTCTCCAACAGCGCCTTCAAACTCTTATTGAAGGGGCTACGGAGAGCTGGACTTACGCGATATTCTGGCAGTCCTCGGTTGTTGAATACCCCGGTCCTTTGGTATTGGGGTGGGGTGATGGTTACTATAAAGGTGAAGAAGATAAAGGGAAGCGAAAGAACTCGTCTTCGGCAAGTTCGTTAGCAGAACAGGAGCACAGGAAAAAGGTCCTCCGGGAGCTCAATTCTTTGATTGCAGGGCCGCAGGGCTCCTCAGACGATGCAGTTGATGAGGAGGTGACTGATACCGAATGGTTTTTTCTCATATCCATGACTCAATCTTTTGTTAATGGTAGCGGACTTCCGGGGCAGGCCTTGTACAGTTCAGGCCCAGTTTGGGTCACCGGAGGAGAGAGACTGGTGACTTCACACTGCGAACGGGCTCGCCAGGCACAAGGATTCGGGCTTCAGACCTTAGTATGTATACCCTCAGCAAACGGCGTCGTCGAGCTGGGTTCCACGGAATTGATTTCTCAGAGCTCTGATCTCACGAAGCAGGTTAGGGTATTGTTTAATTTTAATAATATGGATTTGGGTTCGGGCTCAGGATCTTGGCCTGTTCAGCCTGAGAACGATCCTTCTTCATTGTGGCTTACTGATCCATCGACCTCTGGGGTAGGGGTTAAGGAGGGTGTCAATACTAACTCTACTAGTGTTCAAGGGCATTCAATTCCTTCTGGTAATAAGCAACTTGGTTTTGGCAATGATAATAATCAAAGCACAAGTACTTTGACAGACAATCCCGGGACTATTAATGTTCATAATTCGTCCCAGCAAGTACAGCAACCACAAGGTGGCTTCTGTACGAGGGAATTGAATTTTTCAGAGTATGGATTTGAAGGAAGTAGTGTAAGGAATGGGAATTGTAAGCCAGAATCAGGAGAAATATTGAATTTTGGGGGTGACACTATTACCAAGAAGAGTTCTATCACTGGAAATGGGAACTTGTTTTCGGGACAGTCACAGTTTGGGGTTGCGGAGGAGAGCAACAAGAGCAAGAAGAGGTCTCCTGCGTCCAGGGGGAGCAATGAAGAGGGCATGCTTTCTTTTACTTCTGGTGTGATTTTACCCTCTTCGGGCGTTGTGAAGTCTAGTGGAGGTGCTGGTGGAGACTCGGATCATTCTGATCTTGAGGCCTCAGTGGTGAGGGAGGCGGATAGTAGTAGAGTTGTGGACCCTGAGAAACGGCCTAGGAAGCGGGGGAGGAAGCCTGCAAATGGAAGGGAAGAGCCTTTGAATCATGTAGAGGCAGAGAGGCAGAGGAGGGAGAAGTTGAATCAGAGGTTCTATGCTCTTAGAGCTGTGGTTCCTAATGTTTCAAAAATGGACAAAGCTTCACTTCTTGGTGATGCCATTTCTTACATCAATGAGTTGAAAGCTAAACTTCAAACTACAGAGTCAGATAAAGAGGAATTGAAGAACCAGGTTGACTCTCTGAAGAAGGAATTAGCAAATAAAGAATCACGCTATTTGTCTCCTTCAGATCACGATCTCAAAATGTCGAGCAAGCAGGCAGGTAACTTAGATATGGATATCGATGTGAAGATCATTGGTTGGGAAGCAATGATTCGAGTCCAATCCAGCAAGAACAACCACCCTGCAGCAAGGGTAATGGGAGCCCTTAAGGATTTAGATCTAGAATTGCTCCATGCTAGTGTCTCAGTGGTAAATGATTTGATGATCCAGCAAAATACAGTGAGGATGGGGAGCCGGTTTTACACTCAAGAGCAGCTTAGAATAGCATTGACATCCAAAATAGCTGAAACTCGATGAAGCTTCGGTAGATTAAGCACAAGAGTGGTAGGATGGAGAGTTTCTTTGCTAATTAATTAAGGCTCTGGGAAATTTTAAGGCTCCCAGTAGCAATCACTGTATACTGCTTCCTTCAGAACTAGTGTTTAAATTTCTAGTATAGTCAGAGCTTGAGGTCTCTTAGTTGAAAGCCTGAGAGACTTCAGCTCTCCTCTAATTTTTGTCTTTATATTTTGTGCCTACTGTGTATATAGATTTGTAATCAATAAACCTTATCAAGTTCATATTTGTGCATATTTGTGCTAGTAGATTGGGTTGCTAGTTCTTGCTTGCTGTAATGTTGTGCGTCTGTAATTATTTCTTTGTTGAGATGGAACTGAATGGAGACAATTGGCTTGGCATTTTGATTTGTGTTTTTTGCCATATGTAGGTTGTTTTTCTACTTCGGATTGTTTCCCTTTTCTTTCCCTTTCTTTGAACAAAGATGTAACATTTTTATGATTTGCATTCAAAGATAGTACTAGTTTGGGTGTCTGATTTGTGGGGATCTGTTCTCCACCTATTGTTTGTCGAAGCCCGTGTTGTTGCCACAGTTAGTTCTCTATGTTGTTGGGCATGTTGCCAAAGCCTGTGTTGTTACCCCGCTTAGTTATATGCAGTGTAAATGCATTTCCTCTTTGTTTCATTAAATATCGTACTCTTAATAATCATTTCTCCAATTGTTGTTGCCACACTTAGTTATATGTAGTTAAATATCAACTCCAAGAATCCATTATTTCTCCAATTATTTGAAGTAATTTTGCAGTCAGTAGATCTTTTTCCAAATGCTTCCCAGTACCAATCCTGCATCTGAGTTTTTCAGCCTCTAGGTTCCAAGTACAAATCTGTTCAGTATTCTCTCTGAGGAGCAGTCATTACTGGAAGAATCATTTGCAGCAGTGGTTCTAATATAATAATTTGCTACATAAAAGCTCTTTCAGTTATTTTCAGCTGATTTGGTAAGGCTGCAAACAATTTATTAGTTTTGAGGTGAAATGATTTGAGCTGAGGTCAAATTTTGAACTAGCGGACGTTACGGACTTATTGAATAAAGCTTGTTTGAAAATTGTCCAAGCACAAGCTCCTAAGCATAAATCATGAAGCTCGAGCACCACTGGATTGGACTCATGTATGAGCCTGTTTGAGTTTCACTCTTGTTTGCTAAAGTTTAGGCCTGACCCAATCCATGTTCCCTCTTCCTTCGTCGGTGCAAGCAGTGACTGTGTTTCTTTTGTTTTTCCTCTACCGCTGTAATATCATGTGCCTTTGCTTTCCTTTATGGTAAAGTTTTTGTCCAGTTGTGGAGCTTCTGAAGAAATATGTTCTGCTTGGATTGGAGTGAATCGAGGTTAGAAGGGAATTGTTCTTCTGGACCTGCCAAAGCAGCAGCGGAGCTTTGCCATTGTTGAAGCTTCAATTATTTTCAGTCTGCATCTCACATTCTTTTTGCTGTTGATCAAATGTATCCACCACCTTGTGCACATTTGCCTTTTCTCAAAGCATTCTTCTCTTTCTGATAACTTCTGATTCCTTATGAAGAAATTGATCCTAATCTTCATTGCAAGAGTAGCCTTGGAGTCCAGACCAGTTGAAATCAAAGTCCCTCCACTAAATTGAACTAATATTTATTTGTTTAAAACATCATTTCGACTTATAGTCTAATAAAGATTACTTATAACTAATTAAATTATCACATTCTCATCAACTAATTTTGTATTTAATTTATCGATAAACCACTGGGATAGACCTATACCAGCGCGGTTCACAACCTTCCAAAGGAAATGTCTTCATTGTTGGCTTGACTATTTCATGAACCAATTTATATATTGTGTTAGAAGGTCTGTAATGCAAAATTTCATGTTTGATTTGTGTTCTGGCAATTTAGGGTTGAATTGGTCGACAGTCCACTAAACTAATGTGACTCTTAATCAAAATAATCTCATCGATTAAATGTTGTGACAACTATTGGCAAGTAGAAGAAGGGTTCGACGACTAGGTGCAAATTACAATCTTCCTTGATTTTTTTTTTTTTTTGGGTTAACAAAAAAATTTATTTCTTTTCTTTGGGTTTGGGTCATGCATTAAGGGGATTTGTTGGCCTTTGCCCATCATATGTTCGTGATTTGTTTCATAATCTTTCTCCCTCGTATTCTTCTTCCCTCCAACTACTCTTGAGCCAACTTAATAAATATTCACTTGGCACCTAATCATTAGATCTTTTTTAGTAGTTTCTCCAACTACCTGTCCAATCTTTGCCAAGTCTGCCATGGACATAAGAGGATCTATCCTCAAGAAATGGGACTGAAACTGGTTCTGCAGGTCCTCCTAAGTGACTCTGAGGGCAATGCCACAATGGCTTGACTTTACCACTCTTGCAGCCCACTTTCCCTTCTGAAACTTTGATAGGTTCTCCTTTACCCTTCATCATGCATGTACTGATCCGTCTTTGGTACAGGCAACGGAGGAAGAGTCTAATGCTCTTTTACATGATTCATTCACCTTACTAAATCCTTCGCAGTCATCAAAGAAAACCCATCTGCCATTAGCATTGTCCATTGTTGTAGCATAATGGAAATCAGAGCTTATATTTTCTGTTCAAACTGGAGGATGAAGGAAAGAAAATAAAGTATATATATTGTTTCTATGAGACAAAGGTAACGAGGACACAACTAAGGAGGGATGCCTACGAAAGAACATGGGAAAAATTAAACTCCTTCTCAGCATTATTTCTTTTTTAATTTTTTAATGTGTATTTATTCTCGAAAAAATTGACAAATTTGAAGCCCAAATGATTATCATTTAGCAAAAATTCAGAATCCCATCTTTTGTTAGGGATTGTTCTTAAATTTTGGAAAAGATGAAGCTTGAGCTTTATCAATCCTTCCTTCTTTCTGTATTGAATTGCTAGTTGCTACAACAAAACAACTTTTATAATCAGCACTGTCACTGGCGAAACCCTTGTCTATGAATCCTTTCGTTTGGCAGATGCCTTATCGACGAGGCCATTTGTACTTCGAGTTTTGCAAAAATGCCAATATACGGAGCGAGCTCAAAGCTCAAATTTTGGAAAGCGCAAAGGTAGATGATATGTTGAAAAGAAGATAAATGAGAGAAGAACGGGGGAAGAGAGGAGAGAAAAGGCGAAAACTTTGAGGGAAGGGGACGAGGAAAGAGACGATTGGTGAGGGAATAATAACGGATTGGTTGGTCAAGAGAGGTAAAAGGATAATTTGAACAAAAATTGATCAGACAGGAAGAAAAGTGTTGTGGCAATATTGCCAACTTTTGGATAGGAAGAGTGGAGTTACCCTTTGATAGGAAAGAGACTGCGCCACAAGGTTTGGTCAAATTATGCTGCAAATTGAGGATCAAGATTAAAGCAAGCGAAGATTAAATGGTGTCTGCGCTCGGGTAAAGATGCCACGAAGACGTAGCAGCCTGTTTAGACTAGGAAAAGTAGAGGGAGAGGAAAGATGAGAAACGAAAAGTTTGAGTTTTAATTATTTAAATTAATTTTTTGTTAGAGTTATAATTGAGTAGGGATGAAAGAGTATTATATTTTTGAGTTTGAATATAGTTAGAATCGATTAGTATTCGATTTTATTTATTTATTAAACGAATTTGATTCGTATTTAAATTCGTCCTATTATTATTTAATAATATTTAATTTCATTTGATTTCGAGTTTATTATTTTATATCTTTATAAAATATAAATATAATATTAATAATATAATTAATTTTTATGAAAATATATAATATGTTTTCGAATACTTGAATATGCTTGTGAACATATTCAAATTTATTTGTTTATTAATGAAGTCTAGTATTTTATTCAAATTTCAATAGAATATTAATCGAACGAGCCTTATTCAAATATTAACAAGCTTAAATAAATTTTTATTCGTGAACGTTCGTTTGTTTGTAATTCTAATTTTTATAAAGAAAAAGAAAGAAATGGAAAAGGAATGAAGGATTAGATTTAGTATAAGAGTTTTAATCTCCTTTTCTTCTAAAAGTGGACGGAAATAGAGGGAGAAGAAATCTCATTACTTTAATAAATGAATTAAAATATTCTTAATAAATAAAATATTTAATATTATTCATTAAATTAGTGAATAAAAATGTAAATCTAAATAGTAATTTTCATTTCTTTTATTTGTCTTCCCTTTTCCAAGCGCTATATCTAATATTTTATTTCATTTTTCTTAATGTATAACAAAAAATAAGGGGTGTTTATTCAAATTTTTATTTTGAAATTTGGTTATTGTTATTTTTTTTTTCAAAACTGAATCGAATCGAAATTTTTAAAAAAATCGATAGAACCTAGCCGAAATAATTTTGGTTCGGTTCGATTCGATTTTAAATCGAATTTAAATACCTCCTTTAGTAGATCCATTAATTTAATATAAATTTAAATCTAAATAAATAAAGTTTAATATAAATTACAATTCAAATCTAATATAAAATGTAATATAAATTAAAATTCAAATATTTTAAATATTTAGGCTAAACATTTTAGTAGAAAGTTATGATCACGGATGCAAATTACAAAAATGAAAATCTTAAACTCAATTACTAATGGCTTCATTTTGGACAAAACCAAACCGAAATGAACCGAAATAATCGAAATCGAACAAATTTTTTTAAAAAAATCTTAATTTTTAAAAATAAATAAATAATTAATGAACAATATTTTAATATTAATTATATCTTTTAAATTTTAAATATATAATTTATTTTATAATTTTTTATTTTAAAAAACTGAAAATCGAATCTAATTTTTATATAAATTTTAAAACCGAATCGAATCGAATCGAATTTCATTAAAACTGAATTAAAAATCGAAATTAAAACCAATTCAATTTGATTTTTCAGTTCAAACTAAAATATGAACACTTTTAACTAACCATCATAAATAATTATTAATCTCATCTCCTGTTCTTCTCCTTTTTTTTTTATCCTACTCCTCTCTTCTCATTTCCATTCCCTTATATCAATCCAAACAGGTCATGAAACGTGGTTATTTTGATGCTAACATTTTTGTATATAATTTTGTGATTTTTTATTCGAAAAATCCAGATGTATTTAACTTGCCCCCAAATTGTGCTGCCCAAGATCCCATTTTGAAGGATGCTGTTAGCCCCACAAATGTAAACCATTGCCCGTTAACAGGTGTAAAGAAACAAAAGACTAAAGAAATAAAGACTAATCAAATGCTAATTTTTGCATTTGTAAATTTTAGAAAAATACAATTTTTTAAATGTATGTATTTCACGGGAGAGAGTTTTCATACCGTCCGTGCAAAATATATATTTTTCAAAAGTACAATACATTTGTAACTTTTAAAAAAATACAAAATTTTAAATGTATATATCACTTTTTTTTTGTGCTAAATTAAATGTATATATCTCACGAGAGAGAGTTTTCATACAATCCGTGCAAAATATATACTCTCCAAAAGCATAAGACAATATTTAGAATAATTGGGGCAAAGGGAAACGAAGGCTCACTATATGCTAGTGAAACAAATTCGTTTCAATTATATATATCCATGCAATTTTGAAGAATACAAATTACAAATGAAGGATCCAATTCAACATCATAGTTAAAGAATGATACACGCGATAGGAAATTGGAGACACCTGGGAAAGGGTAGATTTAGATATGAGAATTTCAGGTCATTAAAACGCAACACCTCATGCAAAATTAACCTCAAATACCGGTGAAGCATTGAACATGGAGGATCTTCGAGCCTTCGGGATCACAGATGTCGCTAACGGCCTGCTATGTTTCTATGACCGAATATTTCAGAATTATGCAATGTGGCCACCCGCTGCGAGCTCATGGATTTTCCAGCTTCCAATCATGCATACAAGATTTGTACTTACCATTTGGGCTATGATTACAAGCTACAAAAAACTTTGCCTAATTTATGAGGGGAGTGCCATTTCGAGCATGATGATTTTGCTTTTGGAAAATTCCCGATTTGCAGTATTGAATGCGAGATTCTCACCTTAGAAGTAGATTCATAGAGGGGAATCGGGGAATCATCAATTATCTACCTTCTTTTAACTTTGTCTACCCTATCAACTGTGGTGGACTCTTCAGCAAAATCTATGGCTGCTGCTGATTTTTTCGATCAAGAAACACTCCAATAGCGACTTCAAGCTCTTGTTGAAGGGGCTACAGGAAGCTGGACGTATGCGATATTCTGGCAATCGTCCGTTGTGGAATACCCCGCTCCTTCAGTGTTGGGGTGGGGGTGATGGGTATTATAAAGGCGAAGAAGATGGAAGGAACCGAAAGAACTCGTCTTTGGTGAGCTCCTTAGCATAACAGAAGCACAGGAAAAAGTTCCCCGACAGTTCACTTTTGGATTATAAGGCCGCAGGGCTTGGCAGATGACACAGTTGGTGAAGAGGTGACTAATACGGAATGGTTTTTTCTTATCTCCATGGCTTAATCTTTTGTTAATGGAACCGGACTTCTGGAGTAGGCCTTGTACTGTTCATCCTTGATATGGGTCACAAGAGAAGAGAGGCTGGTGATTTCACACTACGAACGTGCTCGTTAGGCACAAGGATTCAGGCTTCATACCTTATGCTAAGTTTGGTTCGAGTGGAAATGGGAAGGAAATGGAGAGAGAAAGTAATATAGGAGGTAAATGAGCGATTTACCTCGTTTAGTTGGAGTGATTAGAGGTGGGAAGTATATGTGGAAGGGAATTGGATTCCTTCCACGTCAGCTTTTTCTTCCCTCCCAATTCGGACAGATTGAGAAGTAAATTAGAGTTAAAAGACCTTTTTGTTTTAGGACATTTCTATTATTACAATTCTATCATCAACGCAATACCTACCACCGCTTCAAACTTCACCATTGTTGGAGGCGGTCGACAGAGAAGATCGAAGCTACTTCACCTTCCCTTCACCGTCACGTCACCTTCGCTTCACCGTCGCTTCAAATCTGGTTTGTAAATCACATTCTTCTTTTCTTTTTTTATTTTTTCTTTCTCTTCTCTTCTCGTCTTCTAATCTAATTGTTGTTTCCAAGCCAGATTTAATTCTGTTTTAGATTTAGTGGAAGAATATCAGTTTTTGATTTAATTTTGTTGGTTACACAGAACAACAACATTCTTTTGCATCGGTTCAAATTCCTTACATAATCGGTGCCAATTATTTGTTGAATAGGTGCCGGTTAGTGTCGATTTCTGATAAATCAGACAGTTGCGGTTTATTCTTTTCTCATAATTCCCTCAGCCTATTGCCGCAGTTTTCTCCCTTCTTTTCTTTCCCTTTTATGCACCGACGGTTGCCCATATCTTTCCATCTTCAATTTCGTTCAATACCTCCATTTCCCACGGTTTTACTTCACTTCCCTTCGAACCCCACCAGAAAAGAAACCCCACTGTTGTTCGAAAAATCCCATCTTTTCTAAGAATTTTGAATACTACACACCCTCCATTGCTATTAGTCGATGTTGTGAAACTGAATGGAGGTTTTAGGAAGATAAAATCCTGGGAACATTGCTCTGATTATTTTCTCGATTGTCTTATATTTGTGGTTCCAAAGTGTTAATTGATTTGTTGAATTTTTGGGGGAATATTGGTCGAGTATAGAGTAGTCATATGATGCCTTGCTATCATGGCCTTTGGGCTGTCTTGTACTGATTTTTCTAAAAGCAATATGTTAAATGTGTTTTATTTGGTTTTATTTTGAAGAGGTTGCGGTGGGGTAGAGGTTTGAGATGTAGTATGTTATTTATTTAAGTGATTTGGGCATTGCATTTTGGATTTGATATATTGATGGTTTTTTGTGCAGAATTCTTAATGTTGTTCTATTTCTGAATTGTTTAATAAATGCTCCTAAAAATACTTTATTTGTTTTACCTTAATATACATATTTTGTTAATTACCACATTGAGGAGCTTGAGCTATATTTGATGCTAAAGTGCATTACACATTTTGGGGCTATTAGTTAATATACTTGGAAGGAGGATGGGATTTCTTAGCTTGATTTGTACTCTTTGGGATTGTGTTTAAATTGCTTCAATTTTTCCTGAGGGTGTTGAGTTTTCATTGTCCTAAGAAGGTTAATTTTTGGGGATTCAATACCAATGTGTTAAGCTAAATGGTGAATATGTTTGGACCTGTTGTGGTCTATTTGGTAGTGGTTGTTACCTTGAGAAAATTGCTTTTGGGATGTTGGGATTTTGCCTATAATTCTACTTTAGGAAAATGAACTTCTTGATGCTATATTTTATAGAATTTTGTTAGTGTACATTTTGTTTTGGTTTTCTGGGATTAGCATAAATATTCTTATCTTCCCGAGCTTTATCAACTGGAAATGGGACATTTTTTTAAGCTCTTAAGAGGATGATGACCTTGGTTCCTCTAAAAGCAATAAACATATCTTTTTTTGTTTTTTATGTGGAAGTTTACTTTGAATACTTATATGTATGCTGTCCATGTATATTGTTTATTTTATATCTTTTATGTTGACTTTTTTTTTTCCCCTATTGGTGAAATTTCATTATTTATAGATTAGATGGATATGTCAAATAATGGGACCGGATTTGATGCTTCAATAGATGATTATGGTTGGCAAGATGATGAGAATAATAATAGTTTGAGCATTTTGAGTGATTGGGAACAAAGACGTCGAGTAGCTGTGGTTCAAGTTCTATACTTTGCTATTCAAGCTATTCATTTGTTAGGAATAACAACTAAATTAATGTCTATAGAGCGAGGTCCCAATCTAGAATCATAAGAAGTGAGTATAAAAAGAGCAAGGATTCGCAATGAATTGATATATGACCTCAGCATTAGTAACTATGAAAGGATATAATTAGAATGAGGCCTCATGCTTTTCTAAGATTGTGTGAGATACTTCGAGGTACTGGGCGATTACATGATAACAAGAATTCAATTCTGGAAGAACAAGTAGCTAAATTCTTGTGTACGCTTAGCAATGCTACTAAGCAGAAAAATATCCGATTTTTCTTTCGTCGATCTACTGAAACTGTTAGTCGTCATTTTCATGCTGTTTTAAGGGCAATTGTTGCACTTGAAGATAATTTTTTTAAACAACCCACAGGGTGAGATATGACACTTCACATACAAAATAATGGCAGATTTTATCAATTTTTCGAGGTATAGAGAAAATTATACTTATTAATCTATTGAAAATTTCATATACATTGTACAAAAATAGTATAAGAGTTCAATAATTCCTTTGAAATTTTGTTTAACTTGTAGAATTGCATAGGTGCAATTGATAGGACCCATATTCGTGTAAAAGTGTCTAAGTATAATGCACCTCAAGAGAAGAAAATGGGAAATAGAAGAAAATGCCACTTAGAATATGAGTCTATTGGTGGTAGTGATTTTTATCAATCCTTTTTGGATGCTATGAGTCTAAGTGATACTCCTAGCCCACGAGATACATCAAGAGGTACTAAAAGGAAGGTTGCCATAATGGATTTGCTTGAGAAATAACTTGAGGTAATCAATTTCGGAATGAGTGGAGTTGCTGAAGCTTTGAAAGATCGCATCACAATTGTAGAAAGATAGGCAACAATTGCTGAAAAATCATGTTCAAAAGTTCATTCCGAAGAGGAGATATATGAGAAGTTAAGTATTATTGGCGTCTCACAAGATTTAATGGTTGATACTCTTTGTTACCTTCTAAGAAATGTTGTTGAGGCAAGAATATTTTTAGCGATGCCTAGAGATATGCGTTTGGAATTAATATACAAGATGATGAATGTGTAAGTAGTAAAATACTAGTGTTTATGCTTTTAGGATTCCAGTTTTTGTAAGCTTACAAGGCTTTTCTCCTATTTTGGACTTCTTTTGTATCAACCTAGCATTTTGAGTTTGCTCGTGTAAACTTACTGTTTTGGATGCTACTTAACCTTTAATTCTGTTATAACACTGGCTCCTAATTACATTTTACATTTTGCATTGAGGATAATATTAGTTTGGTGGACCTGTTGCAGTGGTGTAAATTTATATGAATTGACAGGTTTATTGAAGTTTTTACAATTGACAATGTCACAATTGGCAATGTTCATATGAATTGACAGGTTTATTGAAATTTTTACAATTGACAATGTCACAATTAGCAATGTTCATATGAATTAGCAGGTTTATTGAAGTTTTTGCAATTGGCAATATTCATATGAATTGGCAGGTTTATTGAAGTTACAATATTACAATTGGCAAATTCATATGACTTTTTTTAGTTTTCTTGCTCGAGTTCCTTATTCTCTCGTTATATGAACACCAAATCTTGTTTCCCTTGCTTTTTTGTTTAACTAATCTCTCGTTTTGCTCTATATGGGCTCTGTTCTTGGGTTCTTGATTCAATACCGAAGCCCATTTGATCATTAGTTTTCCAAAGTTTCAATCTTAACCACATAAACAGTTGCTAAACAGATTTCCTTTGTCCCTGTTAAGCTTGATGTTGCATATCTTGTTGTTGATGTTTGAGACTCATGTCTTCGGTACTTAGTGAAATCCTTCGTTTGGGGTTTATGATAAATTCCTCACTAAGGCGCATGACCCATCTTGTTCAATCTTTCTCTGTTGTGTTCCTCTACTAGTTTTACGTTTTTTCATGAACAACTTCCTATGAATTGGCCTTATGAGTATAATAATAATTTAATGATTTTTTCCTCCCTATATACCTTATAACCAAATAATGAGAGGTAAATCATATTTAGTTTCCTTACACTCCAACCAAATAGAATGAAAGCAATTACATTTACTTCATTTGGTGGAAGTAAAATGTATTACTTCTCCTCCCATTTTCCCTTCCCCTTTTCTTCGTGAACCAAACTTAGCTGGAGTTTGTATACCCACAACAAACGGTGTTGTCAAGTTGGGTTCTATGGAACTGATTTTTCAGAGCTCTGATCTCATGAATAAGGTTAGAGCAATATTTAATTTTAAGAATATAGATTCGTATTTAGGTACAATATCATGGCATGGCTTGAGAACGATCCTTCTTCACAGTGGCTTATCGATCTATCTAGGGCGGGGTTTATGGAGGGTATCAATACTAATAGCGCTAGTGTTCAAGGAAATTCAATTGCCTCAGTTAATAAGCAAATTGTGTTTGATACTAATAATAATCTAGTGGTAGTGTCTAGTGCCGGTCGAGACTCAAATCATTCCGATCTTGAGGCTTCGATGGTAAGGGAGGCAGATAGTAGTAGAGTTGTGGACTCTCAAAAGTGGACTAGGAAGCGGGGGAGGAAGTCTGCGAATGGAAGGAAAGAGTCTTTAAATCATTAGAGATAGAGGAGGGAAAAGTTGAACCAGAGATTCTATGCCTTTAAGAGCTGTGGTTCTTACAATAATAATAACAACTAAGCCTTAATTCTAAGAAACTTGAGTCAGTTATATGAACTAATACAAGACTACGTGCGGTCATTCACTTCTTACGGTTGTTTTATAGAACTATTTTTTAGACTTAAAGACATATTACGATAACACAGAATACTAATCGCACTCATTCATTTCAACCAACTAACCTTAACTCAGTGTTGTTATTAAGCTCTTCGTCTTACTGAATAATAGATTCTAGATATCGAAAGCAGTCATCCACTAGAATATTTTTGCCATCTAAAGTTATACTCTGATCTGTATTTCTACTAGTACTGAACTTGCATTTTATGTACTCAATTTTACTTCTACTTGTTGGGTTTGTTGGCTATTTCCCTCCTATGTATGAAAAAGGCCAAAGCTTTTTATAAGCCCATCTTAACCGATTTGTGGGTAAAACAAAGATTGGCTTTTAAAGTTGTTATTTTTTCGGCTGTGTGTAAGTGACGAGAGAGAGAGAGAGAGAGAGAGAGAGAGAGAGAGAGAGAGAGAGAGAGAGAGCTAGACGAAAAGAGAGGGAAGAGAGGGAAAAGAGGGAGAAATTTGCAGAAAATTTTGGTTTGAGCAGTCTTGATCTAGTGGACGATCTAATGGTAGTTTGTACTCTGATTTGACTCCAATTTGGATATGTTACTGAGGAGAGGTAGATCTACATTCTAATGATAGTGATCAGTTTTTGATGACCGGATTCAGAGTTATTGCCGCCGAAACAATAATGAATTTCTGGTGCATTTTCTCCAAAATTTCATCTTCTTGTTTAATTTAGATGAAGTTTTAGCTTTATTACGTCTATGTTTTCAATTGTATAATGTGAAACTCTCTCTTGTACTCTTCTTGGTTGATTAGTAAAGCTTTTGTGGTGGACCTGAAGGATCTGTGATTTTTTCTCTTCACATTAGAGAGGTTTTCCACGTAAAAAAAATGGTGTGTCTTGTTCTTGTGTTTGGTTGTATTTTTTATCTTTTATTATTGCTTCCATTTCATTTTTTCTTGGTGCTCCTATTTTTCATTCAAATGTGGGGTGTTATAAGTTGAGTTTACATAGAAGTATTGTTGAGTTTCCTTGTTAGATCATTGGCTTTAGTGTAAGTGTTAGGAATATTTTTGGTGCTTTGTAAATTGCTTATGTGTGTTCCCTTATGTTACCCCCAGCAAAATGGTATCAGAGCTCTTGGTTGGTGCTTGGTAAATTTGCTTGATTGAAGTATGGAGTTGAATGCGAGTCAGATGATTTGCTTGAATAGTTCAAACTATCATAGTTGGAAGGAAAAAATAAAAGATTTATTATTTGTAAAGGATTTTCATTTGCTTGTATTTGCTTCTCAAAAGTCTAAAAATAAATCTATCAAAGAATGAGATTTTGACCATCAACAAGGTTGTGGTTATATTAGATGCTGCGTCGAGGAGAATATTCATACCATATTGTAAATAAAATAGATGCGAAACAATTATGGAAGAAACTTGAAAATATGTATGCTTCTAAAACTGGCAACATAAATTGTTTCGATTAAAACATATGATGAACTTGAGCTATAAAAAAGGAACTCTTGTCAGGGAACTTGTGAATGACTTTTAGTGTCTTAATGATCAGTTCTCAAATGTGAGAATTAAATTTAATGATGAAATTATGGGAATTTAGTTACTTAACAATTTGCCTGATTCTTAGCAAATATTTTGGACTTCTTACACTAATTTTGCTTCTGTTGGTGCCATGTCTTTGGAATATACTAAAGATGGTATCTTTAATGAGGAGGTTAGAAGAAGAACTTTAGGAAGCTCATCTTATTGGTTTGAGGTTCTTGTTACTGAAGGTCGGGAGAGAAGTAAAAGTAAGATTCAAACAAATAGAGACAAAAACATAAGTAAGTCTAGGTCCAGGTATAAGGAGGTTGAGTGTCATCACTGTGGAAAGAAATGACACATTAAAAAAGGAAATTACTTCAAGTGGAAGAAAGAAAAAAAAAGAAATGCGCTAGTACTTCAGAAATAAAGGATGGCAGTGGTGATTAAGTTGCTACTACTACTTCTTCAGGAGACTTTGTTGTTGTGTTTGATGAGGATGTATTCAATTATACCTCTTATGACATTGATTGAGTAGTAGATACCAGTGTCTCACTTCATGTTATAGTTAAGAGAGACTTTTTTCTTACATATGCTCCTGATGATTTTGAAGTTTTAAGAATGGACAATGATTGTGTGTCTAAAGTAATTGGTATGGGTGATGTTTGCTTGGAAACCAATAATGGCAGTTAGTTATTACTTAGAAATGTTAGACATGCTCCAAATGTTCTATTGAATTTGTTCTCAGTTAGCAGACTTGACAGTGACGGTTTCTGTAATAGTTTTGATTATGAACAATGGAAACTCTTCAGGGGTTCTCTTGTTGTGGCTCGAGGTAAAAAAATGTTCTAATCTGTATTTGATGTAAACTTCGATTTATGATTTTAGTATTAATGTGGTGGACAATAAATCTTATTTGAACTATGGCACAAATGGCTAAGTCACATTAGTGAGAAAGGACTTAACTGTTTGATCATAAATAATACAATTTTTGAAGTTAGCATTGCAAAATTGGAAAAGTGCACTCATTGTCTAGTAGGAAAGAAGAATAGGGTGTCTTTCAAGATTAACACCCTCTTTCAAGAAAATCCAGGTTATTGTAGTTAATATATTATGATATTTGTGGTCATTTAAAGTACAGTCATTCAGTGGTGCATCCTACTTTATGACTTTTATTGATGATCATTCAAGAAAACTATGAGTTTATACCTTGAGAATTAAAGATCAGGTCTTAGAAAAGTTTAAGTAGTTTCAGGCTTTTGTTAAACAAGAAACTGGAAAAAAGATTAAGTGCATCCGATCATATAAGTATGAGTATTGTGGACCATTTAGTGAGTATTGTAGGCAACAGGGTATTAGACATTAGAAAATTCCTCCTAAAACCTCTTAGTAGAATGGTTTGGCAGAAATGATGAATAGAACTCTAGTTGAGAGAGTTAGATATTTGCTTTCAGAGGCCAAGTTATCAAATTCTTTTTGGGGTGAAATATTACATACAGTAGCTCATGTCATTAATCTATCTCCTACTATTGATTTAGATGAAGATGTTCCTGAGAATGCTTGGTTTGATAAGAAAGTTTTTTATGATCACTTGAGTGTTTTTGGTTGAAAGGCCTTTATTCATGTTTCAAAAGATAAAAGGTCTAAATTAGATATAAAGATAGGATAGTGTATCCTACTTGGATATCGCTAAGATAAGTTTGGATACAGACTCTATAATCTAGTTGAGAAGAAGCTAGTTAGAAGCAGATATATGGTATTCTTTGAGGACCAAACTATTAATGACATTGAGAAAGCTTAGAAGATAGAGTCACAGGTTCAACACGACCTTGCCGATTTAGATTTGGAGATCAGAGAACATTTACCTAATATAACTGAGGATAGTATGTAAATAGATGTGTAACATGATGATCTTCAAGCTAATGAATAGGCGTTGTTGATTTAGATATCCCAGATGATGCTGCTGCTGATGCTTAGATTCTAGCAGCTACAAATATGCTAAAAGAACTACATGATGCTCCACTCAGAAGATCTATCAGAGATAGACAGCCTTCTATCAGGCATTCTACAAATGAGTATGTGTTTCTGACTGACGTGAGAGAACCAGAATGCTATTAGGAAGCCATAAAAAGTGAGTAGAAAGATTAGTGGTTCAATGCAATAAAAGATGATATGCAATCTTTGTTTAACAATCACACATTTAACTTAGTAAAGTTGCTTAAAAGCAAGAGGGCTTTGAAAAATAGATGGATTTATAGACTGAAGTAGGAAGATAATTCTTCTCACCCACAATTAAAAATTAGATTAGTTGTCAAGAGTTTTAGTCAGAAAAAAGATGTAGACTTCTCAAAGTATTTTCTCCCATTTTGAAGATGTCATCTATCAGAGTTGTGCTTGGTTTAGCTGTGAGTCTTGACTTAGGGATTGAGCAAATGGATGTGAAGATATTTTTTTTTTTCATGGTGATCTCGAGGAAGAAATCTATATGGAACAACTAGAGGGATATCGAGTGAAAAAAGAAAAAGATCATGTTTAAAAATTGAAGAAAAGTTTGTATGGTTTGAAACAAGCACTGAGGCAGTGGTATAGTGCAATACTCCGTATTAGACCACCTTTAGTATGTAGGGAAAAGTCATGTATGTCACATTGTTTTATACTACATTTGATGATTTGAACTATTTTCATGAAAATATCAATTTATTGTTGCATGAATTAATTTGTTCTTGAAGTGGTTGTGTTATTTGAGTTAGTTGGGTTTTATTTTATTGAGGAGAATTTATTAGAAAAAAGGATGGAGCAAGTGAGTAGGAATCAATGGAATTTATTAGGAAAATATGTACCAAGAATTAATGTGGTTTAGTGGATAAAGTTCGGTATTTAATTTTTGATGAGCTTGAGTTCGAATCCTAACTATTTCAAATCCTTCCATTTCTTTTATTTTCCTTCTTCTCTAATTTTTCCTAGCCTTGGCCGAAATCCTTAAGGCTGCCGTCACCTTGGAAACTAATTTTCTAAAAAAAATTAGGAGTGTGATTTATCTTGAAAATTATTTTATAAAATAATTGAGAGTAAATTAAATTTTTATTTCTAATATCTTATCATAATCTTTTAGAGAATTTTAAAGATTACTAATCTAGATTTTTAAAAGTTATATCTAAGTAATATATTAGAAGATAAAATATATGAAATTATATAGGTATTGTTTTCAAGGAAATAAATCTTCATATTTTAATTTTTTTCAAATAATATTTTTTTTAGAAAATAAAAGGATAAGGACTGGATTTGAATGAAGTATTTATCTCTTGATTAAGTTCAAGATTTTTAAATTTTTGAAGGAAAAGGAAGAGGAATTTCGGTAGCTACAAAGGGATTAACAAACCAGAATTTTTCTTACCAAATAACTATTTAATAGCTATTTAAAAAAATTACTCAGATTAATATAGAGAATTAATTAAACTATTTTCTAAATAGATGACCTAATTCCTTTCTATAATTTTCTAGAAAATCCCCTCATAGCTGCCGCCACATATAGAATAAGTATAGTTTACCTAAAACTCTTCAAAACCTAAGTAGGGTTAACTAAGAAAACCTTAACCAATTAGGACTTGGTTTTAGCCCAAAAAAATAAATCCAAAATTCCCTCTTCTAGACCTCCAGAAATTCTTCACTGTTCACACACATACACACTCTAACGAAAATTCTAGCTTTTCATTACTCTCAACTTCCCTCTTATCTTAGGCAAAAATAGCTACACAAAGACCCCTTTTTCTTCTCTTATTTTCACCACTATAAAGACAAAAACCAATCAGATTTCTTCTCCTTTTCTGCCCAGAATTTTTGCTATCCTAAGCTGCAAAAATACAACAGTAATCAGCCCTAGACCTCAATCCAATTTCGGCAGCCATAGAAGAACCAAAGTTGTAAGATTTTTCCCTTGTGATAAAAAAACCATAGTAAGGTAAAACCCTCCAAACATCTAAATATAAAACCCTAGACTTCCCTACCCAGCAAACCACGAAATTTCTATCCTCTCAGCCCCTCAAACTCATGAAATATACAGCCTGAAACCTGCATAAGAATTCGGATAGCTTACCCGAAAAATAAAGTCAAAACCGAAACTCTCTCCAAGGTAATTGATCTTCAACTCTTCTATTCAACTCTTACTACATTCTTTTCCTTTTATCTTCCTTAAATCACGTCCTTAAGGGGCTGATTTTATCCCTTTCTTGGTGAGTCTCGATCAAGGTCACTTAAGCGGACCAATCACTTCAACTATTGATTGAACTCAAGCTAGTCAATAAGGAGTTACCGTATTTTAAGTCTAGATTGCCAAGAGGTAATTAAGATACTAACTTCACTGATTTAAATGGTCTTAAAGCTTTAAAATAATGGCTTAAGGATGCTTATGGAGTCTAGCATGAAAGTATGAATAAATTAGATTGATGAGTATGTTGAAGTAAGCCATAGATAAAGCATGTATGAGATAGGACATTAATGTATCTTGTCATGATGAATCTAAACCTATGCTAAAGGGGCAAAGATGAGATCTTTTAATATTTATGAGACTGTTTATAATGATTTTATGCTAGTTGAATATAGGAGTTGTCATATGGTGAATTGATCTAGATCAATACATGATTATGATCAATAGAATGGTAAAAGGAAGTTATACATGTGATTTAATGAATTAAAGTCCTTAGATACTATGGATTAATTAGGTGATTAATGAGATCATGAAGAGTCATATTATATGAAATAATGGGTGGAATAATTAAATTATAATTCTGGGATTATTTGCTCTAGATAAGGAAGGAGTGGAAATAAGAGCAATCGATTGAGTTGGATCTAGCTGTGATTTATCCAAGTAAGTCCCTGCATAACCGTTTTAATAAATGTTATATGTTTGAAAGTAATTTTTACAATGTTGTTTGGAATTGATATCAATATGATGTTTTGACAAGAGGATTGAAACGTTTGCTAAATATGATGAGTTGCATTGTGTTTTGATATTTGGGTTAGAAACGTGGACGTTTTACTTTCTAAATGAGTTTATCAAATTTTAACTATTCAAACTCAAAAACGATTTCTTACACTATCATTAAATGATTTAGAAATGTTATTACAAAAAATCACGTTTTGCAATCAAGCTAATTAAAGATTTTTGAAAAAGAGAAAAAGATTTTACCCCTAAACGGAGGGCGTTGAGTACTCAGTAAAGGTAGGCTAGTGGTACTAGTCTTGAAGAGTAAGAGTGAATCTTCTGACAGGAAGCCACCTCCAGAAGATAAACTCAACTTGGAGAGGCGACAGTACTACTTAGTCAGGCCGTCCATGCTAGCATATTGGTCAATGTGGACATTGTTTATTCAGATTAGACAACTGAAATGTTGGGTGTAAAGATGGAGGAGTATCTCACCTAGTGGGTGGATCTCCTACTGCCCATTGTTGAAAGAATACATTGAGAAGTTATTATGGTGGTAACCATGATATGGATTGTGTTACTATATTGTTGAATCATTTACTAATCCCTACTTAATGAATTATGAATATGATGAAATGATGATTTGTTATGAACTATTTTGGGTTCATTGAGTAAGGCTCCTTTGTATAACTGCTATTGATGAAATTGACTTGCAAACACGATTTTGTAATTTGAATAAACCTGCATACACGAAATGGTTTCAATTGACACTTGCACACACGGGACTTACTAGATGTCAATCTCACACCTTTTATATCATAATTTCAGGAGATTGCTTATATTGAGTAGGGTGAAACGTTAGGAGATGAACTCTAACTTATTTATTTATTTGTGTTTTGAATTTATTTCAAGAGATATTTGTTAATTTTAATTTTCCAAACTTGTATAAGTTTTGCTTGCGGATGTAATGAAATTATTCCTTTAATTTTATTTAGCAATTTTTTTCTTTCGTTCCTCGTTATAAAGACCCCTGGTTCATTGGACGGGGCGACATCCTACCCTATCTAGGTACCTAGGATGTAAGGTGTTACATATTAGAAGTTTAAATTTGTTATGAGAAAGTAAGGTTACAGGAAGACTACTTTAGATCAATATGTATTTGTGTAAATGTTTTTTGATGATAATTTTATAATTCTCTGCCTTTATATTGATGACATGCTTATTATTGGTAGAAATTCTTCTAAGATTGATAGGTTAAAAGTAAGAGTTGAGCAAGTCCTTTACTATAAAAGACTTAAGACTAGCAAATCAGATTCTTGGAGTAAAGATCCCTTGCGATGGGAAGGTTAAAAATCTTTAGTTATCTCAAGAAAGCTACATTCAGAAGATTCTCTAGAGATTCAAGATGGATAAATCTAAAGTTGTAAGTACTTCTTTTGCTAGTCATTTTAAACTAAGCGTAAAATAATACCCCTCCATTTAAGAAGAAAAGTAAGATATGTAGAAAGTTCCCTATACTTCAGCAATTGGTAATTTGATGCATACTATGGTATGTACGAGACTCGATATAGCTTATGCTGTTGGTATTGTTAGTCGTTTTCTTTCTAATATGGGAAGAGAACATTGGGATGCTGTGAAGTAGATTTTGAGATATCTCCATAGTACTTTTAATTTGAGACTTTGTTTTAGCAGTGATAAATCTGTTCTTGATGGCTATACAGATTCAGATATGACTGGAGATGTTGACTGAAGAAAGTCTACTTCAAGTTACTTAATTACCTTTGTAGGGTAGCTGTGTCATGGCAATCTCGGTTACAAAGATTTGCTATACTATGTACTACATATAGAAGTTGAATTCATTGCAACTACAGAGGCTTGTAAAGAGTTATTTTTTATGAAGAGGTTCTTCGAAAGCTTGGTCACTCTCAAAGGAAATTTGTGATATATTGTTATAGCCAGGTGTTGTTTATTTTGGTAAGAATCCAACCTTTCATTCTAAGTCTAAACAAATTGATATGATGTATTATTGGATACGTGAGGTGTTGGATGATAAGTTAGTGGAATTTGAAAAAGTTCATACAGATGATAATGGAGCTGATATGATGACAAAGACATTGCCGAATAAAAGTTTGAGGTTGTTGTTCGCTCGTTAGGATGGCAAGTGTGTAGTGCTTTTGTATTCTTTATATAGTCGAAAGGGGGAGAGTTCTTACGCTTGTTGGCTATTTCCCTCCTATGTGTGAAAAAGGCCCAAACTTTTTGTGAGCCCATCTTAGCCCATTTGTGGGTAAAACAAAAGCTGACTTTTGTAGTTGTTGTTTTGTTGGCTATGTGTGAGTGACAAGAAAGAGAGAGAAACAGCCACACGAAAAGAGAGGGAAAAGAGAAAGAAAAAAGGATCACAAACATAAGCACAAAATCAACGTAATGTCTCAACATAGCTTAATACTTTTCAAAAGCCAAATCCTTTTTCTAAAATATTTTATTTTCCGAAAATACGTTGAATACAAGTATATGTAAATTGGATTCATTCTAAGGTTTTCAAAAATTTATAGTCTCATGCTATAGCTTTTGCAAACCTTTAAGTATATGAGAATGTAACTATAAGTTCTTGATGAAATGCATGCAAGGTTTCCCAATCATTCTATTATATATAGGTGATTTATCAAAATATAACATGCTTAAACATTGTATAATCATATATACTTTCAAATATTTCATATTATTTTTATAATATAAACAAACATGCTTTCATAATGTAGTTCTCATAAAAGAGTTTATTTAAAAGCATTGCATGGATATGAGAACTTACCAATTATCCAAGAATCTTGAATTAATTGAGTAAAAAATATAATAGAAAAAATACCTAACCAAAATATAGTTTGAAACCTAGAGGGGCTCACAACATGATTCATAAAACCATTAAATATAAAAGGCTCGTACTTATATATTTTAGAAAATCACTAGTTAAAACAGTGTTTATAAATTACAGGAACTCACAATGTTCATAATTCTTAAAATAATTGAAGAGAAATGCGTATATATAAATATTATAGAAAACATAATTCAAAACAGTATTTATAAAATAGAGGGACTCGCAACATGCAAAAGTTTTAAAGTAAAAGATTCATGCCTCGATATAATAGAAAAATACTAAACTAAAACAGTGTTTGGAAACTAAGAGACTCATCTCGTCTAGCTAATGCTACTATGTATTATTGTAGGTGTTTTAGCATTACCTAAGTTAAGCTTACCTACAATAAAGAGGTATCTCTAAATGAGGCACAACTTCATGTATTAAGAACTATAATATTCAAGGAGGTTGTGTTGTGTTGGTTATAAAGGTTACTATCTAACCCAACCAAGTTATTTCAAAATCTTCTCCCTATGCTTGAAGTCATATTCTAATCATAAGTCACAAGTTATATTCTAGGTCATTGAAGCTTGAGGGAGATTTAGTTCTCCAAGGACCTTAGCCATTGATAAATTCCAACCACATCAAAATAGCCCTTCTTTTTTCTTTATTTTACTAATTTGATCATCTCATATCAACTCTATCCTTATTACCATGATGTTCTTAGTATCCAAGGTTTCACAAAAATTCATTCTAAGGTTTCTTAATATTCCAAGACATGTATAATTTTAACCATCTCAATGTAAAGAAATATCACAAGTCATCAAATAAAATCGTTTTCTTGCATATCTTCTAATTAGTTAGCATCAAAATTTTCTTTTCTCATAAGCTCTTTACTACTTTTTTAAAACCAATTCTCCATATTTCATCACTTCAAAACACATCTATAGTATTGAAATACACAACAAAAACTTCTCCTTCCGTTGCCGTCAACCTTGCACAAACAATAATTCCAACTACAACTTCTTCTTAAGCTTTTATAGATTTAAACATCAAAAGTTATATCAAAATAGTTCTTATTATATATAGAACAATTTTGCTTTAAGTGGGAAAGGCTTTACCTTCTTAATTGAACCAAGATTAAGCTTTAGAGTTGTAATTCCCATATTTTTCTTCTTTTTTTTTCCCTTCTCATTCTTCTTCTCCGTTTCTTTCCCTTTCATTTCCTTTCCCTTTTCTTTTTCTTCTTCCTCTCGATCTCTCTCTCTTTTTTCCTTTTTCTATCTTTTTTTCTTGTTTCGATCCTTCCTTGTCTACCTTTCTTCTTTTTGTTATTGTTGTAATGACATATAATGACTTGATAATATTAAGAGAAGTGTATAAGTCATTAGAAGATAATGAAAAGTAATAAAAGGTAATAGAAGATAAAAGAAGATAATGGAAGGTAATGGAAAGTAATGGAAGATGATATAATAAAGTAGAAAATGAGAGAACTTCCTAGAGTGATTATAAGTTCAATGGGCCTTCCTTTTGGGCTTCAAATATTCTAAGGATTTTATTTAATGAAGTAGCCCACCATATGAGATTAATAAAATGACATTTACTTAAATGGGCTCTTTCTCCATTTAATGAAGTGGGCTACCACACAAATAATATCACAGGCCTGCAAGGCCAACCAAAATTAAAATATAAGACTTTCTCTTTCCTCCTTTTATTGGGCTACTACTTAGTAGGCGTTTCTCTTTCTATTTCTTATTAATTTTTCGTATATCTCCATAGATAATCATTTCTTCATCAAATAATGTTTGCATTGAATAATTACTTAGGGAGGGATGTTACAGTGGGTGCTTAAATCGATCAAAACTCTTGAGCATTCCCTAAATTTTAGCCACTCTCAACTTCTTGAAAATCTAGTCATGTTCATCAGTTGATTTGCCGATTTGATCGATCAGACATCTTTTGGGTCAATTAGTCTAGCTGCCCAATGGTTCTAGCCGTCTGTTGCTTGGTCGTCTAGTTGCTTAATCAATTTACTTATTAATACCACTAAAACTCAACCTCCTGAAAATTCGATTACTTCTATCAGTTTTTCCATCAATTTAGTTGACAAGCCATCTTTTGGGTCAGCAAATCAAGTCCTTCAACGGTCTTGGCTATCTATTGTTCAGCTATCTTGCTATCTGGTTATTTTGCTTATCAACAATTACAAATAAAAGTGATTGTGATGATCTTCATTTTCTTTCCTACGTGTTTTCTAACATTGAAACCTAAACAAAATTTTCCCTCATCAAGGATAAATGTTGACGATCACTAATTTAAAGAACGATTTTGATCGCTAGAAGAAAATCACATTTTGACTAATTATATTCAGACTATTGCACTTGCAAATAGAGAGTTGCAGGTGAAGGTGGATTAAGTATACGAATCATGGGGGTATCAGAAGTGGAAACTTTTCAGATGAAAGTGTAAAGTTCTCTTTCTCTCATCTCTCTTTGCATTTTATTCTTTACACTTTCTAGAGAGGAGAAAAAGAGGGTGGTTTTAGTGTACTTCCTAGGGATTAAGATTCTAGATAGGAACTTGACAAATTACAAACTGACATTCTAGAGAGACCAAAATAGAAATTTGAAGACTTTCGAAAGAAGCACAGACTTGAGCAAGTCAGTTTGGACGTCATCTATAAATAAGGCATCAACCATTTTCATATAAGATGTATGTATAAAGGGTAAGAAAAAGCATTAAAACAACTCACAAAAAAGAGTGCTCATGTGGAGTGGTAGTGTGGTGTGTTGGGGGAGGGGGTGTGAAAGGTTGGCAGAGAGCATTAAGCTTAAAAAAAAAAAAAGAAGAGTGTGAGTTTTCACGTTTAGTGGAGTAGTTGTGTGAAGAAAGTATGTGAATTTTCATTATTGTGGCTTTTTAATATGTTAACAAAATTAACTTGAGTTCTTTAGCCTTTTCATCCTCAACACTGAAGCGTTGGAATAAACTTTGGGCATTTTTACAAAAACAAGGATATTTTGAATTTTGCCATGTAGTGAACGTTGGCACTATCTTGAAGCTTTGAACTGAGTGTTCAAATTTTAGGATTCTACTAAAAAGGGAAGAAAAGGAGACTCAAGATAGAATTATTGGAGTTTTGGAAGTCAGGTGGCATTGTTGAAATGGATAATTGGAATCAACAGACTTCTGTCTACAATATTAGCAAGAATGATTTTTTTTTATGGAAAATAGCAATAATAGAAAAAACTAAAAGTAAGAAAAATTAAAGGACACATAGGATTTACGTGGTTCGGTCAATATGACCTACGTCTATGTACAAGAAGAGAGATTTCTAACTTCTTTCTGGAGAACTATTACAGAAAGAGTTAATCTTGCAATCCTTAAAATTACATATTTATAGGAAATACACGTTACCATACTGCGGGCCAAGCCTGAAACCCACCTCAATAATTTAAGACAACTAACAATTCTCCATCTTAACTTGAATTTTCCAAATTATCAGAAACATAAGAATACCTCCTTGCCATCTATGCCCCGAAGGGCCTCATGCTATACAAACATTCACCAAGTCCAAGCTGTGCTTGAACTTCTCTACAGGCAACATTTTTGTTAACATATCTAATCGGATTATTAGTTATGGCTATCTTCTCTATGGAGAATAACTTATCTTCTAGAACATCTAGAATAACTTATCTTCTAGAACATGTAGAATGAAGTTCAACTTGACATCAATATGCTTTGATCTTTTATGATAAATAAGATTTTTAGCCAAGTCCAATTCCAATGCACTCTGACTATTATAATAAATGATAAGTTTTTGAACACCTAAACCCAAACTATCAAGAAGACCATGCAACCACATACCTTCCTTAACCCCTTATGTCACTGACATATACTCTATTTCAATTGTAGATAAATCAACTGTAGGTTGAAGTTTTGCTTTCTAACTAATAGCACATCCATAGTGGGTAAAGATATAACACGTCAATGATTTTTTTTTAATAATGTTTCTACCATAATCAGAATCTGCACAGCTAATAAATCCACTAGTAGAACCATTAGTACCATAAACCAAACAAATATTAACCGTACCTCTTAAGTATCGCAAAAATCTGCTTACCACACTCATAGCATGAGCCAAATTGGACTTAGAACATACCATAGTATACATCAAGCTTCCAACAACACTAAAGTAAGGAACTTTACTTATTTAATCCTTCTCTTTATCTGCATTAGGTAATTGATTAGCATTAAATTTAAAGTGTGCAACCAAAGGAGTACTAACTGGCTTAGAATGTTCCATCTGAAAAGACTTTAGTAATTTCTCAATGTATTTCTTTTGAAATACATACAGTAATCCTGTCCCTTGTCTCTCCAAATTTCTACGCCCAAAATCTTCGTATCTACACCCAAATCCTTCATCTCAAACTCATTAATTAACAAAGTCTTCAACCTGTCAATTTTAGCCTTGTTCTTCACTGCAATCAACATATCATCTACATATAGCAACAAATATATAAAGGAGCTATCTGATAACTTTTTAAAGTAAATACAGTTATCAAAAGAATTTTGTATGAACTCATGAGAAATCATAAATACATCAAACCTTTTATACCACTACCTAGGAGACTGTTTCAAACCATATAAGGATTTTTTTTTTTTTTTTTATCAAACACACATAGTTTTTCTCTTTAGAATCAAGAAATCTTTCTGGTTGTGACATATAAATATGTTTCTGTAAATTTCCATGTAAGAATGCAATTTTCACATCAAGTTGCTCTAACTCAAAATCCAACATACTCACCATGGCTAGAAGAACACAAATGGTCTTATGCTTCACAATTGGCAAGAGTACTTCATGGTAGCCTATCCCCTCTTTTTGCAAAAAAACCTTTAGGTATAAGCTTTACCTTGAGCCTAACTAGTTCAATTCCAAGAATACCTTCTTTCTTCTTAAAAAACCTATTTGCATCGCACTAGTTTTATTCCCTTTGGTAATGGTATTATGTCCTATATTTTGTTCTTCTCAAGAGATTGCATTTCTTTATTCATAGTAATCAATAATTTTGCTACCTCTTTATTTTGTGCTGCCCCTTTGTATGATCGTGGCTCATCAGAATTAATATTCTCTACTACTGCTAAGGCATATGCAATAGAATATCAATAACATCAACAAAATCTGCATATCTCAGAGGCTTTCTGATTTCTCTTCTTTTTTTCCTTATTGCTATACTCTGTGGTTCTGATTCTTGTACATTCTCGGGCTAGTCTATAAGATTTGTAGCCATCTTCTTTGGAGTTTCAATCTCAAACTTCACCTTCTGGTTAGCACCCTAATTTTTAATACTTGCAAGATCACTAAATTCCTCTCTTTGGCTAAACATAGTGGACTTATCAAAAGTAACATCTTTGCTAATAATAAATTTCGGAGGTCTATTTTTTTCATCACACCACAATTTATACCCTTTAACTCCAGTAGCATACCTTAGAAATAAACATTTTATTACCCTAGGCTTCAATTTACCATCATTAACATGAGCATATGAAAGATAACCAAAGATACGTAAGCCAGAATAATCAGAGAAAGAATCAGAGCATACCTATTGAGGAGTTTTAAAATCAATTGCAGTTGATGGAGATCTATTCACCAGATAACAGGCAACGTTAACTGCCTCAGTCTAGAATTACTTCGAAAGTTTACGTTTAATCGCATGCATCAAGCATGCTGCAGAGGTGTTTGGTTCATGTGTTTTGCAATTTCATTCTATTGTGGTGTATATCGTATAGTGCAGTGCCTTATTATACATTCTTTCTTTCAGAATTCATCGAATGATGCATTGCAAAATTCCATCCTATTATCTGTTTTGAGTATCTTGACTTGTTTTCAAGTCCATTTTTAAATCATAGTCTTCTTTTCCTTAAATTGCCCAAACATCTCAATTTTTTATTTCAGAAAATATACCAAAACTTTTTTAGAGTAGTCATTAATGAAAGTAACAAAATACTTGCATCGGTTATGAGACTTAACCAAAGAAGAACCCAACAAATTCGAATGAATATATTCAAGGATACGAATAGAGCTGTGTTTGCCAGAACTAAACTTAACCCTGCACTGCTTGCCCGTAACACAAGTATCATAAAATTTCAATTTCCTTGTTTTCGCCCTATCTAACAATCTTTATTTACTCAATATTGCAAGCCCCTTCTCACTCATATAACTCAATCTTCGGTGCCATAATTTTGTACAATCATCATGCTAATCAAACAAATGAGAGACCACCACTGTTCCCATTCAGGTGTAAATTCTATATTGTAATTTACCCTTCATTATTGTTGGAGCACCTTTTAGAACTTTGATTTGCCTATCTTCACTAGAATAGTTATATCATTATTTATCAAGAACACCCAAAGAAATCAAAATTTTTTGTAAGTTAGGAACATACCAAGCATCAAGTGTTTTGACCATCCCATCGTACATCTTAATCTGCACAGAACTACTACCTTTAACATTAAGCTTTTTATCATCACTTAATTTCACACTGCCACTCCACTCCTTAACACCAGTGTCCATGATCCAGATATTTGCAGAACTTGAAGTACTAATAGTCAAAATATCATTACTTTCTCCTTTATCATAACTCTCCTAAACTATAGCTACACTAGTATTATTATTTGATTCATTCTTTTCATGTCTCTTTTTTTGCTATGGGCAATCTTTTCTAACATGTCCCAGTTTTTTACAGTGAAAACACTGAAGTCCACTAGAGCTTGATTTGGAACGTGACTTATTCCTCCATTTACCATTTCTTTCCTTGTTCCTGCCTCTGTGTCTGATCCGTCCACACTAGAATTAGAGATCTTTCTCTTCAATTCCTTAAACTGCCTTTGATATAATCGATTCATTAAGGATTTTTTCTAAAACTTACTTTTCAGCTTTTTCCATAACCCCACAGCAATCATTTCATCAACTACCTCTCTCAAGACTTCATCGGATAGACTCAACAAAATCGCATTATACACCTTGGCCAAAATCTCAGTCCTTTCTACCACCTTCAATACTTCCGGTAATTTTTTTTCTTCTTCCAATACTATCGTACATCCTACTAAACCAAAAGAGCCCATAACTTTACCTTCCATAAAGTGAAATTGTTTGATCCATCAAGTTTATCAATATCAAGTTTGTGGGACGTCACTTTAATTAGCAAATGAAACCTTAGATACCCAAATTTGAATAGAAAGTTCTAGATAACTAGGCTCTAATACCACTTGTTACGGAAAATAGCAACAATCAAAGGAACTAAAAGCAAGAAAAATTAAAAGACACATAGGATTTATGTGGTTCAGTCAATGTTACCTACGTCCATGGGCAGGGATGGATATTTTTTATTTTTTTCTGGAGAACTATAACAGAGTGTGTTAATGTTATAATCTCTAAAATTATATATTTATAAAAAATACATATTACCATACTGTGAGCCAAACCCGAAACCCATTACAATAATTCAAGACAACTAATAGATTTTGAGAACATACTGCATCAGCTAATTGATTCATCCTCACTACGCCTTCGCTATCTACCTCCTATCGCTGCAGCCCTTGCACTGCCTCCTCTGACTGAGTTTTATGATACGCCCAAGTCTCCTGTATCAGCTTACATGAGATACCTTCAAAATTCAATCTTATATTCAGATTCAGGGCCTAGATCAAACCAAAATCAATTTTAGTTGTCAGTCCAACCACCAAATCGTGGTCAACCATCGCATACTAAGTCACTATTCACTGCCCTTGATGCTTGGATTGATAGGCGTGAATCTCTTGTATCCATCCGCTTACATGAGATATCATCAAAGTACAATTCAGACTTAGGCCTAGACCAAGCCAATCTCAATTTCATCCCCCAGTCCAACCACCACAATATGACCAACCATCACCTACAAACATGCTGTTCACTTCTGATAATGATTGTATTGATAGGCCTGAGTCTCCTGTATCAACTTACATGAGATAACTTTAAAATGCAACCATGGATTTAGAGCCTGGTCGGACCAAACCTCTACCTCCAGAGCAGTCACTACATCAGGGCCAAGTGTTACCTTCTAAGTTGTCACCGTTCACTGTTGGTGCAAATACGGCCGAGTCTCCCATATCAACTTACACGAGATACTTGCAAAATGTAATCTAGAGTCATTTGCTTGTTGATAATTAATCAACTTCTTGTTCCAACGTGAACAATTACTCTAAGGTCAAGGTGAAACAATTGTTTCCCAGTCAATCATTCTGTGATGAATGTGACTCGCTGATATTAATGCCTTTTATTTAAATCCTGAAGCGTAAGGAAAGCTAGCAGTTGTGCCATTATCCCCGTCTCTTACATGAAAGATCTGCTTTTAGTGTATTGTTTTCTTCGCTGAAATTGAGAGCAATGAAAATATTCAGCTCATCTCGAATCTTGAATGTTTAATGAATCGATCGAAATTGGTCTGACCGCTCAAGGCCTATCTCTCTATTAAATTGGATGAGTCATTGATTTTTAGGTTTTTTTTAATTACGTAAATCAGTAGTTAAAACCGTACTCAAAGCTATGGCATTTTTCATTTTCATAGGAACTTTTACACCAGAAATAATGGTATCTGCAATTGTAGCCCCTTCTCTAGGATGTAAAACATGTCTCTTCTCACTATCCCCATTGTGTGATAACATGGGCCAAAATGAATTGCCATCCTCTTAGTCTTTCAATTCTCTTTAGATTTGTTTGGACCTGGACAGGGATGTCAAGAATGCTGTCCAATTGTTTCAGGGTTTCTAGTCGTCTTCTTATTGTTTTGTTTTGTTTTTTTAATGTGAGAATAAGGTGCATACAACTCCTGCCAAAACGCAATCAAACAGCACGACAATTGATTAAAAAAAAAGAGAGAGAAAAGCAACTTCAACTAATCAAAAAGAAAAGCAGCAATAGTTTCATAGCTTGATCAAAACTAGCCTTGGAGACAGTTCCCAATTAAAACGAGTCATACGAACGTCCAAGTAGCAATGCAATCTTGCTGATCATATCATACCCTTTCTTTAACATCCTTAGCCGGATCAAATTTACTGGAAAGATCCTTGAGTTCCTTTCTTTCCAAATGCAAAGCACTCAGATACGTACACGTAGTATCTATTAAAAAGTAAAAAGTACCGCTCGGAGGAGGAGAATAGCTCTGGCAATGTCTCCTGCCATGTTTTGTTTTGGGGATCCCTGATTTATGCCAAGCTCTCTTTTAGAGCCGATGGTTTAAGGAAAGGAGTTTGGACGACGAAATAGAATCCGAAGTTGAGTGGTTATATTCGGACACATGACAAATTGAACTCGTGGATCTTCACGAGCCTGCAGGTTTTCGGAGTGGAGGAGAGTTGCAGGCTCATTACCTGAGGCCGGACAAAAAGGAGAGGACCATTCCCAGACAATGATGAAGCTAAGAACATCAGCCTCCATGACGTTCTCGTAAACAAGTAATCATTTTTCACTTCTGATTTGATCTTGATGTTGGAATAGCAACTGCAACCCATCTTCCTGGATGGGCCGGCGATTTAATACTTTCACCAAAATCAAAATAAGCCCATGCAATTAGTGCACAGGACAACAACTAGTAAGACAAGAATACCCAGGGTTACAATTTCACCCGCTGAAAAGTCCATCCACGCCGAAGAATAGGGACGCATTGACGGAGTTCTGTAATAATATTCTATATGGTCCATTTTGATTTAGGAGATAGACTTCCAGGCAAGCACCAGGGATCTAGAAATCCTTGTTAAGTTTCAGCTTCTTTTTAAAATGATAATAAGTTATTCCAAATTTTGAGATTTTTGCATATTTTCAGGGGCCATTTGAAATCAACCCTTATAATAATGAAACAAAGAGAAAGGATTGGTTTATCTAGCAAGTAAATTGCAAATGAAAGCCTAGAGACTGAACAAGGATGCAATAAAAGCAATTATTTTCGAATTGGAATTGAACGAAAAGATATTTGATGGCAGCATGCCCAGAGAAGCTCCAAGGATGAACTCTATGGCATGTGTATACAAGGAAATTCATTTTCTCTTATCAAATATAATTGAGTTACGGCTAGATTTAATGAGGACTGGGGATCTACTTGGCTGCTCAATAGTACCCACTCCATGAAAACTGTTCAAATTTGATTTTCTTTTTTAAATACTAAAGTTTGAGTTGCTTCTACATACAAATTACACAATTACAGGCCTTCACACACAAAGTACCCTAAGGAATTGACGGCTTCCCGTCATAGCCTACCTTAAACTCATTTTGTGACCTCCAGCTTCTTGCCACAAGGTGAAGCCCATAACAGTTTGTTTGATATTAACATCATAATAATTCATTTGATGTTTGCCACTCAGCATCTGAAATCAAAATATGGAAAACATCAGTTACCAAACTGAAATTGCGGAAAACTTACTCATAAGTACAGTAAATAGAACCTATGAAGAATGTCTCACCAGACCACTATGAGTTCCATAAGACTTCTTCCCCTAGAGCACGACCGTTGTCTTGCAGTTAGTACATTTTACAAGATCTGGAGCCTGATCAGTATGTGACTTGGTGCGAACCATGTCAACTTTTTTTGTTCCTTGCCTCTGCTTTCCAGTGTCTTCGGCCACGCGCAGCTGTTCTTGTTGCAGTATTATCCACAAGAGGAGCACTTGACTGAACTCCGGCATTTAAAGGTGCCTCAACATTGATTCCAGAGGAGAAAGGTGGCATTTGATTTTCACCAACTGCTGTCTGCTCCAGGGCAAAATGGTTGTTAGATATAACTGCCTGATCTTTGTATAAGTGGACCCTTCTTGCATCTCTTTTCCAATCTCTTCGGGAGTGAACCCTACTTGCAAAATCCTGAGCAGTGCCATTTACAGGCATTTCAATTGCCGCCAAGGCTGATTGGTCTTTGGCACTAGCCCCCTTTCTCTGGGAGACAACCAGTGTGTCCTGGTGGAGGGGAACAGAAGTATGTGTGTTCCTTGTGTCAGCATCATAATGCTGTAACAGTGGGGAGGTTCGCACCCTCTTTGTCTCAGCCTCGAGACGTTTCCGAGCCCTGTATCTGCGCTGTCGCTCTCTATTTTTCAAGCGACGTGTCATGATGTCATTATTGATTCTGATTGTATTCTTGTCATTAAGAGGAGTTGTCAGAGGCTGATGCATAGTGACATTAGCATACTCTCCACTTTCCATTTCTCAAGCAAAGGTTTTAGCCTGTGCCATAAAATATGACACTTCTGTGCCAGATATCTGCTCTAACAAGAAGCCAGTAAGTACCCTCCGACTACCCTGAAACTCCACTTTCCGTTCAACGTCTTAAGGAGTCAACCAGGACTACTGAACACGTCAACCATTTAGGGCTGAGGCAATCGATAATTGCATAAGTGCATAAGACATGATGCATCAATTGCATATTATTCCATGATAGCAACTAACATATGATATCAGCCTTTACAAGTATATTTACATTTCGCTCCACAGATGAAAATTGCAAGGGCAACTTATGGATGAAAAAAGAGGTGAAATTTCAAGCAGAAGCAGCAAGGTAACACTCCACCCAGCCAAAATTATCCTACCTCATTAACATTTGGCAGAAGCAGCTAAAGCATTAAATCATACTAGAAATTAAGCCTTGCAATCATTCTGGGCCTTGAGAATTCTAAAACTCTTATCTTTACCGTGATCATTTTGGAAGCCATTAAATTGCATTATCACATATTGCTAGTCATTAACTGTCATTCACATTATTTGGAAGGATCAGAAGTCACCTTGGACACTGATTCGCAAACACAAGTCATAAAATTTACTACGATCTTGGAAGGAACATCCTAGAAGAACAACAATTGAGGTTCTGATCAAAGCATCATCCTTATACAAGACAGGGCCACAGCCCTTTTGGGATGGCTTGCTTTGAAACGCTGATGGCCTATTTAATTGGCAGATATTAAATGTGAGTTTATTGCTCATTGAAAAAGAAAGAAAAAGGGTGGTTCTGTGTATTAGCAAATCTAAGCTCCAAGTATTATTCAAGATAGAGTTAATTTGAGTTCCCAACTTGCATCACATTCACTAATGAAGTCTACAAAGCATTCCACTTTAGCTTGCTTAATTTGGAGGCTTCTTCAAATTAACTCTGTCACATTCATCTGTTATTGGTCTCAGAATTACTTAGCTCGGCAGAACTTCTCTGTTTTTCATGGGAAGGTACTTTGACTGGCAAATTACATAGATCATCTTTCAAAAGAATTAAAAAAGTTTAATTTTAGTAAACCAAAATATAGGGGAATTCATTTATGGTTTTACAATAAGACAAGCTCACGTTCTTTAAAGGCATTAAGTTCTGCTTGGATCCTCCACCCAAAAAAAAAAAAAAAAGTTTTCTTCTCATTCTTTTTTTTTTCCCTCTCCTTTTGTGCTGTTCCCGTGATATTAAGGAAACAAAGAACTTAGAAAGTAAAAACATCGCATATATTCCATGTCGATGCATATTTAGATTATGAACTAAATTCGAACAGAATATTCTGACAACCAGTCTACCTGATACCAATATGGCCAGAATGCAGATCTTTAGAGGCAGCAATTTCAAAATCAAATCAACTTAGACACTTTGCACTGTCAGTAAAAATTGTGTCTTTAAGCTAGCAACAGAGTATCCAAGCATCACTACGAGCAACCCAACTTCTGAGGAATAAAAAACAACAACAAAAACCTAGAAACTAGGAATTTGAAATTTGTATTCAGTCAATAACTGATAAATGCAAGCATTAGCAGCTTATTAAGAAGCTTTGATGAGACTATTCGACAACTAAAGCAATCTAACAGCATGAGACTCAAGCAAAATGAGTATTATACAGAGTCAACCAAATTCAATGCATGCACCATCCAAATTGATGATCTAATCAGTAGAATGCCACACTACAGAAAAAGGGACAAAATCTCTCCAAGAAACAGGTGTGGCACGCAGGAGTTTACTCATTTCTACAATTCCCAGTTAACAAAATGATAAAAACGCTTACCTTGAAATCCTGCAAGACTTATTTTTCTTAAGAGACTTATTACAGCAATAACAAGCCATTGCAACCTAGTGCAATTGAAAGGCGGAAAATAGGAGGGGAAATCCATTTCAGACACACAACTGCAAAAAGTGACTAGCATTTAGCAAGACCACCTTGATTCAACAAAGCCCCAACCTCTAGCACAAGCCACATACCTCTCTGCCCCTTCTCCAGCAGTCTCCCAGCCCAGTATGCAAAGAAAAACATTTCGCAACCACATAATAAACAAGAGGTAAAATTGATAGCTAGAATAACTTTCCTGAGTTTTCTTCATCTGTTTGCAACTAATAAAAGCTGTAAGGAGTGAGCAGAAAAATAAGAAGGGTACCTTTTTGAAGAAGTTTGAACGAAGAACTTCTAATGAAAAAGATCTAACTAATCCAAGGCATTGAGATGAGAATGATGAAGCATCAAGAAGGGTTTTTCAGCAAATAGCTGCAACGAGGAGAAGGGTTTCCAAAAATTTAGTGGGCAGATGGACAGATTTGCCTGAATTGAGAAAAATAGGTGCAAAAGACGAGAATCGACACTGACCCAGACAGGTATATTAATATTATAATATTTTCATATCTTGTGGTGAACCTTCAAGGAGGGGTGGTGGCGCAGTTGGCTAGCGCGTAGGTCTCATAGCATATTGTTGAGCAATCCTGAGGTCGAGAGTTCGAGCCTCTCTCACCCCAATATATTTTTTCTCGCTATTCCTTTCCCCACAATAATTTTCTTTTCAACTCTTTCATCAAATCCTGTAATTTTTTCAAGAGATAAATAAAAATAATTATTGTGGGGTGTGACAAAATGATTATTATGGTATATCAGGAGATAAATTTTACCATAAACAAAATAAAAATAATTAAAAAGTGATCAAAGATATTGACAAAGTCTGGACTCCCTCCGCTAGATACACAACATCATTAGTATGGAAGTCTAAATCATAAGCACAGTCTTCATGAAGACCTGTTGCAATTCTTTTTCTATAACATTGGTTTTGGAATTATTTTGTGCCATTGGTGGCCTCCCTTATGATTGGGGCTAATTTTTTCATTGTTAACATGTTTGAATTTGAAATGAATAACATGGGATGAAATGTGTATACTTCAAGACAAAAAGACACATATATCAAATTTATGAATAAGAGTAACTTTTATTAATCGAATTATAAATTTTTTAATTATTTTTATTTTTTCTTTTATATAGTACAGATTAAATGTTAAATTTTTTAATTATAAACATATAGACAAGTATATTAACTATTGAAATCAATAATTGGCGCACTATGTTTTTTATTTATATTTTCAATAGTGCACATTTATCTTAAAAGACATAAGATGGGACGCATCCGCACCAGTCGCCTCCACAACTTGAAATTGGATCTCATAATCTGAAATTAGGAGGAATCTGTAATTAGGTTAAATCAGAAATGTACACAACGGTTTTTACGAAATTAGACCCAATAACCTAAAATTGGGTTAAATAAAAAAATACACGAAAAACAATCTTAAAATTTAAACTCTTTTATCTTTATCACGGAAAATAGTGCACATTTACATTATATTTAGTCAAATTAAGCATTCATCTTGCACGCACACACCACCAACCCCCACTCCCCGTCCCTTGACTTTTTCTTTTCCCTCAATATTATTAGAAAAATACTTCCTTTCTAATTCTTAGGACACGTTGGTCCATTTCTAATCTTAGTTTATTTCTTCTAATGTCGTGTAATCAAAGCTTTAGTAGTTAGTATGATAAGGTATTGCAGATGTTGTATTCGCTGGTGGACATTAATAATTGACAGCTTGGTACATGTTCTCAATAAATAAATATATAATCTATTTATTTAGAATTTTGTTAACTAACATTTATTTAAGTAAATCAACCGACGCAGCTTAAAATCAAATTAGTTAATTTATTTTTATTTTACGTTGTTGACTAAACTTAAATTATAAGCTAAGGTTTAGCTGAAAAATTCTTTGTCTATTGAACAAGAAGCACGCAACTTAAAAAATGGTGGTGAATGGTTCTTCAAAGGAAGGAAAGCAACAAGAGCAGAAACACCAATATTTCGTCAGCCTTTCTCCCAAAGTCCAAAAACTGACCATCATTTTCTCACTTTGGGTCGTTATTTTCTCATTCTGTGACTGCTAGTGGGTGGTAAATAATAGGAAAATTCTTATGTGGATAGAATTTACGTGGATTAAGTGTTTTAAGATGTTGTATTTTTTTAAAAGTGTAAAATTTTTATTATACGTAATACAACACTCACATGTATATAATTTATGGTGGATCAGATATATGCAAGAATTTCCGATAAATAACAAGGTTCCATTCTTCTGCAAATGCCCCTTCTTCGAGTGCTTATATAGGTTGTACGTCTAGGACAAAAAAAATGCCCTCAAGAGTCAAGCCCCCTTGAAAATTCTCTAGTAAGGGTACGGATCATTTTGCCCTTGTCATAATTCAAGGAAAGGACCAAATTTGTCAAATAGTTTAACCGTTTAAACATCTCATTTGTAATTCTGAATGTTCAAGTTTAGTCAAGTTATGATTTATCATGTAAAAAGGTATTTTTATGTTCCCTTGATGTAATTAAGTTGTCTTTATGTTGATGAGGCTAATGGATTACCCTTTCATAGTTTTAATATGAAAATTTTAAGTTGTTTTATACAATAATTTAAGCACTCTCTTGTAATAATATTATATTACACTCATCAACTATTAATTGTTAATTAATTTTTTTTTGATAAAGAAAATTTAATAATTTGATGACAATATTGATTATAATCATATTTCGAGAAGAGTTTCTTAAAGATTGGAAGAAAATTAACCTTGGCTCCACGATAATAGAGATTTTCTTGGTAAAACTTATTATTTCTAGTGTACTAATAAAAGTAAGATTCTACACGCTAATGTTAGGTTATTGCCTTCGAATAACAATTATGATATTTGCAAGATGGTTCTTTGACAATTTTGCACTCTAGAAGTTGTGACTTTTGTATTCATACCTCTCTTTTTTAAAGAATTTTTAGTTTTATTTTGTAAATATTATTTCTTTTACAATTATATCTCTATTTTGAAAAAGTTATCAAAATATTTTTAATATTATCTTCAAGCGTAAAAAAAATGTAATTAATATAGCTTCTTTTATAGATGATAAAGGGTTGTATTGAGACTATTATGACATTTGTAAGATTAAAATTGATAATTTTGTAAAAATAAATATATAATTATAAAAAAGTAATTAACATTTAAAGGAAATAATTGAAAATTTTGTAAAAATAAATAAATAAATAATTGTAAAAATTAAAAATTAAAAGGATAAAATTGAGAAAGACCTTACGAGATACCTACTGGAGGTTTGAGTGTAGTACCGTACAAGTACTTTGCTGCAGCTGTCAACTGTTTGCACGCTGTATTGTTCTCGCTTCACTTTTTCCATATCCATAGTGCTACTAAATTACTAATGTTAATAGCGAAGGCGAATTCCTTTGGAGTTGGAGGAAAAAAAAAAAAAAATTTCTTTGAATGGGGTTCGTCACTCTAATTCAAAGTGGGTCCCGAAATCCACCGAATTCAGATGATTAAAAAATTTCTTCTCATTTCGTTTTCCCTATCATTTCCCCCATTGACGTTTGACCAACGACCGAACCTCACCGCTCCCAAATTCCTCCTAAGCTCCTCGGCCGCTGTTGTTGTTGTTGTTGTTGCCTGCTGCTGCAGCATCGCTTTAGGGTTTCCCTTTCTTCTCTGTTTTTCCCATCTGGTATCAGTCTCCAAGCACCAGATTTTTGGAGTCCGTTTTCTGGAGGTAGGAATAAAGTTGAAGAGAATTGAAGGAAGGAAAGAAAATCCATCAAACAAATTCACATGGGATATGTCTCGGTCCCGTCTGTCCAGGCGTAAAGTTCTCTTTTTAATCTCTCTCTTATCATGTTTTGCTCTTTGATTTCTATTTGCCATGTAGCCAATCTTGAAGTGAAAAAATAACAGAGAGAGCGGGTTATTTTTATTTTTTTTTGTGGGTTCTTGATTTGCTGCTTGGAGAATTAAGAAAGTGCAAAGCTTGTATCTTTTCTTCTGATTTTTTTGGCAAAAGGGTGAAAAGGATGAGAGATACAAGTGGACCTGATTTGGTTTGGTTTGGGTTCTACTGGATTCAAAGAGCTTGAGGTTAAGGACGGGCTTTTTTGCCTCTTGAATTTTAGTTTCGGGACTTTGGATTTGGTGCTATCCTTTTTGAACAGTCTATTAGGTATTCAAAGTTTGGGTCAGTTTGTGAATGTTTTGTGGTGGTTGCTAATCTGGATTTGGAACCCATCGTATAGTTGTTTGCTGAAGTGCTGGAATAAAATTTGGGGAAATGGTTTCAGAAATGCGAAGTTGTGGGTTGTCTTATGTTGTGAACGTTTGCTTCGTTTTGGACCACTGAGATGGTGTTTAAATTTTTGAGATTTTATTGAGGAGTAAGAAAACGAAAATCAAGATAGCACCATTGTAGTTTGGGACATCAGTTGCTATTGTTGAAATGGATAATTCAAATCGTCAGATGAATAGGCATCCTGATCCTTTGGGTGTGAATAAGATGGGAAAAAACATAAAGAAGAGTCCAATCCACCAACCCAACTTTACCAATGCTGCTAGGCAACAATCTCAGCCTCAGGTATACAATATTAACAAGAATGATTTTCGGAACATAGTGCAGCAACTGACTGGTTCACCCTCGCATCATCAGGAACCAGCTCTGTCTAGGCCTCCACAGAATCCCTCAAAACCACCGAGTATGAGGTTGCAGAAGATACGGCCTCCACCCCTAACACCTATAAATCGACCCCCTATCCCAGTTCAACCTCCAGCACCCTTGCCAGCTCCGGCACAGCCTCCAGCAATGGCTCCCTATGGTAACAACTTTGTGAGACCTCCGCCACAATATGGCCAACCATCACCTACTATGTTGCCTCCATTCACTCCTGGTGATGCTTGGGCAAATACAGCTGAATCTCCCATATCTGCTTACATGCGATACCTTCAAAATTCAATCATAGATTCAGGGCCTCGACCAACTCAACCTCCACTCCAATCACAACCACCTCATGGTCTTGGTCAAAATCAAGCTCAGCAATCTGTGCCTGGTCTTCTCCCTAGTCCTCCTCCTATACGTGGTATCCCATCTCCAAGATTAAATGGTCCTCCACCGCTCCCTTCGCCTCGCATGAATGGTCCTCCTCCACTTCCGTCTCCTCGAATGAATGGTCCTCCACATGGTCTTCCTTCACCACGAATGAATGGTCCTCCGCCTCTTTTACCATCCCCTACTTCACAGTTCCTTTTACCTTCACCTACTGGCTTCCTAAATTTGCTGTCACCCAGGTCTCCATATCCATTGCTTTCTCCTGGGTATCAGCATCCTCCGCCACTTACTCCTAATTTCTCGTTCTCTCCCATGGCTCAATCAGGGATATTAGGACCTGGACCTCAAGCACCTCCTTCTCCTGGTTATGGTTTTCCATTGTCCCCATCTGGATTTTTCCCCATCCCTAGTCCAAGATGGAGGGATCAATAGCACTGAAAAGGAAGTTACTGACTTCGCCTGGCATTTTGTGCTTGATTCTTTGCAAATTGTAATGACTTTTGTGGTGACTAATTCGTTGGTGTTGAGGCTTCTGCTGTGGAAATGTAAGGTATACGGTCAGTGTAATAGGCTGTTTTGGCAGTATGTAACCTTTATGGTTCCTTTTTCTTTTATGTGACGTTTATGGTTCCTTTTTCTTTTTTTTTGTTAATATTCATTTCAAGTCTTCTTAGAAGTAGATTGTAATAACTGCCATCTGTTTATGTAATGGGAAAGTTTTACTGTAGGAGATGTAGTGGAGTTCAGCAACTCCTCCAGACAAGAAGTAGCATGTTAAGGAGTTAGGATTACAGGCATTGAAATTTAATATGCTGGATTTTTACTGAAAAGTTTCTTAATTTCTTTAATATTCGTTGCTTAAATGCAGAATTGAATTAGATTCTTCCTTAGTTGTTGTTGTGCTTTTAATTCCCAAGGTTCTCTTGTTGAGTTCTTCTAGTAAATTGATGGTAGACTTAGTTGTTTCTTATCTTGGATCTGTGTTTTCCTTTCTTTTGGTGGTTGTGTTATTCTTCTAACATCTGTGCTATTTTTTTTATTTAAAATATAAATAGAGATCTTTAATATAAAGTTAACATTCTGGAGGATTAAGGATGCTTCTAGAATTTAGATTGATAGTGGACTTGGAGTATCTTATGCTGCAGAAGTTGTTCTTATTTCTAATGCTGCTATGGACTTTTATTTTCCCAAGTTAATTTCAGGAATTTTAAGAAAAGGGGTAAGGTTGGGAATCCGTTTTGTCCATCCATTTCCGTAAGATATGAAAAATTGATGGAACTGGGCAAGATCATACTTCTATTATTATTCACAGCAACATACGTGATACATTCTGTCTGTTTTATGGCCTATTTCTTTGAAATGATCTCCATAGCAGAGAGTGCAATTTATTTTATTTTATTTTATTATTTTTTTATGGTTTGACATCTTGTTGTTGCTCAAACTTAACCAAAAATTTGTGAGGGAATGTGCTTTGCATTTCTTAAATTGCAAAGGATATGGATTTCTTTGGTTGAACTGGGTTGTTTACGTTTGGTTATACCTGACTGCCTAAAAGTACCTTGTATGTTTTGAAGGTATCTTGCTTTGGTTGTGTTATTTGTGGTCTAAAGCTGCTTTTGAATCATAATCTTCTTGTATATGCAACATATTTCTTCGTTTGTTGTGCCTATTTCTCTAGAGTCTTAAGTCTTTAATGGATACATGATTTAGTTTAGTTCTCATGTTATTTAGTTTGGTTTGCTTGAACATTGTTATTCTTTGGGCGATATCTTATGGTCCTAACATAATACAAGTCATGATTTGCCAACACCCAAGTTAGTAGCAATTTTGAGGCACATTCTTAGGATTAAATTGTGTGGTTTGTTCATATCAGGGATAATCGAATCCAAGAATGGGTGGTTGACGACTGATAAGGGAGTCACGGTTTTGCTTTCTTTAGGATGGTTTTATGGTCCAGGTTACAACACCCCATTCTCCATGAATAATTGTCTAACTAATTCTCTAAGCTCTCCAAAACTTTAGATGCTTCTACAACCTTTGATTTGCTTAAAATCTGTTTTTGTAAACTATTGATGAACTCAGCAAGGATGAAGGAAATGGTTCTTGGAAGGCATTGGAAGCTATGGTTCAGGGGAACTTACAACGGTTCCACAGCCAGTGGGGCCGGGACCGATGAGGCGGTCGTAGCTTCTAATTTTACCTGGTAGCGTATCAGAGAAGAACTATTGGGCAGCTTTGTCTTAGCTGGGCTTAGTGTGCGAGTTTAAGGACAGAAAAGAAGAAAAATCTTATGTTATAAGAGAAAAGGAAAAAAATATAAGGTGAAGTGATATTGTTTGGAAAATTATGAAAGAAAAAAAAAAAGAGTAAAAGAAAGTTATTATAAAATGTTTACAAAAAATATTTTTATTTATTTATTGGGATTTGGGATACAATGGTCAATAAAAAGTTCATAACCTATCTTTCATGGGCAGTTTGGCCATTTAGAAGCACAATTCACCATCTGTCCATTTCTTTCCAACTCTGGGAAGATTTTTTTTTTTTTTTTACACTGTAGTATATCATCCATCAGTCCACTTCTCTACCATTCTTTCCATTTTCTTTACTCCAAAATCTTCCAACCTCTTCTTTTGTACCCAAATCTCTCCATCCCCTTCCCGTCGAAGTAAGCTAGAAATATTTTTTACTTTTTTTTTTACTGAAGTATTTCTCATTAAATCTCTTTAAGTTTGATTTATATTTTTAACCCTTTGATAATTAAAAAAAAAAAAAAACCAAGAAGAGCACTGCATGGGTATACGTTCTACTTGTTAACACACCACACATTTTGATGCTTGCTGTCTATGCTTACTCCGGGCCCCCGACTCAAGCCCAAATAGATTTGAAAGATCCAACTCCTCGCAGACTCCTAAAAGTCCCCACTTCTGGTTGCCCATGCCCATGCCCATGCCCATGCCCAAGCTAAAGCTTTACATATGGGTTAGACTGATCCTTGGGTTGCCCATTTTAAAGTAAAACAAAGAATGAGTGTTATTGATTAATTTTAATAGTTTTTCCTGTATATACACTATTTTTAATTTCCAGTGTATTTAAAAAATAAAAAATAAAGAATAGGACAAATGAAATAAAAAATATATCCAAGCTTACCTAAATTTGATTAGCTATAAGATGAACCTTAACACACTTGATAATCTCTTATGACTTACTGATCATGTATCTAAGCCTGCCCAAATCTGCTTGGCTAGCTGGGGGTTTAAGATGAACCTTCAACTTACATGCATCCCCATGCGCGAGTATTTTTTTGATATCTTATAATTCGAGAATTTTACAAGTCAAGACAACAATTTAATTAGTTTTGTTTATTGAATTATTTGGCTGTCGTCGCAATATTGCATGTTGTAGGGTTTTCTCTCTTGATAATAATTAAAAAAATTGATCATTAATTCTTTTCTAAGTATTGATGTGACTGAACAATACTATTTGTTATGATATATTGTGAATTAATGGAAGCTCCACTAATTATGGATTTTTATGGATGTCCATCATTTAGTGGAGACACTACTAATTAAGATTAGTTGAAGATGATATATTCCATAATGTATTATGGAAGATGATGTATTTCATGATGTATTCTACTAATTAAGAGCTTTATAAATAGAGCTACTTCCTAAACTTGTAATACATCATCATTTTGTGAAAGAAAAAATTGTGATTGTGAGAGAAAATTGTGAGAGAATGAAAGAGAGAGATTTGAAGAAATTCGTGTACAAAAATAGTTAGAATTTTATTAGTGTGTAGTGTGTAGATTTTTATTTTAACACTACCCAAATTTTATAACATGTTATTAGCACGAGTCTCTGCCGTTATTAAAGCCAGAAGACATGTACGCATTTATTAATCTCTATGACTAACTTTGCTAAACTCAAATTTGTAATCCTTGATATTTCTGGAAAAAAAAATTATATGTCATGAGTTCTCGATACATTAATGCATCTAAATGATGAATAGAAAATTTTGACCACTTGAAGATGGTCGTACTACCAACTGCACGGTATGAATTATTGCACCTGAAGTTGCAAGATTTTAAAATCGTGAATGTCGCGATGTATAAAATTACATCTCAGTTAAAATTATGCAAAGAAAAAGTTACTGATGAAGATATCTTGGAGAAGACATTCTCCACTTTTTATACTTCGAATATTGTTCTGCAATAACAATATCGAGAAAAATGGTATCTAAAGTTGACAGATTTAACATGAGTTATTATTGAGAAATCATGAAGCCAGATGAACTGGCTCAATAGTACTCCCAGAAATGAATGCTGTTAGCTCCAGCAAAAGCCATCGTTATAATCGTTATAGTCGTAGTTGTGGCAGTGACCGTGGTTATGGTCATGGACACACTCGATATTTCCTTTATCACAAAGAAATACTAGCCACCTGAAGTGGAACAGAAAAGATAAAAAGGAAAAAGATATTTCCAGTAATAAAAGGATATTTTCAGTATAATAAGATCAAATTGTTGAGATATTACATTTGGATGTCAATATACTACATGCTACTAATAGTTCAAAAAAAAAAAAAAAAACTATCTCGTGATTATATGTCTAATGTTCACGTGTATTTCCTTCAGTCATCACACTGGTGTTCACGTGAATTTGAGGATGCATGCTTGTAGTTGCTCTTTTTCAATAGAGTTGACAAATTTAGGATGAATATTTGTCGTTGTTCTTCTTCCATGTTTGCATTAGAAGAAGACAAACATGTAGCAATTATGGATTTCAAATCATCTTCTTCGGCATCTTCCTCCTCTTCCTTCTCTCTAAAGCTAGCATCTAGACTAGCAGCAGACTTAGCTATGAAGTTACTGCGCAATGAGTCTTAAGATTTTCTCATCCCCTTAAGTTTCTTATTATATTTGGCCTTGAAGCATGCTTGTCTCCATTTCTGTGTTTGGTCCTCCAACTGCGTATCAGGACTTTCTTCCACCAACTTATTTTCACATTTCAGTATCTCAATGACTTCTTTCAACTTCTTCTCAGCCATATGTCCTCTTTCTTCTTTATTTTGCATCTCCTGTAAATCGAAGTAATATCATCAATTATTTACTTATAAATCTTTCATAATTTCATACTTGCAAATTACAAATGTGTGTGAGAGAGAACCTGAATAGTCTGGATTAGGTTCTCCAAGCTCATCAACTTCCTGTGAGGCCATCGACGAATTCCCAACTCCTTACATCTGTTCTTAAGACGGGCTAAACCAATATTCAATTCTTTAGCCGCGCTCTTGATTGGTAGGTAAAAGTATTGTGAAATGGTTTCTCTTGATAGTGTCTGGGAGCTATTGCCCTTCTTCTCTCTCTACCTCTTAATCCTCTTCTTCTCTATAGGAATTTCATTTGAAATAATATATTGAACTTCGATATTATGCATGTCATGAGTACTCACTCCGAATTCGTTGCCAATACTGCTCATTATTTCTCTTAGAAAAAGAAAAATAATATCAATAAAGATAAAACCATTCAAAATCCATGTTTAAATGTATAATAACCTAGAATTATATTCTGGCTTTATTCAAAATCTATTAGAGAGTAGAAATGATCATGCACAAACATATCCTCATTCAGAGAAACAGCATCAAAAGTAGTCTCTTGCATGGGCAGATCAAATTGGTCCAAAACAGTATGTTCACTAATTTACATCAAAACAAATCAAAAGAGAGTTTAATTTCATTATCAAGCACACTAAAAAAAAAAATAAAAATGAAAGCCCTCAAAGGTATCTCACCTGAAATTAGGAGGAAGTGGTTGGTTTGGAAAGGAAAATACATCAAAATCTGCTATGTTAGAAACCAAGTCAAAATTTGACCATGTCTCAAATGAATTACGAGTCTACATATCTGCTTTGTGATTTTTATTTTTTTATATTTACTAATGACTGATGATTGAGATATATATCGATATATATATATATATATATATATATATATATGTGTGTGTGTGTGTGTGTGTGTGTGTGTGTGTGTGTGTGTGTGTGGAAGAAGAAGAGGTAGATGATAGGTGGAGGGACGGAGGAGAAGAAAAGACAAGGAGGAAGGAGAAAAGATGGTACCGGGAAAAGTAAAAAAAAGGGGGGGAGATGGTACGGGAAGAGTAAAAAAAAAAGGAAGGGATATTTATAATAGATTTCTTGGCATTTTCTACTTGTCATTATTTTCTTACATTTCTTTTCTTATTCTCTTGTGTAATCATTATTCTCTTGTTACTTTTTTCTTTTTTCTTATTCTCTTGTGAAATCATTATTCCTTAAATTAGGGGGAGAACAGAAATAGTACAAGAAAGATCTTGATTGGACAACATCATTAAATTATCTTGATCCGCGGACAAATGTGTGTGAACTTGAAGTTTGCAAATCAAATACCAGACGCTTTTGTTGACTCCAGAAGAGTAACAAAATCGCATATGCCAGTTATAAATGCTCCTATTCTAATTGAAGTTCCAGCAGAACAAAAGATTTGACATATAGCTGCTGAGCCAAAAGCATGCCAGAAGCATGGCCGGCCTCTTGGTTCTAAAGATAAAAATCCTCGAAAGAAAAGAGGATTAAATAATCCAGAAGATCATATTGAAGAAAAGAATGATAAAGACCAAGAGAAAACTGATGATAAAGAACCAGAAGTTGATGAAAGTAATACTGAAATTTCTATCAATTATACCACTTTCGGGAGAAGTTGGAATCGGATAGAAATAATTATTGATAATATGTTTGCATATAATATCTTTTGATATTATACAGGATAATGATGATTCTGAACCAATATCAGTTGATGAATGTCGGCATAGAAAATATTAGCTATAATGGAAAGATGCGATTCAATCGGAGTTAAATGCACTGACAAAACGTGAAGTCTTCGGACCTGCAGTCCGAACATCAGAAGGTGTAAAACTTGTTGGCTACAAATGGATATTTGTGCGAAAGCGCAATGAAAATAATGAAATCGTACGATATAAAGCATGGTTAGTATCCCAAGTTTTTTCACAAAGACCAGGTATTGATTATGAGGAAACTTATTCTCTTATTATTGATGCTATTACACTCCGATATCTTATCAGTTTGGCAGTACATGAAAAGATAGATATGCGCCTATTAGATGTTGTCATTGCTTACTTGTATGGAAATTTAAAAAATGATGTTTACATGAAAATCACCGAAGGATTTCATATGTCTGAAGCATATACACATTTTCCTCGTGAAAATTATTCTATCAAATTGTAGAAATCATTATATGGCCTGAAGCCATCTGGGCGCATGTGGTTCAATCATCTTATTGAATATTGATTGAAAGCGAGATTTAAAATGACCAGGTATGTCCATGTGTTTTTATTAAGAAATCTAGTTCTAAATTTGTGATATTAGCTATATATGTTAATGATATTAATCTTATTGGAACTCCTGAAGAGCTCCAAGAAAAAATTGATTATTCGACATCAAGGATGTTCGTAAAATTACATTTTGTCTTGGTTTACAAATTGAACATTTGGCAAGTAGAACATTTATTTAACAATCAACATATATAGCAAAAGTTCTAAAAAGATTTGACATGGACAAAGCACATCCATTGAGTATTCCAATGATCGTCCGGTCATTAGATGTGAATAAAGATCTTTTCCAACCTCAACAAGAGGATGAAGAACTTCTTGGTCTTGAAGTACCATATCTCAGTGCAATTGGTGCATTGATATATCTTGCTAACAATACACGACTTGATATTGCCTTTACTGTCAATTTATTAACAAGATTTAGTTCTTCACCAACATGACGACATTGGAATAGAATTAAACAAGTCCTTCGATATCTCCAAGCAGCTACTTCTTCAATCATGCTGAAATTACAGCCATTCATGAAGCAAGTAGAGAATGATTTATTATATCTGAGAAAGTTATGGATTATCATATATCAGAGATATTCCAACTCCTCTTTATAAAGATAATGTAGCTTGTATAGCGTAATTACGAGGAGGATGCATAGCACAATTACGAGGAAGATATATTAAAGGAGATCGGACACAACATAGGTCACCAAACTCCAGAAGAAATGTGAAATTGATGTGCTACAAATTCGGTCATATGACAATCTCACAGATATTTTCACGAAGACTTTACCGACTGTAATATTTGAGAAGTTGAGATATAAAATCGGTATGCATTGGTTTAAAGATTTAAAGGAATCATCTTATCAGGGAGAGTAATAAACAGACATATAGAATAGTGTACTTTTTTTCCTTCACTAGATTTTTTTCCCACTGGGTTTTTATCTGGTAAGGTTTTAACGAGGCATATTCTTTATGTAATGGATGGACATTCAAGGGGGAGTGTTATGATATATTGTGAATTAGTGGAAGCTCCACTAATTATGGATTTTTATGGATGTCCATCATTTAGTGGAGACACTATTAATTAAGATTAGTGGAAGATGATATATTCCATGATGTATTATGGAAGATGATGTATTCCATGATGTATTCTACTAATTAAGAGCTCTATAAATAGAGCTACTTCCTAAGCTTGTAATACACCACCATTTTGTGAAAGAAAGAATTGTGATTGTGAGAGAAAGAAAGAGAGAGATTTGAAGAAATTCTTGTACAAAAATAGTTAGAATTTTATTAGTGTGTAATGTGTAGATTTTTATTCTAACACTATCCAAATTTTATAACAAATAATACTATTTTAGGCATTGAATCTTAGACCTCCGAAATTGCAAAAGAAGCAATGCACTATTGTTCAATAATTATTGCATGTCTATCCATTCCATCTTCCTTACCTTCTCTTATAATATTGTACGATTTTCTCTCTTAAGAGAAAAAGAAAAGATCACTAATTGTTCTCTAAGCATTAATGTGCACATATTCTTTAAATCATGTTCCTTAAATCATGATCACATTTAGAAAAAACGTTGAGGTTTAATCTTAAAATTATAAAAAGACAATTATTTATTGAGTTATTAATTGATTAGGTTAGGTTTGGTTAGATTGTTTTGTAGAAGTAAATAAAGAGGGAAAGTAAATGTGGAGATAAATGAGACATTTACCTCGTTTGGTTGGATGTAGATATGGACGGGAAGTAAATCAATTGTACCCCCTCCACATCAACATTTTCTTCCTTCCTAATTTTGAGGGATTAGGAGAGAGAAAATAAAATGGGAATAATAATGACAATATTGACTATATTTTTTATATTAAAAATTTTAATAAAATAAATAATGAGGAATAAAATAATAAACTAAATTAATTATTCACTCTCTTCTTCCCTCTCATTCCCTTTCTATTTTCACTCTAACTAAACAAGATAAGAATAAATACATTAACTTCTCATAGTAAAAATAAAATATACCACTCCTTTCCTTTTCTCTCCCTTTCCCCTTCGCGAACCAAACCAAGCCTTAGTCTCGACTTTCACAGTCCTTGTTCCCCCTTTACTTCCACCGTCTGCTACTTATAAAACCACCCGGCCCCAAACTTCCCACCTTTGCTTTCCTTGTTTTCAATCAGTTCTGAGCCTCTAACATGGGAGGAGAATATCATGGGGAGCAAGGAGGGCCCGTGCTTCTCCTTTGTTACAATTTCATGGTGGCCAGGGAATCTATACGTCACATTTTTCTATCTAGTGACCATTTTTATGTCAAAATCCTACAACATTGAGCTGGACCTTCCCTATGCAATCAAATTGGTTGGTTCTTGAATTTGGATTTGTCTTGAGTCTTTAAGTAAGTTGCTCACATCTACATTTGCTAGAGCCAAAATGAAAAGATTACTTGTTTGTACTCGTCCCAAAAGGGTAAAGTGAAAATGAAGATTGATAACTTTGTTCTTTTTTCAAAAAGAGAATAGGGAAAAGTGGTATCTCCTAAAGCATTGATAATACGATCAAAGGCTATTGGATATTATGATAAAATTGTTTTTTGAAAATAAATGTTGGAAGTGGTTAACTAGTAAGTTATTGGTTTATGCATATCTCTTCTAAGCATCACACAAGCAAGTTTGGAAATTATAATTGTTTAAGAATAAGCAGATAAGTTAAGGAGAATAATTCTTAAAAGTAGTGATGGAATATGAGTAGTGTAGTTATTAGCTAATGTTTACATGGAATTTGTGATGTAATTTTTTTCCCTTCACGTCCGACCCTTGCAACTCAGCCACACACACACAAAAGAAAAAAAGAAAGGGAAGAAGTCCTATCCTTCCATGCAGCCAAAAGATCAGCATCACAAGCCATGAAATGATTAGAAAAGAAAGATGAATTTTTATTTCAACCAATGAAAAATGACTACTATTTCAAGGTGACATCCATACATTAAAGCAGAGGATTAGACAGATGCCATGACTCTTCTTTGACCATCAGAATTACTTGATTAATGGGTTTTTCAAATTTTTGCCGCTCAAATATTCCTTATTTTGTGATTATATGTTCTATTTCCAAATCCATCAATATCACATTATAAGATTTGAAAATTTATAATCGTATCTTTTCGTCACTTAACTAATAGTAAATTCAATTTTTACCACTTGATTATGCTCAATTACAATAATTGAAAACTTTGAAGAAAAAAAAAATACAAATCCTTAATCATAACATCATATCTTCTAGGATCGAATTAAGTTCAATGTGTAGAAATTTTTAAGCGATAAAAAATCAAATTAAGATTACAAATTTATCCTTATTAAAATTTTTGATAATCACAATTGAGTTAATTCAAATAGTCAAAATTCAGTGAATGATTGATAAAGTGATACAACTATAAATATTTTAAAAAATTTATAAAAAATAACATTAATCATTAAAAAAAAAAGAAGGTACAATAAAAAGTGAAAATATTCAAAAGGCCTATATTTTGATAAAACTTTCATTAATTGATCCGTGCTCTCCTCCTCGTCTTCCTTTTTATTCTGGCCACTAATTTTGTAGCCACGAAACCATAAGCAAATGACATAAATCAAAATGCGGCAAAGATTCTTTGACAACCCACCTAACCTTTCGATTTCTAAAACTAGAGCTTCAACGCGCCCTTCCTTTCCCCCTATCTTCTTCATTCCTTTGAAAAAACAAGCCCTCAATAGATTAATTACATCATGTCATTGTCTTTCTATAATAGCCAATGAGAGTAACATAAAGCTGAAGTCGATAATATTTGACCCTGTTGGTGTCTCAAATGTGTGCTTTGCAGTCACAGAACGAATGCTGAATTTTTCTGCTCTCTCAATTGTCAAGTTGGCAACTTGCATCACAACTACAATGGCCATTGGCCTACCAAGACAGGCAATCGCTTTCTTGGACTTCCTTGTCATATCAAGTTGCCTAGTGCTTCTCACGTGGAGTAGTAGACCATGAATTAAGCTTCTTCTCCACCAATAAGCATTTAGCAGAATTTAAAATTGGCCATCGATGAATAAGGGTTATAAATACATATCAAATCCATCCAATCGAAATAGTTGAGTGGAAATTCAAGAAAAGGGTTTTGTTTTTGTCAAGTGCCCAGAAATAGGATATACTGTTTTCCCTATCCATAATTGCCAATAAACTTTACACGAAAAGCTGTTGTTCAAGAAACTCTCTCAGAGACTTTGCCCCCACTATATATCATCATCTGTTTCTTTGGATCATTTCCTGTGAAGAAAAAGTTATGCCATTGCTATCCACGGCCATATATATCCTCAAATAATTGTCCTTATTATCTCAAGTCTTCTGTGTTGGTCATGGGAAAATTTAAATTCCTATGGCAATGAAGCATCAAAGATCAAAGGCCTATCTACTATAAGTATATATAGCCTTGCCAACCACTATAAAGTTCTAATTGAATTGTTCGACCTTTGGTTCAAGATCGATCATTATTAATGAGTTTAGTTTGAATTAAGTTTGAGATTCAATAATTATTATGACCATTACTTCCTTTTTTGAGCTAATTTTCACATACTTTTACTCTTTAACTTAAGGTTATACCATATGTTTTTATAGATTGAAGATCATTGTTTATTAGTCTGTGAATGTAAAATGTTAAAAAAATAATAATAAATAATCTAAAAAATTGATTTACAAAATTTCTTTTGAGGAGCCTAAGTCATGGTGGGAGCTTTAACTTGCAAAGTTTACCTGGTTAGCCGGCGTCAAATTCTAACTTGAATTTGAGGGCATCAAAAATATATTCTTTCCGTCACACATATTAGAGGAGGTCTAATATTTATATATTTTTTTAAAAATTGAATTATTCTTATTAGAAATTGTAGAATTAATTTAAAAATTAAAAATTAATTAATATTACAGTTTAATAAAAAAAATAAATGATACATTATAGATAAAAAATAATAAATATACTATTAATTTTATAAAATGATAGACAATTGTAAGTAAATAAAAAAAAAAAGATCTAAAAGTAATAGTTATTTGAGAATGTAAGAAGTTCTAAATATCTATGGTATTTTTTTAAAAGTGAATTACTCTCATTGAAAAATATAAATTATGTTAAAATTTAAAAATTAATCAATATTATAATTTAATAAACTAATAAATAATAAAAGTACAATTAAAAAATAAATGTATTTTTAATTTTATAAAATAATAGATAATTTAAAAAAAAATTAAAGGTGAAGATATTTTAAAATAGAGAGAATAAGAAAAATAACAATAATGATATTGAGTCTGTTCACATCGATCAAGGGTATTCAATAGATCTTTTTGCAACTCGTCAAAACATTAAGCAAGAAGACAGAGAGCAAAGGTATTAGGTTGGATTTACATTGTGGCAATCGTGTTGTATTTGGATTAACGGATCATGTCAATTTGAAATAATTACACATAATAGGTCAATTAGAATACGATCTGATTAATAAATATGTCGTATTGTATCAATCTATTTATTTTCGTATCGTGTTCGTATTATAAAACGGGTTGACATGATATAATACGATTAGACACAAAAATTAAATAGATAATTATTAAACCCGCCAATCCAAATGTTTACTAAACCCGCCAATTTGTCCACCATTACGCAAAAAATTTTAAAAAATCAAATTAAACCATATAAAATTAAAAAAACTAACAAAATAGCCCATAAAGTCATAAATAACCAATAAAACAATAAACCATCATACTAAATATTTAAAGATCTCAATAAATTCATAAAATTTAATCTTAAAAATCTAAACAAATATAGTTTTGCAATAAAATTAGATTATTTAAGAAATTATTTTCTCTAACTAAAAATCATTGTAATAATAATATTATTATAGACACTAAATAATAATTAATTAAGAATAATTCTTTTACCGTATATCAAGCAAATAGTTACATTAACATCATTTATTTTCGTTAAGAGATCTCATATAATTAAATGAAATAGACATACAAACAATTCAATTAATTCATATAATAAAATTTAATTCAATTAATTCATGTAAAAAATTAAATTATTTAATTTTGTATAATAAAATTTGTAAGGTATTACAAAAAGTATTAAATATAAAGATTAAAAAAAAGTTAAATGGATTCACGAGTTGAAACATGTTAAATCCGTTTATGACTTGGATACGTTTAAAATTAAACGGATCTATCTATTTTGACTCAAACTCACAAAATTTTAATTCTAATTTATTATAATCGTGTCATTTTCGTATCGTGTTACCGTATATATTTAATATTGCCACCCTTACATTCCTTTATCTATTATAAGAAATCAAAAGAAGCCAACATCAACAGCCGAAAAGGTCTTTCCATAAAGAAAACTGTTCTGACATGGTTAAATAGGAGACATCGAAATTTGATTACTGCAACAGTCAAAACGGGCTGCTTCCTCTTTTTTTGTTTAACGACATTATGATATATAATTGATAATGGATTCTCTGGAATAAAAGAAAATGGGGCTCCACCAATCAATGGTAATGTTTTGAATCGTGCACTCCAACCATCCAAGTTTCTTTGGAACACAAAAAATCTCAAATTATATACATACTAGTTAATTATAGTTATCTCGCGCTCGATTAGATATTTATGCTATCTTTAATTAATTGTTTTTTAAGTAATGATATATTTAAAACTTTAAATTTATAAAATATTTTACGTTAATAATATATTTAAAAATAAATTTATAAAACAATCGAGATTTATCTAAGAATATCTGTGAATGAATTTATATAATAGATTGTTTTAATTTTAATTAAATAAGCAGTTAAACAACTTTTATATAAGCATTCCACATCCCTTGTGCTATTTATTCCTAGGAAAATTTTGATTCCTTTTCTCTCATTTTGATTTCTCATACTTGAGACTTTTATAAGTTATTTTTCGAGAAGATCTGTAAAAAATGTACTAAAAATAAGTCCGGAGAGACAATTAGGAGATAGGAGTGGTGTTTGTACCTCAAAAGTTTTAAAATTTTGTAATTGATTCTAAAAAAATAAAAATTTTATAATAAATTTAGAATTTTGGAAGAAAAGAACACCATAGGTAGCAAAGTTTTTGCATGTGTAAGTTGATATATTTATGGAGAGAATAATCCTATTTCTATTCTACTTAATTAATTACAAGATAACCTATGAAATAAATCCTCTATCATCCATTTTTATGGCTTCCTTCAAATTTGAAACAATTTTTTTAAACTTGACTAAACTCAACTTATATATATATATATATATATATATATATATATATATATATATATATATATATTCTTTCTCTTTGCCTATCTTTTGTCTTTATAAGAAAAAGAGAAAAAAAAGAGCTTTTAAGGCTTTATACTTTGACTAAAAAATAAAAGAAAAGAAAAGAAAAGAACAACCATGTTTATTTTAGTATGCCTAGAGAAAAGACACAAATGCCTGTTACTACAAAAATTGAATAGTACAAAATACAATTCATTTTTTTATATCATTAGTGTTACATAAGATATTTAGGTCGTACATTTATCTCACTATTGATCTGTTAGATTATTCGTGACTTGGATTAAAGACAGATTTAGGAAAAAAGGGGCGGGGGTAGTATTTGCCCCTAAAATTTCTTAAAATTAATTTTTCCTTTTGAAAAAATTATTGTTTTTTTAAAAAAAGTATGCGTAACTTTTACCTTCCTTTGAATTTATTTTTTAAAAAAATTATAATATTATTCTTTATCTAACTTTCCTTTTATATAACTTTATCTTTCCAAATCTAATATTTTGATTCTTACCCAGTCTTGCATCCATGATCGGTTTATTTCATGTAAGTGCATGAGGCAATAATGACCTACCTTACTGACAAAACTTCTTTAAAAATGATTATATACTTGTAAGTTCATATTCTTTGTTAGCTTTGGTATCAAGAATAAGCCGATAAGCATAATGGCCAAACCAAGGACGGAATAATATGTCCATTTTTGGCACTGGTTTGATGCTTGTTCTTGAAATTTGTTATACATAAAGAAATCTAGGGCTAGGGCAGGAATTAAATTTGAGATCCCCAGTGAAAAAAAAAAAAAGAAAGGAAAACCATGTAGTAATTGATGCTTTAGCTTCAAGAATTTGCTTGCTGTCAATTATGAATACCGTTTGTGTGTTGCTTCCTTTTTCCAGTTGTAGTAAAGAACTTGTTTATTAATCTTTCTCCAAAATTGCTAGACGGTTCAACCGGAATCCAAAGAACAAACAATAGTAATTAAAATTAAGATAAAAAGAGAAATGAATCATGATCAATAATTCAACACTGTAATTGAAGTGCTGTTGCATTCATAAAATTTCAGATAAATAAAATTTTGTGCATTTGGTTTTAAAGACTATAATTAATGCAATGTACCATTATACTTTACTTGCAAAGAAATGCATGCGTACACACACTGACAGAGACATACATATATACACACATACATATGTGTGTGAATATGTATGCAATATTATGAGGATCTAGTGGGGCTCAATCGGCTAATTAATTAGGTTAGTATTTGATAATCTCATATTGGTTGATAATTAATAGGAACATGAATCTCTTTGAAAATAAACTAGTTAGACATTAAATAGAAACTTATTATGAGGAATATGTTTTTTATATTCATCATTTTGTGTGATTAAATTCGATCGCATTATAAAAATGTCAATATAAATATAAATAGAGATTCTCCACATATATACATAAAACTTTCCACTTGTATCAAAAAGCAATTTAATCCATGTTCCAAATTCTACCTACTTCGTTCTCAACAAGAATTCCCACTAAGATCATTGAGAGTTTCTTTTTTTTTAAAGTCATGGTTTACTTTGTCCAATCATTTAGTGAAAGAGCAGGTTGTAACGATTGCCCTAGCTTAGAAGAACATATTGATGAAAGCACCAAATTCAAAATGAAGATACGATATAGCACATGAACACCCAATGCCAGCCCATATATATGAGTTTATTATTGGCATTTCCTCTCGAAGGTTGCTCACTGTTTAGACCTTCTGCAATATAATATGATATAAAGATGGTCCCCTGGGTATCCTGTTTCCATCAATTTCAACCCCACCACCCCATACAGAAACATAATACCTTAGATGATGCCAGGAACTATAGTGGACTAAACATGATTATGATGGGAAGGTCAAATTCATTTGATTGGTATTGAACTATAAGAAAAATGAAACAAGACTAGATATGGCTGCATCTAAGCAGGAAAGGTTAAACATATGAAGTTGATCTAGCTAGTGACGTAGAGTTTGAAAACAAGTAAAAAGTTATCAAGAGTGAAATTATTAGGAGTTGAAAATATGTTACTTTAACTTGTGATCTAATAGTATATTTTAAAATTATTAATTACATTTATTTTTTTATCACGAAGTATAAGAAAAAAATGTACTATATTTTGCTTCAAGATTCTAATTTTGAGGGGATTATAGAAAATATGCAAATTAAAAGATTATATTTGTATACTGAATCACAAATTATGCCCTTGAACTAATAACTAAATAACTCTAATCCTTAATTTAGCAGATAATACACAACTTGATTCTACCTCCTCCAAAAAGTATTACAACAATCATAAATTTCCAAAAAGGTTCAACATCTAGGGCAAAAAACGGTCACATGTAGTACATGGCAGAGACCCCTTTAGGAAAGTGTTCGAGAACATCAACAAGGGGTGTGATAAAAGACAAAGAACATGCCGGAAAGAGAACATCTTGGTGAGGTAAGACCCTCTGCTAGGGTTTCTCTTGGCTGCCCTTTACTCAAAGCTGTACCATTCTCATTTACACATAGCCCAAAAACATTAAAAACGAATTGCTCTGCTCGACATGCCTCACACTTGAAAAAGATTCTTTTATTTCCACCTGGACTTTGGGCTGTGGTTAATCTAGTCAGCTTTCTCTTCTTATGTACAATTTCCACATTAGGGTCCAGGGACAAAGCGCCAGGGCATAGCAATTCTTACCATTTTCAGAAGCCTGCAAGCACTTACTGCAGACCACCCTTTGAGCATCTCCTGATTCTAACTTTTGCGTACCGTTTATTTTTGGCGTCTTTACTGTATTTCTTTCCTAGTTTCTCTTTCCTCTTTCGACTTGCCATTAGAAGTGGACACCAACTCTTTATTTTTTATGTCCCCTTCTCCCCCGCGGATAAGGTCTTAGGTCCTGTAGAGAGGCTAAGATCAATTCAGGATGGAAATGTCTATGGATTCTTGTTTCATCCCGAAGCAAGATTCTAAGCAAAATATAAGATAAAATTTAGGTCTTTTCGGATGCACACACAAATAGCTTGGCAACTAAAATAGTTTGTGGTTTTTTTTAATGATTAAATGCAATCGAAATGTCTAACAATTATTTTATTTGAGGTTTATTATCATACAACTTGAATTTTCTTTAAATAAAATATTGATTTAACTTTATATATTTTATATGAAATTATGAACAAGTTCTGAAGAACTTTAAACTTCGTTATGAATGAAAGAACAACTCACACATACCTATCATAAGAATTTATAAAAATGTGATTAAAGTACCAATTCAATTAGTAACGCTAACCCAACCAAATCGATTGGGGTTGGATCCTACCCTTAAATTTTATAAAACTGTATATTCTTTTTAAAAAATAACTTTTTTTTTTCAAAAATACTTTTGAATTTTAGTTTTTGCTTTTAAGTTGTTTTAAAATTATAAAATATTATTATATAACATATTGTGCTCAGAATATCAAGTCCTTAGTAAATATAAAAATTTTTATCCCACACAAATCTTGAATTTTAATATGAAACAAATAAGCTTGAATCGACCACGGATAACAAAGAACCAGCCCTAAAGCGGTTTGAAGTGTGGAGAAAACTGCAGTTGCTTGCGACAAAGTGAGATAAGGAAACAAAAGTACACTATGAAGTGTGTTGGGTATATCTTGAGGAAAGAATATGAAATAGTCGTAGCAAAAGAATAAAAACGGAAACACAGAGAAAAAGAGAGATTCTACCAACGATAAGACGGGTTTTAGTCGCTGTCAATTTTGCTTCTCTTTCGGAGGATTCATTTCAAGAAAGAAAAGCTTTATCATCTCCAAACGATTCACTTATCAGACAGTCTGTGGAACATTTTTTGCACCAAGAACTTACACCCTCTCAGTTGCCACATTCGAGAGACGAGAATTTTCACAAACAGGAGAGCTACAAATAGGAGTATATTCTAAGCAAGAACAGACAATGTGTGTGTTCTTCCTACAAATCCTGGCTAGAAAAATGGTCCCGTTTCCAGCAAATGGTCATATATAGTATGCATAGTGCCTAAGATTCTATGTAACATGTCTACATTTTCTGATGTTTTAATTACCCATCCTGAAACCCATGTGCAAATATTCGTAAAATGGCCATACATATCTGGAAATCTTGAATTCATGAGAAAAATAGGTGACCACAAAAATTGATATGGAAAAAAGGAAAAAAAACATGAAATTTATCAAATAAAATCCGACAAAAACACATGATAACGGGAAGAAAAACAATACATTATTTGGTTTGAAACATCAAATTTCAGAAGAAATAGTTTGCAGTCTTCCCGAAAGGAAAGGAAATTGACTTAACATTTCTGTACAATGGCCTTATAATCACACTTTCCATGGCTCATTTGATCATGCCATTCTTGAAACGAACAACATTTTTTCTAAAGTTTTATCCAAATTCGAAACGAAAACATAAGAACCAATTCTTTCTTTCAATAAAGATAAAAGCGAAAAAATCCCCAACTTGAAATAAAGGTGAAGGAGGCGCAGCAGCAAAGTTTCCATCTTTTCCCTTTTCTAATGATATTCACAAAGGAGTCAGATCACCTTACGACCTTCTTCGCCACCAGCACCGCCCCCACTGGAATGTTCACGTGCCTTGGCTTCGCTGACGGAAGCCAACTTCTGCAGATTCAACTTGACGACAGTATCAGCGAAGAGACGAGTGTCTTCCTCCGTATTTCCTTCTGGCACATCCACGATGTAAGACTCCAAAACAAGAGTCCAGATCCTCCCCTCACGCTCAAACTCGTGAACAGTCGTGACCGACCTGTAGTTCCTCAGCCTATGCTCGCCGCCAATGATGCTAAACCCTGTAACGTGTCGCTCATCGTCGAGAATATCTAACCTTTCAGTGCTGGTAGCAGCCGGCAAGCCCGAGATGACGTTAACGTCTCTGGTGCCACCCACTGCAATACTGAAGTCCTCCCTTACGCTGCAGCTTTTGATGAAGTGCTTGTACGTCTGGGGCTTGTCGAAGCAGCGGACGAGGGACCAAACGACCTCGAGTGGCGCGTGGATCGGCTGTGCGAGTAGGGAAGAGCATTGGCCTGAGTTGACTCGGTAGCTGTGGAACCGGATTATCACTTGTTTCAGCGAGTCAAACTCGTCTTGAGTTAGCCCAGATGGCACAGTTAAATGGTGAGTTGTGTTTATTGCCTGTGCCTCTGCTTCTTCTTGTTGCTCTTCTCCTTGATGGCTCGCTGGGGTCTCCGCTTTGTCCATTTTCCAGAGAGAGAGAGAGAGAGAGAGGGGATGAGAGAGAAGGGGACTTTGGCATCAACCAGAGCATTTTTCTTTGCATTTTATAGTGGGTAGTATGGGAAATATGGGATTGATTAAGTATAAAATGGGAAATATATTGGGATTCTGGATATCTTATGAGTTTTTGGTATTACTATTTTAATTTGGGGACAAACAAAATGAAATAAATAAAGTAATTTGTGCATTTCTATATTTATGAAAGAAAAAAAAAAGTCCTTTGTACATTGCCATACAGTGCTGCTGAGTCAACAGATGAAGTCTAATATCTATCTTGTAGCTCGAAAGATTTAAGGTATAATATCGTTAAAAAAAAAAAAGAAAGAATATTGTTAATTTACTATATATTTTTAGGAGATAAGGTTAAGTATTTAAAAAAAAAGAAAGAAATAAGGTAATTTTAATATTCTATATACTGCGGCATGCTTTGTCAATAAATATGATTGAATTTAAGATATTTAAAATTACGTCTGACTCATTAAAATTGACATATTTATTTCTTTTAAAATGTCTTAAAATAATTAATGCAATTCTTAAAATAAATATTTTTAATATATTATATACCATAAAAACAAATGCTACCATTATAAATTATTTTTTATGTTTAGATTGGATGTAAAATATTCGTTGGTTTATATATTTTCACATTTCATTATACGATATATTATTTAAGATATAAGTTGATAAGAATTATTTTGAAATGAATTTATTTAAGTATAATAAAAATTATTAAATATGTAAGGTTAAGTAAGGTTCAAAGAGAGAATATAATATAGTGTGAATATATTACAGTTTTTTGAAAAAGAAAATATATAAAATAATAATATATTTGAATTAAAATAAAATTTTAATTTAAAATGGATTTATGAAATCCTTGTCCACTTAACGCGTAATATATTTTGTAGTTCAAGGGATTTAAGATATAATATCTGTAGAAAATAGAAAGAGACAATGTACTTTTGAGTATTGCTAATCTACCATATAGTTGTTGTTGAGTTATAGATTATATCAAATACTTATCTCATAATTTGGGAGAAAAGTTGAATATTTTTAGAAAAAATAAAAGAAATTAAGTATTTTGAATATTACTAAATACTGCTGCTGAGTCAGTAGATAAGATTGAATTTCTTTGGTAATTCATGATGTTTAAAAATATACTACTTCCGACCCCACTAAAATTAACATAGTTATTCTCTTATGATGTCTTAAAATAATTGACACATTTTCTAAAAAGATTTTTTAACATATTATATACAATTAAAACAAATATCACTATTATAAATTACTTTTTTTATTTTTAATATACTATATACTATAAAATAAATATCACCACTATAAATTATATTTTTATTTTAGATTTGATATAAAATATTCGTTAATCTATAACTTTTGTACAAAATTTTATGTTAAATTAAAGACTATCAATTTTGAAAGGACTGGGATAGTACTAAAAAAATTTATACTATTCTATTTGAAGCCTAGTGTACTTTGATCAAATCTCCAAATTTCAGATAAAAATGCATCTTTAATTCAAAATTTTATTATTTTTCAAATTTTAACTTCTGAATAAAATAGTTTTATTATAGTCTTCTAGTGGGAGATAAACAAGAAAAGACAGTGCATATTGCAATTAATGTAGCACCCTCGGATGACATTGTTATTTCACTGTAGCTGAATAAGAAAAAGTTGTTTATTTTATTTTTAAGTATGATATTTCAATTCAATATTACAACTGTGTGTCTGTCTATTTTCCATTTTCTTTTTTTTTTCTTTTTTAACAATGTGAGTTGATAAAATATTTTTTTAAGACCAATTTGATGCAGCTGTTGTTAAATATTGTAATTATACAAATCATGCTTTTGTAGATATGATTGTAAAAGATTAGAATTAAAACATGATAGTTTTATATCATTCAAAATTTTATATTAAACATGATTTTGAATTGTAAAGTACGCAAAATAACTATCACATTCATTTTGTATGAAATGATCCTGATTAACTTTTTTTGTTTAACAATTTTATGACTTGTTCAATTTTTATTTATATATGTATATATTTATTGCACTTATTATGAACAAATTGGTTAATATGAGAAATATTTTTGCCAAAAGAATAAAATTAAAGAGGAAAAAATTGAATTTTAAAAATAAAAGATTTTTAATAAGAGAGAGATGTAAGATATTAAAATTATTGTAATATAGAAATAAGAAATAAATAAAACTATCAATTTAATTAACATTACCTATTATTTGAAATAACTAATTAAAAATCACAACTGAATACAGCTTGTGAAAAATTTAAATTTCAAAGTGATAAACAGTCAATCTATTTGTTAGCCAACACGACTCTAAGGAATAATGTTAAATCTTTTTTAAAAAAAATGTAATAAGAAGAAAAAATTTTATATTGTTGCAAAAATTGTAACATATTTTAATATGATTAACATTATTTTTTTTTTTGAAGAAATAAAATTTCATTACTTAATATCCTCTAAAACTTTGGAATAAACATCATAAAGTATCGTTTGTTTCCATATATTAAAATTCAAGAAATTAAGACTAGTCATAGCAACCATATATGCCGAGAAATTCCCAGTTCGCCGGACAAAGGAAATATATATCAATACCTGAGGATGAGACTATAGAGCCTTCCTTAACAAGGTGATTAAGTTTTGTAAAATCATCAACCCTACCAAAGAGTTTGTGTATGAATGTTTGACAATCACCCTCAATTGTAATTAATCTTAATCACAGAATTATTTTGTCACTATCTTTTATTTTGATCTAAATAACATAAGTAAATTCATGTGCAAATTCATACAACCATTAATGATCTTCCTATTATTGTAAAGGGTCAATGTTATTTAGACAAATATATTGTACTCGCTATTCGTATTGCTTATATTCAATAGTTAAAAAGTAATATCATGTCGCCTTCTTTGTATTATTTTATTTTTTTATAATAAACAGGTAAAAATTTACTTAACTCTCTCTAAAATATTAGTAATTTTTAATTAAAAAGTTCTTTACATTGCTTATTCTTCCTTTTTCTTTTATGGAATTTGCCTAAATTCCTGTTATTTCCATGTTTCACTTTTCTATGTCTCGCTATAATTTTATAATGAAACAAGTATGGTTAACAATTTGTAAATCAGCCCTCAAAGTCCACTCTTAGCTTCAATTTTCTATTAAGAGTGACCCAAATAGTCTGAAACCGCTAAAGTCAAATGTTGCAAAATTTCTCTGTTCCGAATGGTAGCTATACTCCTACTCCTACCTCCTAGAAAAGACTATCATTTGAAGGACAAAGTCAAACAGGGCTGCCCCACAGCCCCACCCGCCGCCGCCCCCTCCCAAAAAAAAAAGAAAAAAAAAATTCATAAAGCTACCAAAACTAGAATCCCATGTTTATGAACAAATGGCTATCCTTTCGGTGATGCATATTTCGAAGATGAAATCTGAAATTGGCCTATACTTCTCATTTCAGAGCTGCATATCTTAGTCCATTATTACTTGGCCTTTTTTGATTCTCTTACAGAGAAAGTAAAGATTCCATCAAGGCTAAAACTAGCATTCTTCTCAGTTCTCATAATACTAAAATAATTGATGCCAAAGGGGCTGGAACCTTGAATTCCTAGAAGAGTTAATAGGAATAGCATTCGAACTAATCAATATTTAAAATAATCACTTCCTTGCAAATGTTACATAATCGTACATATATTAGTACCGCATGTATAATAAATCTTTTAAAAATGTGCATGCGATTTTCTTATGATAACCAAAGCATATATCTGCTATTTGTGTGACCAAAACAGGTATAATTGTCCCATACACAGCAATTGGTGAAGGTTGCGTGGTTTACTCCTAAGAAAAGAGTTAGCATCCATTTTTTTTCCAGTTGATGTTCCAGCTACGCAATTCATTCCCTCCATATCGTGACATATTCGATCTTTGTTATTTAGTAAAATATATATACATATATTTAATATTTTTTTCATTCAAATTTAAGTATTTTATTTTGACTTAATATAAAGATTCAAAAGAACACTTAACTATGAGTAAGTTATCATATTATTGAGATATTAATAGTGGAATTCATAAATTAATGAAATTTGCATCCCTTAAATAAAAAAACATGATAAATTTTAGGAATTTAGAGGGAAAATATCTTTATTTTAAATAAGTGTATATTTAATTCTAAATATATTTAAATAAAAAATATGAACATTTATTTTTCATGAAAAGAGTATAATATTTTTCATATAATATTTTAAAATCTGAGTTCACGACAGAATTTCTAATTTGCTCCGAAAGAGATGTAATTGACTGATTAAATTACATGGAAATGGACCTCTTATCATCCTTCCAAGATGCTATACGATAATAGAAAATAAGAAAACATTGAATCGTACATGCAAATGGTTATTAAATATCTCCACCAAGTCTTGAGGAAGATGCAAAGTTGCAACTTGCATGAAGTTGTAGCCCACCATGTCTATACTTTCCCCGATATATATAGTCTTTTCTTTATTTGAAATACAATTCTTGTCTATACCTTTTTTTTCCTCGGACTAAAGACTAAATAATTAAAGAGAATGTTGGCTAATGCAAAATATTTGGCTTATGAATTATTGATGAAGCCGATGTTGATTTGTTATTTTAACGAGTCATCATTTAATATTCTTGAATTATGAAATTTCTAGTTCATCATTAGAATATTTTCTTAAAGAATAAGGTTGATTTGTTTAATTCATTAGTCTTTTAACCTTACTCTATATGAGTCTAATCAAATAATATCTTACAACAAAAATTGGCATTAGATCATGTCGGCCAAGATTGGTATCCATTAACCTAGGAATGTTCAACTCCAACTCATGGCTGTTTTTAATGTAAATCAGCCGAAAGGTTTACCTCTTTCTCCTTCCTTTTTACTGTGGATGAGAAGAATACAAGAAGCTATTACTATTATATGGTTTTTCCTTGTTGATGCTCAAATGAGACTTTGAAGCTAATTAACCATGTTGAAATTTGACTTTGGACATTAGATATGCACTTTTATTTCTGCATGTGTCATGAATGCAATTTGCAGAGTCAGCAAATTAGTATAAAGCAAAAGATAAGAACCATTATGAACTTCTTCTACTCCCCAACTACGATTGGATAGCAATTGTTGAACACTAAAGATAGTGAAGGAATTATATAAGATTCAATGCTGCCTCTACTAACTTTCAACCACATATCACAGACAAAAATGAGTTCTTTATACCAAAGATTTTGTTGTTATCTTGGAAAAGAGAGAAAAAGAAAGGAGAAAAGCAGTCACTAACTAGGCAAAGATCATCCTCAATGTAGGACTAGCAACCCAATACTTTAAGATGTGGCCAACTTGGTCCAATGTTGTTCTTCCCATTTCCGCCTGTTTTTCTGTCCCTTTTCTTCCCATGGTGCTGCCGCATCGTTGTACTTGCCATCTTCAACTTCTGCTCCTGCTGCCTATTAGTGTTTTCCTGCACGCACGCACACACACACACACACACAAGAGGGTTCATCATACATATTTGTAATTTGTCAAAGAACCCTACTGAAAATCATTAGTACAGCACAAAACAAAAGTGTTTTTTGACCTTTTTAAGTTCTTCCCAATGAAACAGTTATAGCAACTCAGACCTCACTTCTACCAACTTTCTCAAAGTTAAATAGGAAAAAAGCATTAATCATGCAGTGCTAGAGAAGCACGAATGAAGGGTTTCCCACTCTATGTTTCAAGCCAATATTCAATTCGGTGAACAGTTTATAAAGATCCAGGATTGTAAAGCAACATTTCTTGTAGTTAAAAATACCCCTTTGTCCAAAATCCTTCACCGGTCACTGAAAATAAACTTAAAGCTCTAACATGTTGCAGACATCTTCCTTCTAAATTCCTAACCCTCTTGTTGTTCCTTCCTGCATCTCTTTTCCCCTTCCAATGTTTTGGGGAATTTTCAAGTGTTTGACACCCTTTGCAAATAGTGTTTTGCAAATCTCTCTAGATGTCTCTTGCTAACTGTGTACAGGGATGACATCTACATAGAAAAATGTCAGAGAACTCTCACCAATTGCAAATTTGCAAGGCATTGGCATGTGGGAGATCAACTAATGTTCTCGTCAAATTTGTTACAAGCATTTTGGCCTGTTACGCAGAATAAGAACTCTGCAAGTTGGTTCATATGGTAGCTCAACCATTTTCCCATGAATGTCTAACTATTTAATACCAAATTTTTTGAATACATTTTAGTGGCAGAGCTGAGCTACCATACCTCGAATTCAATGTTATCATTGATGGGAACTCGAGGCTGTATTTTGCTTTGAGGCCTTCGTAGGTCGAATGTTGGATATGAACAAATTCTTTCTGTTTTGGATCCGGAACTAGAAGATGCTCCAGAAGATTTGTCTATGCTTGATCTGTGCGATGATTTTTTGTAGGACTCAATCTCCAAGCATAACTGATATGCAATCGAATCTTACTAATCAGATCAAATCAAGGCCACTTTCTTGAATGCAAGTGAAAATATACGTATACATGCAAGTATTTGATATATTTTATATATATATATATATATAATTCTCAACCTATACGAATAAGTGCATAAAAAATAATTTCACCTGAACAAGCCGATCTTCAAGAGAAGCAATGCGATCCAACAATGAACCTTTGGAACGAGTCTCCACGATTGCTGTATTCAACGGCACGCATTCTCCATCTTCTTTGTCAATTGAGGTATTATTACGGCTGCTGCTCTTGCACCATAGCTTTTGTTTTCCTTTCATCTGTTTTACATAATTTATTTGGACCAAAAAAAAAAAAAAAATCTAGCATCCATTTCTATGAACTAATGTCAAATATCAGTATATCTATAATGGAATCAAAGGATTTACCTTTGAAACAAGAGGCAAATGCGCTTCAAATTTTCCTTGATTTTGCTCTACGGAACTCATAATTGACAATACTTTGTTTTGCAGTATGAAGTGCTTCAGTTGCCTGGTTAAGGTCGCTAAGAGTGAGAAGAGAATCAAACCTAGACTTTTTCCAAATCTGTTGCGTATATATACCCTAAGATTTTTGACCAAGCAATATTATGGAACCACCAGGATTTTGTTATAAGGTTCTATTAATTTCACCAATAGATTACACGCTTGATTTTTTATCTGCCATCTTTATCTCCTTTTGTTCTAATGTAAATTTTCTATTAAATAAAATTAAAATAAAAAACATTACAAGTTAATGTCTATCGACTATTATAAAAACCTCCACACAAAGGAAAATTAGCATGTTAAATTACTTGTATATATATTTGTCATATGAATCGAATTTACTATATAGAGTTGTTGCTTATCAATCAAAATACCACTTAGTTGCACAAGTTTCAAAAGAAAAATTTGTGAAGAGGGAATTTTAGATTTTCTTTAATAGAAAGATTTTATGCATGGAAGATAACATCTAGGTAAAGTTTTCCACTAATTCAGTTACAAAGAATGTACCTAAAATAGACATCAGATCGAGATTATATCTTTCTTAATAGAAAGAACATTTTATATGGTAAAATTTTATATTTGAAAATTCAAGGACGGATCTAGGTGCAGTCACCCCCAAACTTTTGAAGATCTCATATTTCCCTTTCCCATATGAAGATTAATATTTTTTAAAAAAAATGTGTAAATTTTAAATTTTTTTCCCATTAAAAATTTTAAATTTTATAATATTATGTTCTATTATATCTTTTTCTAGATTTTGCTCCTTCAAATTCAAGGTTTTAATTCCATCTTTACTTAGAAATTTTATTTTTTAAACATTAAAATATTTAAAATTATGACGCACTACAATAAATACACTTGTAAATCAATTGTGGTTATTATCCTACAAACAAACTTTATTACATCTCTATGCCGCCTCTAGCGGGCTACTTTATTAAATATTATATAAGCTAGCTATTTATGAAGTTTTGGGTCCACAAAAGTATATGGTTAAATTTACACAATTATTTAATAAAGAAAAATGTTTTTTGTGGGTAGAGTGTTAAAGAATAATTTACGTATGACTAAATTTTAGCGAAATGATAGTTTTTAAAAATATATATATAAAATATTATGCGTTTAATTGTGATCAATGTACAGAAATTGCACTAAGAAAGTTGCCCAGCATTAAATACTAAGTTTAGTAATATGAGTAGCTGAATTGACTATTATTATATGCCACCTTACCTATGAGTTCCTCAATAATTTCTGTAAATGGCCGTGAAGTGCTTGTAGGTGTGCATACTCAAATCCATTAAAAACCAAATTGGGAATAGAGCAAAATTTCCGTAAATACACTACAATTCTGGAACCAAAATTCAAGTCTTGGCTCCTCTCACTTGGGCTTGCCAATAGGATAACGAGAAAAATAACGGACAACTTCAGAAAAGATTTTTAGGATATTTTTGGAAAATAAAAATGCTCATTTTCAACGTAAATGAAACTAGACATTTTCTAATATTTGAATTGTATTAAAACACGTTATTTCTATTAATCTAAATAGTTATAATTCACCACAGTATTCTAATTTTTTTAATATTTGAGAAAAGTTCTTTTTTAATCTCAAACATCAAAAACAATTACTGAAAAATTATTATGTAAATATTAGATGTCTAATTTTTTTTTTCACTGTAATCGAGCCCCGTCCAGTGTTTCCAGCCAAGACAGGCTTAATTTGTCTAGGAAAGACAAAACCATAGGGCTATGTCAACATGCTAGGACCATTAAGAAATACCAAGATTTTTTTTTTTTTTTTTTAAGAAAAAAATCACCTAATTGAAATTATCAACATTCTGACATTGAAGTTTCATTAATTGACAAAGTGAATGAGCCCAATCAGATAGTTAAGAATGACCAATTATTCACCCCCTTATTCGGTGCCAAGTGAAACAATTACCCCAAACTAGACCTAGTGACCTCATATGCCAAGAAGGCTGCACCATTTGCTGGAACGCTCCGTGCCATGGCAGGTCCAAACCCTTTGTATAGGCCTTTGACTCCTTCTGATGCCAAGGTTTTTCTGAAAGCGTCAATGCTGCCTGAGAACTTGGGATTTTTGTAGTCATCCACCTGAATAACACTTTTGACCACGTCGGTTGGGTAGACAGACATCCAAAAGGCCGCCCCAGCTATGCCTCCAGCCAGCATAAGAGAACCTCTTCCCAGATTAGAAGTGTCCTCCCCTCCTGCTAGGTATTTCTTAACTGCTTCATAAACACCAAACATAGCAGCATTTCCCGGTACTTCACGCGCCAAGGTGGGGACTAACCCCTTGAACAAACCCAGTACACCAGCTGATTGGACAACATGCCTTGCCACATCTAGTGGTCCTCCATATTTGATTGCAAGAGCAGCTGGACCAGCACCTGCTAACGCACTCTGAGCTTGCAACCTGCATAAATGGAGAAGTTCAAATCCATGTGTGGGCAAACAGTAAACAGTACTGAGGACCTAATTGGCAATAGTTTCTGAAAACAATACTCAGAAACCGTCCTTTAAAAGTTGTGACAGTAGTCCACAACTTTTCTCAGCAATGCTGCTGTACATTTTGCTGGAGGCTTGTGAATGCCAAGAAACATATTTGGGAAATAAAAAAAAAAAAAATGCTCCTGTCATGAAAAATAGGATACAATTACTTGTTCGAAAACAAGCACAAGAATACATAAATTTACTTGCTTTCTACGCCCCAGTCCACTTTGAATGAAACAATGAAAAACAGCCAGAAAGGGAACAGAACACATATCGAACAAACACATGTTTTTCCTATATGACAGCCCGATATGAATAAAGGTAGTAACAGAATTTTGAAATGTTTTTCTCATGGAATACAAGTGATTATACGACTAAACTTCCAAGATATCCTATTATTGGAAGCATTTAGGCTCACATAAATGAACAAGAGATTGAGTCGAGCTAGGAAATACGAGTTTCATGAGGCTTAGTTATCAAGAATACTGAAATATGAAATTGACAAACATCAGATGAAATGAAACTGAAATATTGAAGAATGAAAGGACAAACATGAAGATTTAGAATCATTTTAAATTTCACGGGGGAAAAAAAATGAAGCAGGAACCTAAACCTGCATTTTATCAATTCAGTGGGGCATGCAAGGAAGGAAACTGCGACTCCAGCTCCAGCGCCACAAACAACTTGCTGACTCACAGTAAGAGGTGCACCAGGCTCAGATCTTAGCAGCAACTCCATTTGACCCCTGACAGTGAAAAGCACAGCATTGAATGCTGCAACAGTGGCAAGTGGAGCTCCCATTCCTTTGTATAAACCCCTTGGGCCTTCTGCTGCTAAAGTTTGTCTGACAGCATCCATTGCACCTGAGTACTTGAGAGGCTGACCAGGAAGTGGCGGTGGCTGACTTTGGAGCTTCACCTTGATAGTATCAAAAGGGTGTCCAACTATCAATTGTGCTGCCCCTGCAATGGTACCAGCAGTCAAGTCTTTGGCTACATCACCCATCTGCAAATGCTCGATCAAAAAATTGAAGAAGGTTAGATGGAAACATTGTAAAGGCATTTCACATTTTTCCTAAACAGTAAACATATAAATAAAAAAGTAATAAAATATTTCTAAAATTGCTCTAGGTTGCTAAAGCAAAAGTGACGCCCTCCAATGGAAGCAATTAGGGTCAAGAATAAGTGTGAAGTGTCTTTGGATGAGCAGTTTAAGCCCTGCTTGCATGCAAATATTCGCATAATCAGATGTGTAAATAACTTGAGACAAGCTTGTCTACAGATAGGATGTCACAGATCTAAACAAACAATTTTAAACATCTGAAATTGATATGGAGATAATATTTGTATGCACCCTATCTTTGGAAGCTGGGATGACTTGAGAACACCAGTGTAGGTTAAGCCCAATATTTGGCTTCACTGAAAAGAAATAGATACAACTAAGAATCAGAAAGTGAATTATCTACAATGACTATGACCAATTTTACAGCAGGGGCATTTCAGAACTTATTTTGTGAAGGACAATGGAAACTCCAGATATTGCAGACAAACAAACTTCTGAACTGGCTAGGGAGCGAATAAGATTCTTAAAACTGATGCAGCAAAGAATGTCCCCGTTTTTCCTGGATTCTCAAGTCCCTCATTAATTGAACAGGATGTGCAAAGAACATGAAGTACATTTTCCAGCCATAGATGTAATAACAAAAAGTAGCCATCCAATTCCCAACGTGGTTACAACTTGTTCCCTCTAATTTCATTAGACTGTTCTGATGTAGGAGGAAGGGAAAAGGGAAGGGAAAAAATGAGAAAATGATGCAAGGTGGTGCTATTGGTCTATGGTCCTATTTAAAGAGTTATCAGGTAAAATGTGTGAGAGAGATGACCAGAGAATGCAGTTTTGACATGATAATTTACCATACGGATTTTGATGCTTGTTGGTTCCAAATTTTCAGTTCAGTATGCAACTGTAGATTTCGGTTCTATAAATTGGAACCTGAAGGGACAAGGCAAAAAGGTTGTATTATGTTGATATTGGGAAATGTGGACAACAATCTTTCACGATGGTAGATTTCCAATATTAGAACTGAGGAGGTTTGAACTGTAGTTGAGAGAGGTCAATGAGAAATGTAACATAGTTAAGATGTAGTCAAATAAAGATAAGGGGAGATGGTGGCTGAAAATGGTATGTTGATGAAGGAATAGGGTCCTGAGTTGGAATTCCAAGATGGTTTAATTGTGTCCCAATCCCTTTTGAAATATTTTTGTTTTAATGCCAACAAAACCATAATGGAGGAGATGATAATATGTTTTACCACATGCAGGAGGTCATCCTCAGTATCGGTAAACAAAAGTGGAACACTATACAGTTTAATCACACATCAATATCTCCTAAAAATACTGCTTACTGGAATGCTACTCTATCATCCAAATTGCAAATTTAATATTTTCCATATCACTGCCTTCAAGTTATACAACATACTATATCCAAACTCCATATTTTAAAAGATTCTCCTTAGACGGAGAGGTCCAAATTACAGGTAGATTATTGCAAACTAAATCCATGAAGCAATCTATGATGCTCCAAATTTCTAAAGACTAGCGTCCATTTGCTAAGGGGATGACAATGTTCCAGAATTCCCTGGATTCCAAACTCAAGGTTTAGCCTTTCAAAGCCATTATCCAATTTCCAATGATGTCTCGGATCTAGGACTAATATTCTGTATCCCATTGATTTTCATTGTACTCTCTCAATCACAAAGATTCTTTATTTGTCATCACTTCAAGGTAGACAACATTTTGCAGGTATTATGATCCCATTGACTACATTTCTGTATCCTCAATGACAAACAATTCAAACAGACTCAGACACAGGGGGAGTGAAACCACACATACATGGTGGAGGCTCATGGGGAAGATTTATATCATGCACTCTGTCTGGATGACGAAATTAAAAAATTTGCATCCAGAAATTAAAAGAGTCAAACAAAGCTCTGTTGAATTTGAGTTTTCCAAAACAAGGAAAGTAAAGGAAAAAAGATAAATGAAATGAAATAGAATTGCAAGTTTTAACTTATTAAGAGCAAATCCACCACAAAGCTTGACTCCCAAATATCATGAAGGAAAATGGGGCAAGGGAATCTGTCTGATATACAAGAAAAGAGGCGTTTAATGTAAGCTTGGTCTCATTAGAAAAAGATAACAGAACAAAGCCAATTGATGACTCTCCAACAAAGCGGAAGAGAAATTTATCCTAATAATTTCTAGCCATAGCATGCAATATGGTCCATCCCCCAGTTCCAGTCATGCAAACAATGAAACTTGAAGAAACTATGATTTATGGGCCTCTTAAATATGTACAATCCAATTGCTCTTGAAAACAAAATGGACTACTTGAACCCAATTGGATTAGCATTCCAATCTAAATTCAGGGTTTCAAAAGATAAAAAAAGGGAGTATTTTCCACTACACTGTCAACTAAGAAACTTAAGGTATGTGCATACCCCAGAACTAAACAATGCTGCGAAATAAATACGGCATCATTGCATTTCAAAATAGATACCAAAGAATTAAGTGTAAGTACCACATGATGACAGAGGCTTCCAACTAAAACAACTCTAATGCATGTAGCATAACCAATACCATTTAAATAATCAACCAAAACTTTTATACATCCCGTAAGATAAATCAAAGCAGCCAATCTACAATCTTACACAACAACAATCTACAGTGTAAATTATTCTCCTTATATTGTAAACCCAATTGAATATTTGTCCACAACAATGGATTTACACCTTCAGACCTTCGCACATTCCTAGCATGTTACTGCCAAAGTTTCTATGTAAAGATCTCTTTTTCATCTACGAACTTGATGATGAGAAGAATCGATGAACTTCTAATACAGAGAATTCACTAAAGATGGCAACTTTATTTGCAACGAACTTATAGATCGCAAGCAAAAATCAATACTATGTTCCGGTGAAGAACACACAATCAAGTACAAATTTATCTAAGATCCCTTTAAAAATATAACAGCAAATTCTTACCGTGACTGGCTCTTCTTTCAACCCAGATGAGAATTGCAGCCAAAGACAAGCAAATCAATTCTAGCCCTTCTTCCAAGATCTGAAATATATATAAACAATTAAAATTGCTAACTAGACCAAATGCATAATCACAGTCACATATACAACAACTACACAGAGGGCAAAGAATAAACCTTTAAAAGTACAAACTACTACAAGATTTGCTGAAAAAGAAAAGGCAAAAGAAATATCAACTCCTGAATATTACAAAGGGCCCATTTTCAGCAAGTGACTAACAAAGTATATTCGATTGTGCGTCTAATTAGGAAGGTTAGAAAAGGATAACCTCTTGTATTGATGTTTTTATATCAAGATAGCTACAGTAGTAGGCGTGAGTATATCTTATTAGAGTGTTTCAAAAGAAGCACTAAACTGAAACCAGAGGAGTGCGTGAATGAATCTTTTGGAGACTCGGAGCCGCATAAACGATCCTAAGAGCGACAAAACATGGATTCCGAATCGGTGTTGGCCACTCACATTATATATCTACACATGTCAGGCTAGAGAGACATTCAGAAGTGGGATAGATACCAGCCAGAAGAAAGAGGTAGGGGAGATGAGGACGCAATCTTTGAGCCAATCTCAGCCTCTATATGATGCATCCATATAGAATTCCTTGAAGCTTGGCTGCTACCCAACGAGACCAATGGAGATGGTATATAGGCATCAATAGACAACATTTATATATACCAACACAAAGATTCCAACCAATTTTCCAACCTTGGTTTGTTAATATTGTTATGTCCTCTACACTCGGTAGGGACTTCCCCGCCTCTATGGGCCTCGAAGTTCACCCACCTTTCTCCCTTTCCCTTTTTGGTCCACTAAAAAATTTTGACAACAAATTCATTGCAGAAATTAATTTTTTTAAATATTACTATCAATAATATTCTATTACTGTTTAAGTAATAATTCAATTTGAATAGATAATAGGATCATAAGCTGGCATATTATTTTGCCATATTTGTTGAATATTGAAAATAAATTCATGTTCTATATCATGTTTTAGACTTTCATTTAACAACTATATATATAAATATTTTGTCTCATCCATTCTATGGATCTCACCGAATCCACCCCAAATCTGTCCATTCAGAGGCTACTTCTGCTGGCTAATTACATAGCTTAGCTTGATTATTATGCACTTGTTTTGGTTGAGGAGTAAGTAAAGGGATTTGATTAGAGATGATGGCTTTTGCTTAATACTATAAATTTGACTAGCTTTCTGTATTGGGGTTGGAATTTAAAAGGATTCATAGTTGTCAAGAGAAGGAAACAAAACAAAACTGCAGTGTTGGAGTAGAAAGCAAATTTTGGTTCTTCAAACATGATCGAGCTAAGTATCTCATCTGGTGCAAAAAGAATTGTTTTTTTTTTTAACTCTTACTATTATATGCATAGGTCTTATATTTGATGATTGAAAAGAAAAAAGAAGTGATGTCTAATTTGCATATAGGTTCGTAAAAAATAAAAGAGAAAAGAAAAATCTAGTAAGGGTAATATATATATAAACTAAAAATTTGATAAAGAAAACGCTATATAAAATACTTATTTTATAGGTAGCTTAAAAAAATCATATATTATTATATATACATCTAATAAATATCGGGTGTAAGTGAATAAAAATTTATAAAATTAAATTGTGATGAATTTTAATAAAAAAGTATTAAATATGTGAAGTATAGTGAGACTCAAAGAGAGAAAATGATATAGTCTGAATATATGATAGTTATCGAAAAATAAAAATATATAAAATAATAATATATTTAAATTGAAATGAAATTTTAGTTTAGAATGAAAATTGAAAAAAATTATTTCCACTTAAAGCCTCAAATTCGAAACTTTAAAAAAAAACTTGAATATATTTTATTAGCTTTTGCTACTATAATTGGTATTTGGTACCCGTTAATCACAAGAGAAATCCACCCATGGGCTATTGACCATGGTCTCATTTTCATCACACTCTAATATTTTCTGAATTTTTGCTTGCATCCTTGAGCAAATTACCTAGAAATCGATCGTTAATTGCCCTCTGCTAAAAGTACCATGGTTAAAATAGTCTGAGGTGGTGATCAAAATCAACTATAGTGTAGCCAAGGCATTCTGCATTATATACTAACAGTGAAGAGAAACCACTCGAAAATAAAGCTCGAAATTGCTTTAAAAAAACAAGCTGAAACCGATGTAGGATTGTAGGAGGAAAAGACTCCAGAGACCCGCTCCTCAGAATTCTTCTATCCTCAACGTAAGGGCATCAAGATACTACCTTGGTATCAAGTGCACCAAACATGCAGAAAATTTTTACCTCCATGCAGCCAACAACTTCCAAGCTCATCACTTTTCCCAGTCTCTCCAGATTGCAATTCCATAGTCGATCTTGTTTTTTTGCTGCAATGGACTAGCAGTTGGCAACAGAAGTCAATCTGGATTCAGGATTCCACTTCCTCAGATAAATAGCTACAGAAAGCTCTTAAGAATCAAGGTTCTCTAGCATTTAAATTCCATTGGAAACTTGAGCAAATGAAAATTTCATCCTACTAACATCATCTCCCTCTACCTGGACCGCCTAGTAAATATACAAGAGATTTGTTGCTCAAATTTTTGAAATTTACAATTAAGTTGCAGCTTTAATCTGCAGTATATTTTTCGCTCTAAAGAAGAAAGCTGTATTATCTTACTCCTCTACTGATTCTTATCAAAACAAGAGTTATCCACCTAAGGTAAAAAAAGCATCCATGACATACACATCACAGGGGACAATGTTGAGACTCAGTCACAACTGTTGTAGCAGATTGAGTATGGAGTTCAACTGTTCTCTGAATGGATGCACAGCCTGTCTTATATGGTGACAAACTTCCTGTGTATGAAGATGCCCCACAAGAATAACAACTTATTCCAACCTGGAAAGATAATATACAACTTGGTGAGAAGAAATAGGTAGGAAAATAATGCACCATTTCTGGGAATGCATTAATTTTCAATCAATCTGGAGAGGAAACAATTATGATGGTTCAATTCATACACTGGGATTTCTCTGGAAGCAGGTTGGAAGAGAATATAAGAAGTTCAATCCCATCAAAATTTCCTTTAAGAGCCAAATCATAATCTATCATACATTGCAAAAAACTCTTGTACTTTGAATAGCTGCATAAGAAGTAGAAAAGAATTCAGTGTAAACTCCCAGAGAAATAACCAAGGGATCAGATTGGACATAAGACAGAAACAAGACAAGACAATGAATACCTTACAATGTCTTCAGCAAAAAAGTAAAGCCCAATGCTATCATCCTGGGGTTGATATTTCAAGAACTGAGTAGGCCATGTATTCAAGCGGGAGACTTCCTCCAAAAGGATTTTGTCAGAAAACTTCTTCACTACTTCAGGAATTTTAGGTGATGACCGAGTAGACAAATGGGCTTGAATCCTACCCAAGACCCCAGGGAGTCTCCCACTGTTGTGTATCTCTAATTCACCCCTGAAAAGAATTTTAAAAACCCCATATTTGTCCCAGAAAATTAGAAGAAATCTACTTAGTTATAAACAAAAGGAATTATAACAAAAGTAAAATGAAAGGCAGAAATATACTTCCATATGTAATCAAACATAGGAACAGCCAATGATCCGTAAACATTAAGGTGATAGCACAGTGAGGAAGCAAGATCTGTCCGATCTTTCTCTCTTCTCGTATTAATAAATGAAACCAAAGAACTGTCTTCTGAGTGACAGACCAAAGCATGAACTCCAGTTTCACATTTGCAACGGCATGCACTCCCAGTTCCATCAGATGTACGACCACTTGGCAAGCTGGAATCAGAGTTTTGTGGGGCTTTAAGATTCTGATGGGATGACGTCTCAAGTGCAGGCAGTTTATTCTGTCCAGTTGCATCAGAACAACTAAGATGCCTCCTTGAAGTTGGTGAGGAGCTAGCCGTTACTTCAACTTTATGCTTTAACTCTTGAGAAGGATTGGACTTTGTGGAGAGCTTCTTTACCTCATCTGCACAGGCTGTTCCTAAGAAGAAATTCGAGAAACCACAAAAAAAAAAAAACACATCGTTATGGTGAAAATTTCTAGGACAGATCAAACAACAAAAATAGGCTTGTCCACACCCCCCAAAAAAAAACATGCACAAGAAAGAATCAACACCCCGGCTTTATCAGGAAGGGAGGAGAGGGTTTGGATGGTTCCATCCCATATGGAGTTTCATGAGTGCAATGTAGGCCCAATTCCAGGAATTACCTGATTCACTTGAATTTTGAATAGTTTTGGGATCAGAACATTTAAGTCCAGAAAAATGTGCTGATAGAGGTTTAAAACGAGAAGCAAACTTCTCATCACCTGAGGATCCAGAAGAAAATGATCCATCTGGTGAGAGAATTCGAGGCTTCTTAAGTACAGGTTTAAATTCCTTTTCAACTGAACAACATTCCTTTATGTGCCTCAATTTCTTCAATGCAGAAACCTCAGAAAGTTTTGGCGCACTAGTCTTAGTTTCAACATCAAGTGCATTTGAGGGGCCAGTATTTGCATCACTGAACGATTGAGACTTCTTCAGTGACCTGAAAGTGTAGCCTTTTCCCTTTGAACTCAAGGCAGTTCCATGGGGACACTTCAGCTTTTCAGGATTTTTGTCCAAAAATTGGACTTTTGATCTTCTTTCTGATCCATTGAATGACTTTGCCTTAGTAAGCATACCTGTTGAATCAAAGATCCTGAATTCACTTCCCCAGATCCAGAAAGCAAGAGTTTCTCATGAATCCTACAGGTATCCAACTTTAAAAAACTACGAATTTTAAAAATTTGATGATGCAAGGAAGAATACCTGATGATGTCAGAAGCTGGTGCGATCTTGGAGACCTTTGACCTGATACAGTAAGCAAGTCTGCATTCTCTGTCATACTTCTACCTGAGAGATCTTTTGGCAAAGACAATTCCTGGGTCGACTTTACTGCAAAATCTTGAGACTTTGGAGCTTTGTTATGCTGTCTAGATGTCAATTCATTGTTTAGTCCAAGTGCTCTTCTTCTCATCAGTAATGCAGAGCGTACATTGCCCAAAGGCCTCTTAGCAGATGACAGACAACTCAATTTGTCTCTTCTATTCTTGTCTATATCCAGTCCTCTAGAATCAGACACTGGATTTACTTTCAAATTAGGTGCACCTGAAGTTTCAATTTCTTGGTCTGACTCATTTATGTTGCATTTTGGACTTGCAACAAACTTTGAAAATTTTGTTTCCCTTTTCTTGTCCTTATCTTCTGGAAGCACACAGTCTTCACATATCCAGTCAACATCAGGAACTTTCTCCAGCCTTTTGCGCATGCAGTAACTAATAAACAAAAGAGAAAATGTTAATGCCTGATCTCCCCATATAAAACAGCAAAAAAGGCCTGTGAATCTCAGGAAGAACTTTCGGAAAAGTGCAAAAGGAAGCAAGAAGCCTCAGTCAAGCAAGAGAGGCATAGGAAAACAGGGAGAATCACATAGATGACCTACATATGCTCTGCACCATCACTGCACTTGCTGCAGATAGCAAGCATATCCTCCCGGCCGGCATCCCCACAAATATCACAAACTTTTACCTGTCTCCCAGTAGAAGCAAGCATCCAGTGTTATTTTAAGTCACAACAAGAATATTAAAACAGCATCATTGAAGAAATATAGGAGGGATAATAGAAACTCCAAGGCAATTAGTCAGAAATATTACAAGCGATCCATCTCAGACATTGACCAGTATACTGGCACTCAAAACTAGAGTCTAATAGTTTGTTCAGAAGTGAAAAACAGGGATAGTTACTGAATCAATTGATCCTATCTCTGCCCCTGAACGTGGTCAGAATTGGATAAAAAGAAGTTAATAAATTCAGGAATCATCAAATTGTCTAATCACAAGAATCGGGGGGGGGTGTTGGTGGAATCCTCAAGGACTTCAAAATTTCACAGAGACAATACTTTATTGGATTCAAAACTTTTAGACACATAAAGATTGGATTAGTAAATATCACTTGGAAAATAATGACAATTCAAAAAGGCAAAGAAGTGATATATGTATTTGCGGATTAGAAACCACACCACACACATTATTAGAACAGCACCCACTTAATAGCTTTCTAAGCAATTGTAAATCCAATACAAATAATGGGGGAAAAGAAAATGTCTAATTTTATGATAAAAAGTGGACAGCAAGCCTGCATACCAGTCATAGCGTCAACTGAATGGATTCTAGATCTCAGTCCTGTTATGAATAACTGAGAAGCATTGTTTTTTTTTTTTTTTTTTTTTTTTTTTTTTTTGCCCTCTTTGAATGCAAAGATGTCCTACAATTAATTAAAAATAAAACTTCGTTGGGAAGCGTCACCCATGCGCATCTAACATTACATGGAAGTACCATAACAGTACTTTTTTTTTCTTTGAATTACCTTTGTGCAAAGTCCCAGTAAAGAGTGAATCAGTCATTAGATTAGAAAATTATTATGCATTGTAAATGAGGGAACATGATCATGTTGTCTATTGTTATCGAGAAAGAGTTAAAATGCAAATAATGCAAGAAAAATCCCAAATCTAGTCCTGTTACTTCAGTGCTTGCATCTAAAGATTGTCCATTAATTAAACACCCACCAATTTAACAAAAAAACTTGTACCACCATAGAATGAATGCCAACATTTCCTACAGGAAATTCTGAAGTAGTAACTTTCACTTTTGCAGAATAAAAATGCTTTCAAATTAAATTTTTGCTTCATCTCCTTTAGTGTGGGCACATAATAACCCATTGTATATCAAACATTCCCAAAATCTTTATCTCAACTCAAATGTGGACATTTGTTTTTAGTGGAGAAATAAGAATAGAAAAGCAGTTCTTACATCCTCCAAAAGAGTTGATTCATCATGACAACCTACAGACACTGAAACAAGGCCAGGATTGTCCATGGGGGTGTTGGCAGCAGTATCACCTCCATCTTGCTTGCTATCCTCATCCGAAGCCTTTATATCACTCGCAGAAGATGATTCCATGTGATCCATGGAGTAAATGCAGAATTGTTCCTGATGAATGAGAACTAGTTATTTCCAGGTCAAAAAATCACAAGAGAAGAGCCATGACAGAAACAAAATTGTTAAGGAAATGTATTTTCCCAACCTCTACCGCACTTTCAATAAAAATATTTCCCAGCTTCCCTCTTTTGAAACAAACCCTCTTTTCTTCCTCCTTTTAACTAATCACAGCCTCCAAATGATGCCCATTACTTTATTTACAGATATTGTAATTCCGAGCTAAATTTATCGATACACAAAAATGTAGATAATGTAAAAAAATTAATTAATTAAACGAAAAACTAGTGAACGAGTCCCAATTGAGAAAGCTTTCCAACATATGGAAAACTTTTTTATGAGAAGCAAATTTTCTAAAACATACTAAGATAATCAAAATGCTAACCAAACAAGAAACTATAATTTTAAGCAACTAAATAAATGCAGAAAAGCTTGTATTTCAGAGACCCAAAATTTTCCCCCACTAATTACCTAATGCAGCAAGAATCAAAACCCAAAAAATCTTCGAAAATAGTAAAAGATTCTCCCTAAAATCACATAGACGGTAAACACGAAGCATAAAGATAAAACCTTGAAATCAAAGACTAACTGGGCTAATCAAGCTTTGCTACCTCAGCTCCACCAAATATCTGAAAACTGCAATTCTTTTACTCCCAACTGAAATTTTGATCTATAGAAAAATAGAGAAGAATGGTAGGAGAACAACACCAAATAATATCATAAAATTCTCCTTCCCCAACAAGAGATATATCTCATGCACTTGAAATGAGTAATTTATGAATTTTAGTTCTTGGAAAATGAAGTGCACATTAATTTATAGGGACATAGATTTTCCCTTTCTTTCTTGAAATAAACTGGCAGTGCACGTGGGAGTACGCTAAAATTCGATTTTGTCACGTGGCCATGACTGAGATTAGAAAAATGAATAATTTCATGATGGTCCCTAGCATTTTTAAGAAAGGCACTTGTGGCACTATAATTTATATGAAGTAGTAGGATTAGGCTGTGGAGAGGACGTCTATGCGAAAGTAAATAGGGAAATTCTTATATTTGGTTGAAGGTATAGCCGTATTGGTGAAAAGGAAGTAAATTGTAAGGAAAGTAGCTAACCCCATGCCAACAAGTCTTTTTTTTTTTTTTCTAATTTTGAAGGGGTTAAAATGTAAATGAAGTTAAAAGATAGATATATTTATTATTTCATATTTTTAAAAATTAAAATAAATATAATAATAATTTTAATCCTTTCACTCCAATTAAATAAGATGAAAATAAATTCAAGAATCCTCTCCCCCTCCCCCCTTTCCTCTTTGTGAACAAAATAAAGTGGTATTATCTAATTGCTATTTTTTCATTGCTAGTATTATTTTCTCAGCCATGTAAAATAGTGCGAAGCCACAAACCTAGAAAGGTAGGAGTAAATCCTTGGATAGGAACTTAGGCATTTTTGCTTTTTTTTTTTTTTTTGGAATGGTGCATTTTTAATTTTACATTATATAATATTTAATAGGACGATAAGTTGTTTGACATTTAAATTGAATGTCATTGACGAAGACAATTCTACATTAATGACATTCAATTTATATAACCAATATTATAAGTGAATTAAAAAATGTAATACTAAAAATGAATATATATATATATATATATATATATATATATGTGTGTGTAAATAAGTCAACAAGTATTAATTAATTAGACTACTAATTTAAGAGTATGTATTATAGCAATTTAAAATGCATCAATCTTTTTTCCTGTCACAAGAAAACACAAATTGCGTGAATGTGTTGACTTTGATTTTTGAAATCTGGCTTTTTAAAGTAATATTGGTGAAATATTATAATAGGAATAGGATGCATAAATCTTTTATTAGTTCTTCAACTTCTTTTATTCAACCTGGTGGCGGAGCAAAGGAGGGTTGGTGATGATGGCTGCTTTCCTTTTTTTTTTTTTTGAAAAAATAATTTTGTTTAGTATGTAATTTTTAATGATTTATTTTGTTTGGCTCCCCATAAGTTACATAAATATTACAATGTAAAATAAAATAGGTCAACAAAAATCCTTATTTTTAGTGTCAAAATAGTCAATATGAGTAACTAAATCATGACCCAATATATATTTTCCAAAATCGACCTTCACTGTTTCTTTAAAAATTCACTTGAATTTAAACAAGAGTACATATTATTTCATCCAAGAAAAAAAATAATAATAATGACCCTTACAAATTTAAGTCTATCCATCCAAGCCCCAACCAAATGCTTTTCAAAGGATCAACTAGAATTAGAGTATTAGCTAGCTCTAACAAATTTGAGTAGCTTTGACAGCTTTGAATCTCATGAAATAATATCAATGTAATAAATATTTTTTTCCATCTATATAATATTTCGTATTTGCATTGTATGCATGCATATTTTCTTCAAGACCAAAGTTCTAATTCTGCCCTTGATTCAACCAAATATTCACAATTATATATTCAAATTTTTTGCAAAATACAAATATATATTATGACAAAAATCTACACATGCTTTGATTAGACTAAACAATAATTTTCCAATGGTAATGTTATTTCCCCATTGGTTATGTAGATGGATCACATCATAAAGCAGATTTAGTTAGTTTCTTCATTTTAGTACTACTTTCGTTTCATAATGTTAGTTGTTTTAGATTTGATTTTTTTTTTTACAATATAGGTTATTTTACAAAATTTTATAAAATTTTATTACTTTTTTTAATTCTATCTCTCTCTGCAATCTCTCTCTTTTCATTAATTATGATTTAATTTTCTCCAATTACTAAAGTAAACAAAAACTTAATTATGAATGTTTTTGGTAGTTTAATTTTAAAATTATTTAAAATTTATGAATCTTTAATTTCTGTACACAAATCTAAAACGACTAAACGAAGGTAATATTAATGTTTGGTTAGTTGCTTCATTGCAGCAGTATTAATGGTGAACAACAAATGTCTTCCTTGAATATCCCAAACTTTATTAAAAGCCTTTAATCCCCTTAAATAAAATAGGATGATGATCAGTGCAATAAATTTTAGATTTGAACCATATATTTCATTTCTTGTAAAAAAATATTTCCTCCGTCCTAAATTATCTATCCATTTAGATTAAGAAAAGTAAAATTTTTAGTTAATTAAATATTTTTTTTATTTTTATCCTTAAAATTCAATGATAAGCATATCTTATTATATTAAGAACTACACAAATTCTAAAATTTTGATATAACTTCAAATTTTTTCTCTTTTTTAAGTATTTAATTCTTATTAGAAAATGTATCAAAATATTGTTGAGTATTTAATTCTCCCTCCAAGTTACTATTAATATTTCTTGAAAATTAATGAGATGAGTATAAATAGTAAAATTTATAAAATATATATTTAATTATATTTTAATATGTTTGATAAATAAAATATTATTAAATAACGATAAGTCTAGAATATTAAATTTTGATTTTTTAAAGAAATAAATAATTTAAAATTAAAATTAAGTTAAAAAGTGAATTGATAATTTAGGACGAGAGATTAAAAGAAATCCTGATCACATCGGCTTTGTAAGGAAAATCGATACAAGTTGGAGAGAATTTGTGGAGGCCGCATTTATCAATTGTAACCATCCACTTATCACTGGCTTGGAGAATCCATACCATTAAAGATTCAACTACACTGCTGTCCACTTTCCAATTGTCTGGTCCAAATATAAAAAAGACTGGACTTCAATAATTTTCTGAGTTTAGAAAAAGGGCCTACAACAAAAAAAGGGAAAAAGAAAAAGGGAAAAAGGGCCTAAAAAGGGGAAAAAAGAAAATGTAATGCTTGAAGAATACAAAATTTTTACCTAATAATAATTACTAAAAATAATTGTACAAATACATTGCAGTTATAAAAAACTAAAATCAAAATATGATAATTTATATGCTCGACAATTCCCTTTAAAATATGATATTAAATTATAAGATATCCAAAATAATCATCACATTTGTTTTCATGAAACAATCTTGATCAATTTGTCCAATGAATGACAGTTTCATGACTTTTAAAATATATGTTCTACTTATTTTAGGGATAATTAAATAATATGACGAAATATTTTTTCATACCAATAAAATCAAAGAGGAAAACTATTGAAATTTAAAAATGTAGAGCAAAACTATTCAAATTTAAAAATATCAATTTTTATTATAGTAAGATGTAAGAAAAATTAAAAAAGATAACTAAAGTTATAAGTTTTTATTAACATTTAATGTCTATTATTAAAAATAAACAATTAATTAAAAATTATGATTCAATTCAACGTATATAAAAAATTTAGGGCCTCGCTTTTAACAATCGTGGAATCAAAATTTCAAATTATTTTGATTGCTAAGTGACTTAAGGAACAGCGTTTAGAGCTTAAATGTATGTGTTTAAGCTATGCAAGCATTCTCTCAAATGGGTATAAAATTAATATGGATCCAATCATCTCAAGGTCCAAAGATCCATTATAATTATTTAGTGGATCAATTATTAGATTGTGGGTCAAAATATTAAGAACGCCTTGCAAAGACTTTATATTAAATTGGTGATAAGAGGTGTTTGTTGGATATACAAAAGTCTTCCAAAAGATCCAAACGTCATCAAATATTTTTATTTTTGAGATTATGGAGCCCAAAGAGAACGGGAGACTTGTAGGTATCCCATAAAATCACAACAAATATATTGAAGATATTTTGTAGATCACAACAATATCCTTCAATATTTTGTTACTATTTTCAAGTCTATTTAAATTGTAGTAAATGAATATTTTGATTTCTTTAGGTAATTATTCTAGTTGCCTAATCATTTTAGATAATTATTTTAATTGTCTAATAACTTTAGGCAATTGCTATAGTTGGATATTTTAAGTAATTTCTTATTCTTGAAGAAGTCTAACACCATATAAAAGTTTCTAACTATTATAATTAGAGGACATTCAATTATTAATATAAGTGTGAGTTTTATTCCCTTTGTAAGAGTTCTTTTTTGGTTCCTTAGCAAATTAAAATCCCTTTTTTGCAGGTGACGGATTGATCATCCTCTTGAGTGATATCACCTAGAGTTTTGTAGTGCTTTACTTGCGGGTTCATAGTGCCACCAAGGGTCTTTAGTGGGTTTGAAGCCGATCAAATCAACTTACGACTTGGGAAAGTTAGCTCTATTTTAATCGATTGTGGGTTTACAAGCCTTTAGTTTGTGGAGTTTTGCATCTTCTTGGTATCACTGCTAAGGGTCCCAAATTGAGGTTCTACTTTTTCATTATTATTAGTTCTTGATAGCTCATTTGAAAAAAAATAATAATATTGAGATATCTGATTGATTATTTAGTACCTAAATTTCATTTATTATACATTTTCTTAGCAAGTCAATTTCTACTCTTGATTCTTTGAACAATTTAGGCATTGCTAAATTGAGTATTTAGGTATGCCATTCTTTGGGTGATTTTCCTAAGCATAGTCTTTCTAGGAACATACAGAGTGAACTAGAATAGTAAAAGGTAAGAGATAAGATTATTATTAAAAAGCCATAAAATAATGCATACTCAAGAGGAATGCCATCTTGTTTAGAGTAAAC